>BSBK01000964.1:602500-850000 GCA_027943335.1 Chamaecyparis obtusa
TTATAAGGTCCACACAACTCTCCTAACTTGGCTAGAGTCAGTACATGCCAAAACCAAAAAGCCATAGCAAGAAGACTAAGGAGTTGAGCTAGGTGTGCTCCTGCACCATACTCCCCCAAACAAAAGAAAGGTTAATCCATCCTTGGATTGAGCATGTTTGGATCAATGCCCAACCTCTTGAACTCTATTTCTCTGATCCAAGTAGCATCAGCATCTTCTTTTGTCAACCATTTGACCAAGTGTTCCATGTAGTCTTTGTTTCTAGTCTTCTTGTAGACCCTTGAGTCTAGTATCTTTTCAGCTGTCATAGATGGAGTAGGGTTCAGATTGAGATCTTTTACCTCTTGTATTACCTCTTGAAGGTTCTGATCAGCATCTTGAATGGGTCCTTTGTATGCTACCAAATCTGCAATGTTAAAAACTGGTGATAGCCCAATGTCTTTCGGAAGCTCCACCTTGTATGCATTGTTTCCATACTTTGCAAGTATCTTGCATGGACCCAGCCTCTTCATTTGTAGCTTGTGAGGAACACCTTCTTGTATCCTATGTTTTTTCAAGTGTACCATCACAAAGTCTCCAATCTGAAACTGAACATCCCTCTTTGTTGCATCCACCTTTGTCTTCACCTTTTCAGCATTGTCAATCAAGTTCTTTCTCACACTTTCATGGACTTCTCTCAGAATGAGCAAAGTCCTCAACATATCCACTACCATGCATTCCTTCCTTCAATTCTCTAAGTTCAAAAATCCCTCTTGGGTGAAAGCCATAAACAATTTCAAAAGGACTCTTACCAGTTGATCTATTCACTATATCATTGTATGCATATTCAACTTGTCCAATGAGTTGGTCCCATGCTTGACCATACTCCTTTGTGAGGCATCTCATAAAGTTACCAAGACTCCTATTGACCACCTATGTTTGGCCATCTATCTATGGATGATAGGCAGATCCAAAGACAAGTTAGTGCCAAGCTTTTGCCATAAGGTCTTCCAAAAATGGCTCATGAATTTGGTGTCCCTGTCTGAAACAATACTAAGTGGGAGTCCATGGATCCTCACCACTCCACTAAAAAACAACTGAGCAATGTTACAAGCATCATGAATAGTCTTGCAAGGTATAAAATGAGCCATCTTGTTAAATCTATCAACAACAACATAAATACTATCATATCCCTACCTTGTTCTTAGCAAACCAACTACAAAATCCATGCTTATGCATTCCCATGGTCTAGTTGGGATTGGAAGTGGCTGATATAGACCTGCATTGGAAGATGTGCCCTTCACTTTTTGATCCACTACATAACTCTCAACATACTGTCTAACATCTCTATTCATTCTAGGCCAAAAATATAACCTAGTGACTAGCTCTTGAGTCTTATTGACTCCAAAATGACCACTAAGTGCTCCATTATGTTTTTCTTGAATCAAATTCTCTCTCATAGACCCTCTAGGAACACAAAGCTGACCTCCTTTAAACAATAAATCATTCTGAAAAGTATATTAAAAAAACTCACCATGAAAGTTGTTTGTAAACTCCTTGCATACCTTGTAAATTTGGGCAAAATCTTCATCTTCGGCATATAGGTCTTTGAAGCCATCAATACCTATGCTTTGTAGTTGAACTTCTTGGACTGTGAGTAGCCTTCTACTCAGTGCATCAGCAACCTTATTTTGTACTCCCTTTTTATGCTTGATGTTGAAAGTGTAGGCTTGTAAGTACACCCATTTCATGTGTTTGCTGCTAAGTTTGTCTTGAGAGTTAAGGAAGCTGAGAGCTTGGTTATCAATGTATACTATGAACTCCTTTGGTAGCAAGTAGTGCCTCCACTTCTTGAGTGCTTGGACTAGAGCATACAACTCTAAGTCATAAGAAGAGTACTTCTTCTTTGCATCATTTAGCTTCTCACTATGGAAAGCTACTGGTCTTCCTTCTTGGCTTATGACAGTGCCAATGGCTACATTACTTGCATCACATTCAATAGTAAAAAGCTTATCAAAGCTTGGAAGAACTAGAGTAGGAAACTCTGCTATCTTCTCCTTGAGTGTTTCAAACCCCTTTTCAACTTGTGGTGTCCATTGAAATTTTGTCTTCATCCCACCTCTAATGGTGTCTAACATAGGTGCACAAATACCACTGAAATGCCTAATAAACTTTCTATAATACTGTGCTAAACCACGGAAACTTCTCATCTCAGTTGCAGCCTTGGGAGTAGGCCAACTTAGGATGGCATCCACCTTCTCTTGATCCATTTTGAGATCACCTTGAGACAAAACAAAGCCAAGATATACAAGCTCATGTTTCATGAAGTCACACTTCTCCAAATTGATCATTAGCTTTTCATCATACAATTTCTTGAAAACAATTTTCAAATGCTTAATATGTTGCTCCTTAGTTTTGCTGAAAACTAAAATGTCATCTAAGTAGACAACAACAAACTTACCAATGCATTCTACCAATACCTCATTCATAAGCCTCATAAAGGTTGAGGGAGCATTAGACAAACCAAATGGCATTACAAGTCATTCATACAAACCTTCTATAGTTTTGAAGGTTGTCTTCCATTCATCTCCTTCATTTATCCTGATCTAGTGGTAGCCACTCTTAAGGTCAATTTTGTTGAAGTACTTTGCCTCCCCTAAACAGTCCATTAAGTCTTCAATTCTAGGTATTGGGAACCTATACCTAATGGTGATTCTATTAATGGCTCTAGAATCAGTACAAAGTCTCCAAGCTCCTCCTTTCTTACGTGCTAAAACAATAGGGACTGCACATGGGCTTATGCTCTTTCTAATTAGGCTTTGGCCTAATAACTCACGGATTTGCTTAGCTATTTCCTCATTTTGTTGAGGGGTCATCTTATAGGCAGCTTTGTTGGGTAAGGTAGCTCCTGGAATGAAGTCAATCTTGTGGCTAACAAGTCTCTTAGGAGGTAGGGGAGTGGGCTAGCCATCATTCACAATATCTCTATACTCTTCAAGTATTTCTTTTACCTCATTTGGTATCTCTAATTTCTTGACAACAGGTTCATCTTTTGGCTTCAATACTAAAGCAAACCCAACTCCTTCTCCTTCTCCTTCTCCTAGAGTCTTCAAGAACTCTTTCTCATCAACCATGACCACACTTGGACTTGATGTCTTCATCTCTCCTTCTTCTACTAGTAACTGATTTTTGAAAGTCACCCCATCTTTCTTGAATGAGTAGGTATTCTTGGTTCCATCATGCATGGCTTGCCTATCGAATTGCCATGGCCTTCCAAGTAGAAGGTGGCATGCATCCATGGGAAGAATGTCACATAGAACTTTGTCCTTGTACTTGCCAATGGTGAACTCTACCCATGCTTGTTCTCCTACAAACACATGTTGTCCTTTGTTGAGCCATATAACCTTGTATGGGTTGTGATGTGGAATCCTCTTCAAATTTAACTTGGTGGCTGCCTCTTCACTAATGATATTATCAGTTGAGCCTGAATCAATAATGACTCTACACACCTTTCTTGTGATCTTGCACTTCACTCTAAAGAGTGCTCTCCTTTGGCTTCGTTCTTCTTTGCTTGGATCTTTGATTAATGTCCTCTTTATCATGAGGTTCTCACCTTCCTTTGATTCTAATGGTACCTCAGATGGTTTGCTACTGCAACTTGATTCTTCTTGGACATAGTTAACTCTCTTTCCACCTCCTTGAGAAGTAGAACCTTTTTCAGGACACCTATAGGCAGGATGCCCTAGCTGATTGCAATGGTAGCATTTCATGGTGGCAAAGTAGGATGCTCCTCTTCCTTGATTGTTGTTGCTCCTTCCTCTCCAATTTGTGTTAGAGCCTCTACCTTTGTTGAAACCTCCTCTACTTGAGTTTGCTTCTTGATTTTTAGTCAACTTGTTCTCATTTTGCTTCCTTGAATCTGATCCTCTTCCACCATAGCCTCTTTGTCCTCTTCCTTCTCTTCCTCTACCTCTTCCTCGGAAGTTTGATTCAGATTTCTTTTTGTTCTTCTCTTCTACCTTCAAAGCAAGTTGGAAACATTTATGGACTATTGTAGGAGTCCACAAACTGATTTCCTCTTAGATATTCCATTTTAAGCCTCCAAGATATCTAGCCACCTTGATAGTCTCATCCTCTTGGACTCTTGACCTCAAACAAAACTTTTGAAATTCTTCAGTGTATGTAGCCACATCTAAATCCTTTTGCTTCAAATTCTGCCTCTTCTTGTGTAATTGGATTTCATAATCCTCAGGTAGGTATTGTTCTTTTACCTTGTTTAACATGGCCTTCCAATTTGAAATTGGATTCTTACCCATCTTCTCCCTCTCTTCTTGGAGGTATTTCCACCATGTTAATGTTGAACCTCTTAACCTTGACTTCGCAACTTTTACCTTCTGTGCTTCAATTATGCTCTCACATTCAAAAGGATTCTCAATACCTTCTATCCACTCCACAACTAGTTCACTATCCATTTTTCTAGTAAACCATGGGATTCCTTCAAGACTTTTTCCTCCTAGGACTCTGAGAGCTTTTAGAAATGGCTCCTCATCCATTGGAGGGTCTGGTTAAGGTATTATGTCTTCTTCATCAACTTTTTGCTTCCCTTTGCTGCTGCTTACTTCATCTCCATCTCTTTTTTTAGTTGCATCTGCAACTTCTTGAAGTTTTACCTTCATTTCATCTAGGGCTTCTTCAAGGAGTCTACTCCTTTCCCTTTGATCATCTATCACTCTCCTCTGCTCATCTACTTCCTTTGCAAGCTCTGCATTGGTGACCATTTGTTTTCACCTACTGATACTGCTGGTTGGAACATCTACCACAAGCCCAATCAAGTTAAGCTCTGATACCAATTTGATGTAAGTAGGATGGGGTTTCTCTGGTGTCCTTACTGGCTATAAGGACTTGCTTAGGCTTTCTCTTGGCCTATTAGGGTTCAAATAGATACCCTTTCCTACATAGGATCCCAATCCTATCCTTCCAAATACCCCACCTAGTTACACCAATTCAAATGCTTACCAAACCAATGGTTATATCTTGCTTCTAAACTTTTGTTTACACACAACATGGACTTTCCTTGCTTCATAGTGAATGGGGGATATATTTAGATGTACTTCAATCCCATTCAATCTTTTGATTACAAACAAATTGAGTTTAGAGACTCAATCTTCCAAAACTGTCTCAACTGCACCAATTAGGCCTATTTGAACTAGCCCTCTTAATGAGGTTTTCCTTCTCTATTTCCAGATTCTCCTTAACAAAAATGATCTCAGGAACTCCTCCTCTTGGATTCTAATCCTTCATACATCCCCCTAATTTCACCCAATCTTGGATTGAAGCTATCAATGCACTCAACCCACTTTTTCTTCCTCTTACTGCTAATTGCTTCCTAGCCGGGTACTCTGAACTCGGCTAGGGCATCAATGCATTGCATTCAAAACTGGTTCCTGGGGCCCCTCCTTCTGCACACATCATATAATATAACTCCACCACCATATAACAAAAACTCACAAAATTTGTATGGTGGAAATGGGAGTGGCAAGAACATCTTCATGTACAACTAGAACACTGGCAGCAGATTGCCCAAAATAAAAATGATTTTCTAACCCAAGAAAAATGACCTCCTAATAACTAGATTAATGAATGAAAAATGTTCATATATTCATGGTTAATAGGAATCTACATTTAGATCATGGATTTCAATCCATTCTACCATTCATGCAAACAAAAAGCTACAAGACTGTCAAATTTGGGATAGCAGAATGACACAACACAAAAGCTTTTCAAAACATGAAAGGATGACCTTCTCAAAATTACTGGTGTGAATGAAAAAGTTCCATAAATTCATGATAATCAAGGATCCATGGTTATATTATTCATTTCAATCCATTATCCCATGCATGCAATAAAAAACTCAATGACTGTAAAACTGTGAGCAGATTTGAAGAGGCTTTTATAACATAGCAAAAATGACCTCTCCCAAACTTATGGTCTGAAAAGAAAAGCTCTATCTGATCATAGATAATATGGATCAAACACTAAAACATAGATTCCACACCGTTTTCATAAGCATGCAAAGAAAACTTAAAACTGTGACTCTTTCTTCAATGTTCAAAAATTTCTTTTTGTTCCACCTCTGTCCAAACTCATTACAATGCTTAGCTTGTGGTTTTGAAAAATTTTTCCACTTCCTTTGTATGATTCCTCAATGTCTTTAGATGTTACAAACATCATTCTTATTCCCAACTTGATCTGTCATGCAAATTCTGCAAGTTGTCATGCAAGTTCTTGAAAGTTGTCATGACCAATTTTTGCTTTCTTTTTTTTTTTGCTTCTCCTTCAAAATAGGAGTTTGGAATCCTTCTTGGATGTTTCCTAAGACATATTAATAATTTGTAGACATGATTTGGCCTTTCAACCATCATCCTTCCATTATTTCCCATTTTTTGACACTTTTTAGCCAAGTTAGTAACTTTGACAAAAAATGAAAAAAATCAATTATCTCACTCAACCTTTGGGTTTTGATCTCAGAATTTTTAGCCATAGTATAAAACCATATTCAAAGGCATTTAAAACATAACACAATCTATCCAAGTCCAATTTTCACTCTAGGACTTAATCTGCCACTTTTTCTCGAAGAACACACAAAATAACTCTACTAAGCAAACTGTCTAGACATGGATTGACCTAGGCATATCCACCTTAGGGAAATAAATAAAATGACCTTATAAGGTCCACACAACTCTCCTGACTTGGCTAGAGTCAGTACATGCCAAAACCAAAAAAACATAGCAAGAAGACTAAGGAGTTGAACTAGGTGTGCTCCTGCACCACTTCTAGCATCTAATTGACCCAAACTTATCAACCTAGACCCCCTTCGGCACTATTGACCACCCTTACATTGATTTTGGTGCTAAGTCCTTTACCAGGACTTCTCGGACTTAACACATTTCCTTTGACTTGATTATTGCATATTGCCATTATTGGCTTCAATATCTCCCAATTGACTTGGAGAGATGTTGTCTTCATGTCCTTCTTCATGCTCTGGCCATTAGGTGTCTTCATGGTTGCTCCTGCATCAAATTTCTTGTTGGTACATATAGCAAGTTGAGAATGAAGAAGTTTGGTCCTTGTAAGATCTTGAAGAGGTTTAACAGTGGAAATGCATATGAGATAGAGTTATCTGTTGACATGGATATTTCACCGATCTTCAATATTTCAAATTTTGATGAAGTTGAAAGACATACCTATTGAAGACTCCTCTTGGATTTCACAGTCTGAGGTGGATCCTTTGGATTCATCTTGGATTAGACAATGCTTGTGATCCTAGAGAATCAATTTTATTTACCCCAGATGTTTGATGCAAGAGCATATCAAGTTCACAATAATCTTGTAGTTTTGGTTCCTTATTGGTTCTTTAACTTATCGATAGTCAACAACCTTATTGGTAGTCGACAACCTTATCGATAGCTAATAGTCTTTTCGGTAACATCCTTTTCTGACAAGTTGTTCATTGGTTGTGATCATGAGGTTTGACCATTTGTGTATTCTGGTTGGATTCTTTAAGTGCCTCTATGTTTGGCCGACATCGTGGATTGTTGAATTATGGAAGTTTCTAGGTTTAAAGATTTAATTTGTAATTATCCGCCGACTAGCTTGATATGCTTTTATTAGGATATGCAATAATTAGAATGTTGCTTAAGGGAATTAGGTATATAGCTAGGTTTCTATGGTAACTAGAGAAACAAAAGGAGGGGGATAGGTATCCAGTTTGTAAAAAAGGGATAGATTTCATGTTAGGGCATCCTGTAGGGTGATAGTTGTTGCAGAAGGATAATTTTTGGTCCATGGTATATTAATGTAATGGTCGTAACTAGTAATTCCTTACAGCCCTAAAAATTGAATGTGTGTGTTGTGTTTAATCAATTGATCTAGCTTTTCTCTCTCTTTAATTTGTGTTATTGCTTTCGTGGTTGTTTGCTGTGAGGTTGGACATCTCATTTTTTGATACTCCACCTTGGACTATGTCATGATGACTTGTTGGATAGGCATGAGGCTTCAAGGTCATACAAATCAATCATCCACACATTTTTCATGATCCCCATGTCACAAAAGTCCTCATGATGGCTTAAGGAAACAAAAACTTCTACTTGGACTACTTTCTCTACTATTACATTATACATAGACTAGGAAGTGACCTCATGCACACCATTGTGTTCCTCTTCAAGGAAAGAGATTTCCTTGTGATCCTCTTTCTCCTCCAACCTATGTGAATGATTAGAAATAAAAAATTGCACCTCCTGCACTCATATAGGCTTTTTAAAAATGGAATAAAGAGCTAGTTGTGTCCTTTAATGTTTCTATTCTAGAAGACAACATCTTCATTAGTTATTTCTTTATCAACACTTGATCCAATAGTTCTTTCTCACATTTCTCTTTTTGTGTAGCCACCTATGCAAGGCTCTCTTCATGTTGTCTTCATTGGGCTTCTAATTGCCTTGTTGGTTCGTCATCTTGTTGCCTCCTTTGTTTCTCCATTTTCTATAACATTGATTCTCCTTCTGGAGTATGTGATGGATCATAAGCAACAAATGTTACTTTCTCTACATGGGGCAACAATGGGGAACTCATACATATGAAAGATTAGAATATCAATCTCTTTTCCAATAAAAATATTTCTAAGAAAAGAACTAGAAGGATGAACTTCAAGCTTTTGTATGGGCTCTTTTAATGGAGGGATCTTAGACTCTTGTACTAATTAAAGTGATGGAAAGGGACTTTTTTGTCTAAGGCTACCAAATTTATGCCTAGGAGCCTCCTATGCTTCAAATTCTTACACTTGGACAAGATTGAGCCTCATCTATTCTTCTTCTATAGATATCCTTTTTGCAATTTCCTCCTCAAACTGTCTGTCATGTCTCTTTCTTGTTCTTAGAGATAGGTTTCCTGACCCATATCCTCTTGTTGTCTTTGTTGATCCTCCATACATATGAGATACACCTGATATGTCATATCTTTCATTTGTGTATGGAACCCCCACTGCTACTTGATCTCAATCACCCGTTTACCCCAAATGACCATAAGGAGCTCTATAAAAGTATATCCCCCATAGTTTGGACGTTGGAATGGATTGTGAAATCGATAAAAAATAAGGCCTGGACTTGCGAACCTAAGGCCTTGACATTTTTTATACGATCTCCGAGTTCACTAAGTCTCGGATTGGAAATAAGGTGGGGTTATTTCGTAGATTAAGCATGGGTATTTGAGTCATAGCCAAGATGTCACGGTCTTAGTTGAAATGGATTTCAAGAAGAGGAAGGGGAAGCATTTTCATGATAAGGGGGGGAATAATATGTATTTCTATGAGAGGGATCTATTTAAAGATTTATACAACCTATAATATTCATAGAAAACTTGAAAACCATGAAGATCACAATTGACCTTACACATACCAACACTTGGACTTGAAACTAGTAGATTTTACATTTAGAATTACCATGGTGTTTGATGAAATATCTTTAAGGATAGTTGGCACTAAGAATAACATCCAAATTCTTAGTGAATAAAGTTTAGAATGGTCCACCAAGGGATGTTCGTGAACTAATTTGATCTTTGTCCCATCGGGCATGCTAAAAATTGTTATCACAAAAGTTTACACCCTTGCTTGACTTGTTATCCCTAGGAAACCTTGTGAAACACTGAAACAACCTCCAAGTGTGGGACTTACACATGATACTTAATCTCTGGAGAAGGTTGACTTCCTTCGAATCAGGGTCCACCTAATTTGAAACCTAAACTAACACTTTGAGGGAAAAGGGAAGAAGGAAAGTAAAAAAGGAAAAATGGTTGATGCACTAGATTGAATGTGGTTTCTCACTGCATGTAGCTACAAATAACATGAATAAAGACCCCTAACATATGCAGTTCTTTATTTGATTCTATCCCAAGGACTTACATGAAGGTTACAACTAATAAGATACTGAAAGGAAAGCTAGTTTTCACTATATAACAACTAGTAGAAAATTAAAAAACACACACAAGATAGAACAAGAAAACAACATTCGACATGTGGCAAGAAAATATGCACATACAATTGAATGTAAGAAGAGGTAAAACAAAATGTTTTCTATTCATGTGAGGCAAGAGAATATTACAAATGCAGAGCATAGCCACTACAAAAGAATCAAAAGAGAACCCAAAAATTATGTACACAAATTGCCTTTATAGATCAATGACGGCCCATAATAAGCATACTCAGGCTCTGCTTCTGTAAATAATTGGAGTAAGCCTTGAACATGTTGTACAACAACTTTAGTTCATATACTATACTTCTTTATAGCATACTTAGCATATATAGGAGTTTTATTGATAAATGGTATAGCCAAGGAGGAAGACTTATCACAGTTCATGTGTATGACAAGTCTAATTTTTGAAGCTTATATTGCATTCAAATCCAACCCAGGATTTGACCTCCAATGTTACAAACATACACAATTCTTGATGTGATCCTATTGCAAGGACTTACATGAAGGTTACAAATAATAAGATGCTAAAAGAAAGCTAGTTTTCACAATATAATAACCAGTAGAAAATTAAACAAAACACACAAGATAGAACAAGAAAACAACATATGACTTAAGCCAAGAAAATATGCACATACATTTGAATGTAAGAAGAGGTAAAACAAAATGATTTCTATTCATGTGAGGCAAGAGAAGATTACAAATGCAAAGCATAGCCACTACAAAAGAATCAAAAGAGAACCTAGAAATTATGTACGCAAATTGCCTTTATAGATCAATGATGACCCATAATAAGCACACTCCTCTGCTTCTGTAAATAATTGAAGCCTTGAACATATTGCACTACAATATTAGTTCATATAATGTAATGCTTTATAGCATACTTAGCATATATAGGATTTTTATTGATAATTGGTATAGCCAAGGAGGAAGACTTCTCACAGTTCAGGTGTATGACAAGTCCAAGTTTTGAAGCTTATATTGCATACAAGTCCAAGTTTTGAAGCTTATATTGCATTCAAATCCAACTCGGGATTTGACCTCCAATGTTATGTATTCTCAAAGATAATTCTAGAAGTTGGAATAGAGAGATCCAAGTTGAGCTAAAATTGATACTCAACCCACCATCACTCGAACTAAGCTTTTTTAATGTTTTAAACAATGACTTCTGAAATTATTCCAACCATATTGTTGGTTGAAAGGTCTCAAATTTGAAGAGAGGTTGCTAGCATGAGTGAAGGAGAAACACTTGTTTTCATCAAATTATTGCTTACATCAAAATAAGTGAAGGAAGACAATTGAGAAAGGACAAGAGAATGCTTCCACTAAGATGATTGCCATTGAGATCTATGTAAGAATCATTCATATGGAAACCAAGTTAGGTGGTATTTTACCTTCCAATTCATTGTACTAAAGTATTGGTCTCACTTTTTTAAGTGGGTCTTTTTGGGCACTTTGATAAAAGTATGCTTATGTGCCATTATATCTCATGATGTGGCCTTGAAACCTATTTTATTAGTAAGGGACTTGCCAAGTAAGTTATTACGCAAAAAATTGGAAGTGATTTGAAATTTCCACATAAGATTTTGAAAAGAACAAAATTATTAAAGATACCTAAATTGTCCATATGAAATCATTATCTATACAATTCATTAATTAATTAAAAATTGAAACCTAATAATTTATTTTATTTTTAATTAATTAATAAACATAATCAAAGGCACATTCCCATACTGCATAAATGTTTCCATACGAATCATAACCATCTCTAATAGCTTTTCTTCAAGAGTAAGTCCTTTGGCAGCCGCATGAAAGTGGCCTAACTTGCTTTCCCTTTATAAAGAGAAAGGAAAATCTCTAAAAATTCTAAGGCTGCGATTTTACGAGAATGTCTAAAATTGTTATAGATCTTTCATAAAAATAACTAGAACACTTTTATAACTGTAAAAACAAAATTGATTTCTTTGAGTCAAAACCAATCGAACCATGATATTAGACAAAACTTATTACATATAACACATCAAAAATATAAAAACAACTAGTACCAAGTTCATATATGTGTGCTAGAGTCACTAGTTCTCCTCTAGTCTCCATACCATTTATCGATAAAAATCCTATATCTGCTAAGTATGCTATAAATCAGTACAATATATGAACTAAAATTGTTGTACGATATGTTTAAGGTTTACTCCAATTATTTACAGAAGAAGAGGAGATAGGCGATCACAGCAGAAATCTAGTTAACATTACCTTCGCCAATTGGGAAGCTTCCCGAAGAGAAATGCTACAGTACTGTCCATCAGTTCAAAGCATTTGTTTCTCCAGCTCACTTTTAATGCAAGCACCAGAACCACAGTAGAAAATCCCATTCCAACTGACAGTCCAACACTCATCTCATACCACGGAAATGCTTTCTCTGTCTCCTTAACATTCATGATGGGAGGAGGAGGAGCCAACTTTGGATGAGGATGAGAACACCTCCTTTCAAGCGGGCATCCCCACAAATTTGGATTTCCTAAGAATGATGAATTTTGAAATGTCATCATATGCAGTCCTTCAAGTGGAATCCTTCCTGATAGATTGTTGTAAGACAGATTTAAATATCCTAAATAATCTAAAAAACCAATCTGAAATGGAATCTGTCCTGAAAAATTGTTCAGAGAAAGGTCCAGGGATTCCAACTCAGTTAAGTTTCCCAGTGCCTCTGGAATTGGTCCGCTGAGAGTGTTCATGGAGAGATTAAGAAACATCAAGCCTTTAAGCTTTCCAATGACAGTGGGAAGATGACCCCTCAATCTGTTATGTGACAAGTCAATGCATGTGAAGGCAGAAACAATGTACTCAATGTGCCTATCTTGACCCTTGAAACTTATAAATAAATCATCCATATAGTACCTGTCCCCTGTATAGTACTCTTCTCCCACTGGAATCTCGAAGTCTTCCTGCGGTTCATTCATCATGGCTGAAAAATTGAAGTAGTTTTCTGGGATTTCACCACACAACATATTTGAAGAAAGATCTATAATCTGAATCTGAGGCATTTTACTGATCCGCAGAGGAAGTTCTCCCATGAATTTGTTATGTCTCATCCCCAGAACTCGCAGACTTGATAAATTAGCAATCCAATCTGGAATGTTCCCTGTCAAACGATTTTGGCCCATATCCAACACTTGTAACTCTGAAAAGTTGGTGAAAGAAAGCGGAAGAAGTCCTTGTATTTTATTCATTTGGAGGCGGAGAGACTTAAGGTTTCTCAAATAGCCCAGCTCAATAGGGATCTTGCCCTTCAAATGATTATTTGCGATGTTGAATATGTTGAGCTGTGATAGGCTGCCAAGGTTGCCAGGGATCTCTCCATCCAAATGATTGTTTCCCAAATTCAGCACCACAAGATTTTCCAAACCACCCAAACTAGAAGGGATACTGCCTGTAAACAAGTTCCCTGACAAGTCCAGCGAATACAGAGAACTTATATTTCCTAATGAAGCTGGGATTTTCCCTTCCAGTTTGTTGTTCTCAAGGGACAAACCTTTTACAGACAGGACATGCTCGTCAATATTTCCCACTAAATGTCCACTCAACTCGTTGTTAGAGAGATCCAACAGGTTCATTGTAACCGAACTAGGAGAGAAAGAACCTTCCAAATGATTATACGACAGGATTAGATCTGTCAAGTTTGATGAAAACCGCCATAGCCAAGGAGGAAGACTTCCCACAAGTCCGGTATCTGACAAGTCCAACAATTGAAGCCTATATTGCCTTGAAATCCAACCCGGGATTGGGCCTCCAATTTTACATTTTCTCAACAATAGCTCCAAAAGTTGGAACGGGGGATTCCAGGTGGAGCTAAAATTGATACTCAATCTATTGTCACTCAAACTAAGTGCTTGCAACTTGAAAGTCCTCTGAAAAAGAACTTCTGAAATTATTCCCACCATTCTGTTGTTTGTAAGGACTAAAAACTGAAGAGAGGACGGTAACTTAAATGAGGGATCAAAACTTCCATTCAACACATTGTTTCTCACATCGAGACAAGTGAGGGAAGATAGTTGAGAAAATGACAGGGGAAGGCTTCCACTCAAATTGTTATCTCGTAATCCTAACCTGACAAGAGCAGAGAGATTACCCACAGAAGGAGGGATTTCACCGCTAAGTTTGTTGTAACTAAGATCTATGTAAGAAAGATTCACATGGAAACCCAAGCTAGGTGGTATTATGCCTTCTAATCGATTGCACGCAAGGTCCAAATAGGAAAGACTTCCGGCATTAGTATGCCAGAGCCTATGGGACAGAGAAGGTATATTACCGCTCAAAATGTTTTGCGAAAGGTTTAAATATTTAAGATTGGTGAGTTTTCCCAGAGTCTTGGGAATGCTTCCACGGATACTGTTCATGGAAAGGTCAAGGTATCTCAGGAAATGAAGATCTCCTAAGCCAGGAGGTATAGGACCATTCAAAGCATTGGAACTCAGATTAAGTGAAGTTAATTTGCTCATATTCCCCATCCAATTAGGTATAGAACCATTCAAAGCATTGTCGCTGAGATCGAGTGAGGCTAATTTGCTCATATTTCCCATCCAACTAGGTATTGACCCAGACAGTTCATTGTCACTTAGGTTCAGAAAACCTAGGGAGGGAAACTTGACCAAAAAATTAAGCACAGTGAAATCTTGCAGGCCACAATTGGACAACTCTAGATGGTGAAGCTTTGAGAGACTTCCAACAATCGGGCTTATTTCAGAGCCCTGCAGATCTAACCCATCCAATGAAAGATACGTTAAGTTTGTTAAGGAACCCAAGCCTGCAGGCATCGGACTTTCCCAGATCAAATCATTATCCCCCAGATCCAGATACTTGAGATGCTTCAATTCAAGCAAGCCTGAACCCATTTTGCCTAAAAGGTCAAACCCATGGATATCCAACTTGTAAACTGGTCTACCCAACTCCACTTCATCACAATGGACACCTCTCCATGTACAACAATTATCTCCCTCCCAAGAGTTGAGCTCTCCGTAATAGTCATCTAAACCATCCCTTATACTCAAAAGAGCTTTTAATTCTTGGGAAGGACATCCATGGAGACAATGAGATAGAAAGCTTAAAAACATGATACAGTAAAGGAGGATATCCAAACCTTTCATGAGAGACATAGTTATCTTTCTCCGCTTGTGTTCGGGGGCAATGAGCTTCCGCAGCAGTATGAAAGTAGCCCACTCTTTGGCTTTCCTCTATAAGAAAAAGGAAAATGCTTAGAAATTTTTAGGCTAACAGATTAAACGAATGGGTCGGATTTTCTGAGTATTCTGACTTAAATTGTTGGACATGCCCTGAATGTTGCCTGTTTGTCATTCCACATTGCTCTTGTAGTTGATTGTCGTATGACCATATACGTAATTAATCTCTGTTACCATGACAATGACCAGACGAACAGCACACTGCCTAAAAATGCGTGCGTTACAGACGTTTAAAAGATTAGACGGAAAAGTAAGGCAATGGCTAAAAGTGCGAAAATTCGCACCTCGTTCCCCGTGTCCTTGCCGTTGCCGTTACCTTCCCCCGTCAGCCCAGTCTCCCGCCCGTACTTTTAGCCATTGCCGATACTTTTCTCCCCCATCGTTTTAATTCCGCATTTTTCGTTGAAATAAACAGCCAAGTCTTATCACCGTACCATTTCAGCCAATGCCGCGTTACTTCCTGGGTGTGGGGGATATGCCAAAAGACTTTTCTTTTTCTTCTGTCTAAAATGTTAACCACGAGACTATAGTCGTTGAAGTCGTCCAATCAATGGATTGGACAGTAGTAGAAAATGCCACCACGAACAAAGACTAGATATAGTATGCTATTTAAGTTTAAGACATTCAATACAATTTGAATAGTCATAGCAATAATCAAGCAACATGTACATATCATCTCTCTAGTCATCACAAAACTCAAACAAAAAATGTATCAGCATCATAACAATCAAATATAGCAATTGCATTTAGGTGTACAATGGGTAGGTCGAGAATTTTTATTATAGAATTTATTATATAATAATTATAATATTATTTTAAAAATAATATTTGCATTATATAAATAATATCAATAGGAATGTTGTACTTCTTATTGATGGCCATAGCAAGAAATCTCATTGTTCTTCCATAAAAGCTATTTGTGAAAGAAAACTTTCTCAATAAATGATGATTCAACTAGTACAAACAACAAAAAGAAAAGATGATTCAAAATAGCAAGGAAGAAAGATTGAGATTCCTATAGTATCATTCTTTAAGGCATGCATTTCAAGTGGATCAATACAATTGCAAGACTTTAACTTGGAAATGGGTAAGCTTAGACCACATTTTTACTTTTAGCATTGTGGAAAATATATATTTTTTAGAGGTGAGTTAAAATTTAAAATATCTAAGTTTATGTTATAGTAAATTATATACAATTTAATGTTTACTATCTCAAAAAAATATTATACATTAGTTATATGTTATATTATATTTATATTTTAATAATTTTTTATTGTAGAATACGATATATAATTATAACATTGCTTAAAAATAAATATACATTAAATAAAATATAAGATATAATTCTAATTTTTTTACACTACAACTTTAAATAACATCTAATTTTGTTTCAAAGATAATCAACTATTACTATCCTATATTATCATCCTTTAAGACATACATTTTAAGTGCTCTAAGAAAATTGCAAGACTTTAACTTGGAAATGGATAAGCTTAGACCACTTTTCCTTTAGTGTTGTGTAAAAATGTAAAATATATGAGATTCTTAAAAGTGTAAAAATGTTGAGGACAAGTCATGTTATAGTATATTATATATAATTTAATGTGTACTATCTAAAATAATATATTATACATTAATTGTATGTAATATTGTATTTATATTTCAATAATTCCTATTATAGAATGCAATATATATTCATAATTATAATTATAGTATTGTATAAAACTAAACTTACTATAGAAAATAAAAGCTATAATACTATTTTTTTGAAACTATGATTTTAAATAACATTTAATTTTATATATATTTTAAGTGCACCAATACTATTTGAGACTTTAGTTTGGAAATGAGTAAGCTTAGACCACATTTTTACAACTTTTAACATTGTGCAAAATTTATTTTTTAGTTCCATGTTAAAATATAAAATATGTGAGATTAAAATTTTAAAAATTTAGGTACAAGTTTATGTTATAGTATATTATAAATAATTTAATGTCTACTATCTAATTTTGTTTCTATTATAAAATATAAAAAATAATTAATATTGTTTAAAAGTAAATTACATTATTAAAAAGAAAGATATCATACTATTTTTTTGAAATTGCCAATTACTATTGATCATTAGAAAGTAAATCTCACACATCCATATATGATTGAATAATTTAATAATAATTTTATATTCATATTAATTAATCTATATTATATTAAAATATAGTAATATAATTTTTATATATAATAAATATAATTATATTATATACAATTTAAATTATATTATATTATTAAATATAAGCATAATATTATTTCAAAAAATTGTCAACAATGCCAATAAGAAATAGTTGTCAACAATATCAATAAGAAAAATGGGAACAATTTGCAAGAAAATGTATCCCATGCTTTTCAACCCTTAAAATAGTCGATTGCCACTGGTTGCAAAAAAATAAATCAAACAAATTAAGCTCCCCTTTATCTGTCATTTAATAAATTAGAGGTAGGAGTGATATGTACACAAGTTTGTTTTCAGTGATGGGAATTGTATGTTTCATGCATAATTTGAAGTCATTGTTTTTTCCACGAATAAGCTATAGTGGCATTAAAAAACTTTTCCCATGTAGATTGTTAAATGTGCTTTGCAGACTTCGATGATGACAAGGACGATGAGAATCAAATGAAGAAAATCATTAACAACTTAAGGACTTCCAATCATCTTGCATGGTACAAATCATCAATGGTGTAAGAGATTTCAATTGTCTTGCATTGTATGTAGTTCCTTCCAAATATACAATGCCTTCGGGATAATAAAACTATTTGGTAGAGTGAAAAATCAATTGATCATGAAAGATTGCAAAGGGGAGTTAACTTTAGTGTCATTGGAAAAATAAAGGTTATGTGTATTAATATTGATATCAAATATCTCATAATTATGACTTTATACATCAATTTCAATAGGGTTGTCATCTACATAAAACAAACTAGTCTCAACAAACAATTTAAAATTGGTTGTGTTGTCCTTAATCAAAGAAAGCCACAATGCTTCTATTAAAATAGTGAGAATGAACTATCATTATCATAAATCAAATCCCCCAATTTGTAGTGACCTCAAGCATGATCAAAATGAGCTAGTCTTTGAAGATGTTTAGTCTTGAACTTTATGTACCATTTCCGTTATAGCAATGTCTAAGTAATGGTATCTCTCATCAACATTCCTACAAATGGTAAGAGAAAATTGATTCACGAACGTAACATGAACTAAATATCTATAAAAGGCCTCAAAATCTAAGGAAAATAATGTATTGGGGATTGTGATCAAGATGAGTCTACAAGAAAGAATTGGTGGCTAGGTGAACCACCTTGATACTTTGGAGTTATAGGAGGAGATTGATAGGGAGGTTAGATGAGCCCATCACAAGTTCATGCCTAGGTCTTTCAATAGACCTTAAGGTGCTCTCTCTAGACACCTACTGACCTATAGGATCTTCACAAGATTCTTTGATCCCTTGGCCAACTGACCAACCCAGTTACCAAGAAAGAACTAACAAGATTTTCTAATGTCTTGGTGCTTCACAAGCTTTCCTACACTCTAGCCCTTAATCCCATCTAAGGACTTTCCACCCCCAATCTTGACATGAACTCTTGCAGAGGTGAGGAGGTGTCCATATACATCACAACTTGACTAATTAGAGGTTTAGGGAGTCCCTCTTGATCCATCTTTCCTATTGATTCTCACAATTTGCTTCAAATTAGGCCTAATGGCTTGTAGCCCTATTAGGTCTCCTATTCTGAGAAAATAGGACTTTTCACCAGATCACTCCCAAAGGACCTTTCAAATTTTCTTTGGATTCTTACTTCAATGGCCAACCTCTCAAGTATTTTTGAGGTCTTAGGGTTTCATCCTTCCATATAATGCCCTAACCAAATATGTGGTTTTTAAGTCTTGTCTGGCTTCTTGGTTTTCTGCAAGTGTTAAGTCCCCAAATGGATTGGCTAGACCTTCTCCTCTTCACCAGGTCTTGGGAAGACCTCTATCTTCAACTCCCAATAGATAATTGGCACTTTAGTGAACACCTATGTAAGTTATCAACTCTGCAATCTAGTCTTTCCTAGTCGGGCTCATCACAGGCTCACCTAGGGAAAGACTTTAAAAATGCTTCCTCTACATTTGAGGGCCCACGCTTCTATACATTATATGTACATGGAGTGTACTCACTCTTCCCAAGAGGCTGTATAGATTGAACGATGGGATAGTGAGCTAGGTATCCATTTCAAGCAACTGCCTAGTTTGAACCAGTGAGCAATCAGGAACACAAAGATTTACAACTAGCTAATTAAAGAACTACAAAATGCAAAAATAATGTCATACAAAGAAAGGAAAAACACTACTCTATTCCATCCATGGGTCACAGATCCAAATTTAATCCATTAACAAGCTTCTGCAACTCTGTAACTACAAAAATTCACTCAAAACCATACATTCTTGTATTTTGTCAAACCAAAATCCGTACAACTGACATCCAACCTTGGGATTAGGTCATGAAATGTCTTAAATAGGAAAACCAATGCCTTTGGTTTCCACTTAGGGCACTTCTACATCATTTGTGCAAACTTGGACAAAGTTGTCCGAGCAACTTTAAAAAGTTGCAAAAGTTGCTAAGCAACTTTTACATCTTTTTAGCAATTTTTACAATTTAGAGTAAATGTGACCTTACACTACTCCAACCTCATCCTAGAATTCATACTAGGTTATAACATGACTCTTAGCACATCCTAGCCTTGATGACATCATGATAACATCATCAAACTCATCTACCCAATCAAAAGGCTTTTAAACACTTTAAGCCCCAAAATGCAACATCCTAATGACTTAGGACTTAATTTGACCTTAATTCCCTATTGGAATCACACACTATGGTCTACATGACCTTATGAAATTTACACAATGCCTCTAAGGGCTAACACAACAAAATTGAAGAAGGATTGAATCTATCAACCCATGGGTGCTCCTGCACCATCCTCCCCCTCTGCACAAAGACTAAGGAACATGAGGGGACACCAAAGAGATGTCAATACCTAGCTTGTTGAAGTTTCTCTCCTCCACCCAAGTAGCTTCAGATTTAGGGTGGTATTTCCACTGTACTAAGTGCTCCATATAGACCTTGTTTCTGGTTGTCTTCTTTACTCTAGACTCCAAGATTCTTTCTGCTTGAGGCTTAGCCTTAGGAGGAAAAGCTAATGGACTAACATCTGATAGGATCTCTTGACTGTTATGGTCTACTTAAGAAAATGGTCCTTTATACTTAACCAGGTCTATTATGTTAAACACGAGTGAGATTCCCAAATCTAAAGGGGGCTCAACCTTGTAGGCATTAGCCCCATACTTGGCTAGAATTTTGCATGGCCACACTCTCTTCATCTGCAACTTTGTAGGCACTCCTTTCTACAACCTGGATTTGTTCAAATGAACCATCACATAGTCTCCTAATTCAAACTGAACATCTCTTCTCCTCTCATCCAGCTTGGCTTTCAATTTTTGAGTAGCTTCTATTAGAATCTTCTTGACTTGCTCCTAAATCTCTTTCATGGTTTGAGAGAAGTCTTCTACATGACCACTTCTATATTCCATAGCTCCTAGATCTCTGAGTTCACAAACTCCCCTTGGGTGCATCCCATACACTATTTCAAAAGGACTTCTGGTAGTTTCCTTGTTAACACTATCATTATATGCATATTCTTCTTGTGGGAGAACTAGATCCCATGTTTGGCCATACTCCTTGGTTAGACATCTAAGAAAGTTAACCAACACTTTGTTAATCACCTTAGTTTGACCATCTATTTTTGGATCGTAAGCTGATCCAAAAGACAAATTGGTACCCAAGCTACTCCATAAGGTCTTCCAAAAATGACCCATTAACTTTGCATCCCTGTCTAACACAATGCTTAAGGGAAGTCCATGTATCCTCACAACTTCTTTGAAAAGGAGGTGAGTTATGTATCTTGCATCATGAGTAGTTTTGCAAGGGATAAAATAACTCATTTTACTAAACCTATCTACCACCACATAGATGCTATCTAACCCGGTCTTGGTTTTAGGAAGCCCTACTATGAAATTCATGCTGATACATTCCCATGGTCTATTGGGAATGGGCAAAGGTTGATACAATTCTGCATTGCTAGCTCCTCCTTTAGCTTTCATACATATGACACACTATTTTAACATACCTTCTCACATCCTAATGTAGCTTAGGCCAATGATAGAATCTTTGAACTAACTCCATTGTTTCATTAATGCCAAAATGGCCTCTAAGGCCACCATTGTGCTTCTCTTGAATGAGATTTTCTCTCATTTAACCCTTAGGGACACATAGTTGATTCCCTTTTAAAAAAATACCACTCTATAATGTATATTATGCAAATTGACTATGAAAGTGATTCTAAAAATTAGAACATACCTTATAGGCTTCTGAGAAGTCTTCATCATCCTTATAAAGGTCTTTAAAACTTTCTATGCCAATGGTTTGGAGTTGGACTTCCTTGACTATCAATAATCTCCTGCTCAATGCATCTGCCACCTTATTCATCTGCCCCTTCTTGTGCTTAATAGTGAATGCGAAGGCTTGTAGATATTTCATCCACTTTAGGTGCATATTGATCAACTTGTCTTGTGTGTTGATGTAACTCAAAGCTTGGTTATCTGTGAAAACCATAAACTCCTTAGGTAGGAGATAATGCCTCCACTTCCTAAGTGACTACACTAAAGCATACAACTCCAAATTATAGGCTGAATACTTCTTTTTAGCTTCATTGAGATTCTCACTAAAGAAGGCTATAGGCCTATCCTCTTGGTTCAACACTCCTCCTACTTCCACCCCACTTGCATCACACTCCAATGTAAAAAGTTTGTCAAAACTTGGTAACAAGAGGATAGGTTGGGTAGCTACTTGTTGTTTCAACTTCTCAAATGCTTGGCCTGCTTCATAGGTCCACTTGAACTTGGTTTTCAACTCACCTTTAATGGTGTCTAGCACTGGTGCACAAATACCACTGAGATTCCTTACAAATTTTCTATAAAATTGGTCTAACCCATGAAAAATTCTTCCCTCTGTCCCTGTGGTTAGTGTAGGCCAGTTTAGGATAGCTTCCACCTTGCTTGGGTCCATCTTCAACGAACCTTGAGACACTACAAATCCCAAGTACACAAGTTCTTGCTTAAGGAATTCACACTTCTCTAAGTTAATGGATAATTGTTCTTCATGGATTCTTTTGAGCACAACCTCCAAATGCTTTAGGTGTTCCTCTTTTGTCTTGCTAAAAATGAGTATATCATCAAGATATACCACCACAAATCTGCCTGTATAGTCTTTTAGCACTTCATTCATCAACGTCATGAATGTGCTAGGGGCATTAGTAAGCCCAAATGGCATAACTTTCCACTCATACAACCCTTCAGTGGTTTTGAAGGATGTTTTCCATTCATCCCCATCCTTTACCCTAATCTGATGGTATCCACTTTTAAGATCCAACTAGTAAAGTACTTAGCCCCTCCAAGACAATCCATCAAATCCTCAATCCTAGGTATAGGAAATCTATATCTAATAGTAATCCTATTAATAGCCCTAGAATATGTGCAAAGTCTCCACTTACCATCTTTTTTGGCTTTTGCAAAGTTCCCATTTTTCTTATTGATATTGTTGACAACTATTTCTTATTGGCATTGTTGACAATTTTTTGAAATAATATTATGCTTATATTTAATAATATAATATAATTTAAATTGTATATAATATAATTATATTTATTATATATAAAAAGTATATTACTATATTTTAATATAATATAGATTAATTAATATGAATATAAAATTATTATTATTATTCAATCATATATGGATGTGTGAGATTTACTTTCTAATGATCAATAGTAATTGATTATCTTTAAAACAAAACTAAATGGCAATTTCAAAAAAATAGTATGATATCTTTCTTTTTAATAATGTAATTTACTTTTAAACAATATTAATTATATTTTATATTTTATAAT
This sequence comes from Chamaecyparis obtusa, assembly GCA_027943335.1. Classification (NCBI taxonomy): domain Eukaryota; kingdom Viridiplantae; phylum Streptophyta; class Pinopsida; order Cupressales; family Cupressaceae; genus Chamaecyparis; species Chamaecyparis obtusa. Next base: position 625,764 of record BSBK01000964.1, read on the forward strand.
AGAAACAAAATTAGATAGTAGACATTAAATTATTTATAATATACTATAACATAAACTTGCACCTAAATTTTTAAAATTTTCAGAATCTCACATATTTTATATTTTAACATGGAACTAAAAAATAAATTTTGCAAAATGTTAAAAGTTGTAAAAATGTGGTCTAAGCTTACTCATTTCCAAACTAAAGTCCCAAATAGTATTGGTGCACTTAAAATATATATAAAATTAAATGTTATTTAAAATCATAGTTTCAAAAAAATAGTATTATAGCTTTTATTTTCTATAGTAAGTTTAGTTTTATACAATTCTATAATTATAATTATGAATATATACTATATTCTATAATAGGAATTATTGAAATATAAATACAATATTACATACAATTAATGTATAATATATTATTTTAGATAGTACACATTAAATTATATATAATATACTATAACATGACTTGTCCTCAACGTTTTTACACTTTTAAGAATCTCATATATTTTACATTTTTACACAACACTCAAAGAAAAGTGCTCTAAGCTTATCCATTTCCAAGTTAAAGTCTTGCAATTTTCTTAGAGCACTTAAAATGTATGTCTTAAAGGATGATAATATAGGATAGTAATAGTTGATTATCTTTGAAACAAAATTAGATGTTATTTAAAGTTGTAGTTTAAAAAAATTAGAATTATATCCTATATTTTATTTAATGTATATTTATTTTTAAGCAATGTTATAATTATATATCGTATTCTACAATTAAAAATTATTAAAATATAAATATAATATAACATATAACTAATGTATAATATTTTTTTGAGATAGTAAACATTAAATTGTATATAATTTACTATAACATAAACTTAGATATTTTAAATTTTAACTCACCTCTAAAAAATATATATTTTCCACAATGCTAAAAGTAAAAATGTGGTCTAAGCTTACCCATTTCCAAGTTAAAGTCTTGCAATTGTATTGATCCACTTGAAATGCATGCCTTAAAGAATGATACTATAGGAATCTCAATCTTTCTTCATTGCTATTTTGAATCATCTTTTCTTTTTGTTGTTTGTACTAGTTGAATCATCATTTATTGAGAAAGTTTTCTTTCACAAATAGCTTTTATGGAAGAACAATGAGACTTCTTGCTATGGCCATCAATGAGAAGTACAACATTCCTATTGATATTATTTATATAATGCAAATATTATTTTTAAAATAATATTATAATTATTATATAATAAATTCTATAATAAAAATTCTCGACCTACCCATTGTACACCTAAATACAATTGCTATATTTGATTGTTATGATGCTGCTACATTTTTTGTTTGAGTTTTGTGATGACTAGAGAGATGATATGTACATGTTGCTTGATTATTGCTATGACTATTCAAATTGTATTGAATGTCTTAAACTTAAATAGCATACTATATCTAGTCTTTGCTCGTGGTGGCATTTTCTGCTACTGTCCAATCCATTGACTGGACGACTTCAATGACTATAGTCTCGTGGTTAACGTTTTAGACAGAAGAAAAAGAAAAGTCTTTTGGCATATCCCCCACACCCAGGAAATAACGCGGCATTGGCTGAAATGGTACGGTGATAAGACTTGGCTGTTTATTTCAATGAAAAATGCGGAATTAATTGTGTTTAAAATGATGGGGGAGAAAAGTATCGGAAATGGCTATAAGTACGGGCGGGAGACTGGGCTGACGGGGGAAGGTAATGACAATAGCAAGGACACGGAGAACGGAGAACGAGGTACAAATTTTCGCACTTTTAGCCATTGCCGAAAAGTAAGTGCCCTGTGCTTGGCCGACCATCGGTCCGTTATGATTGACCCAAAACGTTCCCAATGTGTTCCAGTCAAAGAGGTCATAAGAAATTTGAAAACGTAAAGGGTCAGTACAGTGCATCGATGTTAACTTTAACAATTATGATTATTTCATTTCCATTACGTACCAACTGCAGCAAGATCACTTCCATTACGTACTAACTGCAGCAAAAGAATGACTTTTTCCTAGTTTACTCAGTTTGCGTGCAGATTAACACTGCATAGACCAGAAGGTATAAATTGTTTTTTCACTGGTTAAATGCAGACTGATAGTGACAGTATTAGTTTGTAGTTTGTATATCAATCACTGTTAGTTCGTAGTTTGTATATCAATCACTGTTTGTCCCTGTTACACTATCTTTTCTTCATAGAATATCTTAAGATAGATAAATAGATAAAATTTTAACGTTCACGAGGCTAAAAATAGCCTCATAAAATTTTAACGTCTACGAGGCTAAAAATAGCCTATGGGACACCCAACAACTTTAGTCAATTTCGGTTCTTTTCTTGTGCAAGTTGATGATGAGTGCACCTAACTTCTCAATGTACTCCTCATTGAATAGGTTATGCCAAGAGCTATCAGATATAGTTGTTGAGATTTTTAAGATCGCTGCAAATGTAATAGCATTGCTTGTATTGTATACGGTATGTATTTTCCAAATGCAACAATCTCTCTTATTTATATTGGGAATGAGACTATGAGAGGCATGTCTATTCATTTTATAATATTTCATTAATCAATCATATATTCGAATAATATAAATTTGAATAATATATATTAATAATAATATATATAATATAACATACACACACACACACACACACACACATAAATACAATATATTATTATTAATCAATATCTAAGTATTATATGTGTTCTAAGTGATCATACGACTGAAGCTACAAACATTAACACTCCCTCTTAGCTAGGGAGGATGATCAAATAGAATGTGTTGCAGTCTCCCTTGTCAACACATATGACCCTAACTATAGCCATACAAAACATCAGCACTCCCTCTTAGCTAGAGAAGATAAAATCCATCAAGGTAATAAATCATTAATTTTGAAAGAGAGGAGATATCACCTCACTGTGATATCAGGAGATATGGTATATGCAAGAATATCAAGTCACATGATGTTCACCATAGCTCATAAATATCCATGGTATGTCTAATGACAATACGTCTCACGATGTCTATCATATGGATACTAATTTTATGTAGAGACATGTCACTATGTGATATGTTTCATAGGGTCCAATAATCAATATGTAATTCTAAGTTCAGAAGGATGCTAATATGATTCATATGGATACTAAGAAATCATATATTACATAATTTGTGAGATGAAGTATCACCTAACATGTGATACCAAGCTTTACATATCACCTAACATGTGATATGAGGAATCACCTAACACGTGATACCAAGTTTTACATATCACCTAACATGTGATATGAGGAATCACCTAATATGTGATACCCAGTTTTACATATCACCTAACATGTGATATGAGGAATCACCTAACATGTGATACCCAATTTTCAATATCACCTAACATGTGATATGAGGAATCACTTGACATGTGATACCCAATTTTACATATCACCTAACATGTGATATAAGAAATCACCTGACATGTGATACCCAGTTTTACATATCACCTAACATGTGATATGAGGAATCACCTAACACGTGATACCCAATTTTACATATCACCTAACATGTGATATGAGGAATCACTTGACACGTGATGCCCAATTTTACATATCACCTAACATGTGATATGAGGAATCACCTGACACGTGATACCCAATTTTACATATCACCTAACATGTGATATGAGGAATCACCAGACATGTGATACACAATTTTACATATTACCTAACATGTGATATGAGGAATCACCTTAGATCGTGATACCTAATTTTCATACCACCTTGATATGAGGAATCACCTTAGATAGTGATACCTAATTTTCATACCACCTTGATATGAGAAATCACCTTAGATCGTGATACCTAATTTTCATACCACCTTGATATGAGGAATCACCTTAGATCGTGATACCTAATTTTCATACCACCTTGATATGAGAAATCACCTTAGATTGTGATACCTAACTTTCATATCACCTCAGATCGTGATACAAGGATCTAGTAAATAAGAACATTACATTCCATTTACATATAACCCTATTATGGTATGTGCACAGACATATAACTGTCTACCATAATGAATCTTTATTACAAGATCATCACCTTGTAACATCAAATACAAGTGTTTATTGTCAAAAAGTCATCACCTTTCTCCAATGTTCATAGTAGGGTCCATAAGTCGTAGAGTCACACACATGAAATCCACCTTGACTCATCTCAGAGGGTGGATCCATCATGACTCATCCGAAAGGGTGAAACAAGGGCTTTCACCTTAGACTTCTCTCTCAAAGAGAAGAATGCAATAACATACAAGATAATAGATCACAGATATTGAAACTCCTTTTCATCTAAGGCTTCATTCTCCAACATGCCAAGTTTATCTCGAAAGTACACAACCTTCTCTCTAGTAGGAAATTTGGTGAGAATATCAGCCATCTGTTCTATAGTGATAATGTACCTTGATTAGCATACTTATGTACTATATCTCTTATATAGTTTGCATCAATCTTGGTGAACCCCAAGTTATGTAGGAGTTAGCATAAAGGCATTTCAGCTAGCACACATGGAACTCAATCTTATGATCATAGTCCTCTAATTTTAAAACCATCTCCATTGTTGACTCCGTCTGAACCAATATGACCAAATTCCTTGGAGATTGGAATGAATCAAATCCTCTAGATGCTCCCTTTAAATTTTAAGGTCTTGCAACAACCTCCCGATCTCCTCGTCCAAGGTTTCCTTTTAGATGAACTATCAGACTCCCTCTGAATCTAATATCAACCTTCTGCCAACAAGTTGTGTCTTTTAGTCTGCATTAAGCTCTTTTCTTGAATGCCCATTGATCCAACAACTTATCCATCTATCTAGGAATATCATGACCTAGATATCTGCATAAAATCCTTCTAGTCCACATACATGGAACTACATCATTTGAATCATAGTCCTTTGGATTTTTTTTTTGATTTTTTTTTATTTTTTTAAATTTTTTTGTAGTTTTCTTGTCACTAGGGAAACCATCTCGATATGGTCTGCCCTTCTAAATTAGAATAATTAAGATCCTTAAAAATTAATTATGGGAGATCCTCTAGTATCTCCCTCTGTTATAGAAACATACATGGCCCCAATCATGAAAATATCTTTCTCCAAGAGACTCTCATCATCTAGTGCATGATCATGTTGAAATTTTGATCATAACTTTATTCATAGGAGTAGTTTCTCATACTCAAATGTACTTTGTCTGATTCCATAATAGCATGAGTGAATGTAATAAATTGTGGATTTATCCCTAGGCTTGGCAACACCAAACATTCATGATAATCTAACTTCCATCTAAAGCTCCAAGTACATGCATCAACCTCTTGACCTTCTCATCCAAGGTTGCTTCTAATAGATTGTTAGACTCCTTGTGAATGTTATTTCCTCCTCTTTCAAAGAAAACTGATTTCAATGTATATGCTCTTCCTCATTGAGAGATGTCTTAATTACGTTCCAAGACACTATTGCACATTCAAAATCTGGTAGGCGGTATCAATTTCTTCTTATTCTGAGAACTTCTCTATATCTAGGGTTGTCAAGGTGACAATTAACCAATTATTAGATCTTTTGATCAACTACCTCAGAGGCGCAAAAGAGCATGCTTTTGTGAACTGTCCTCTCATGAGCCTCATTGAGCATGACTAAAAAATACTGTGATAGTTGGTTGTCTGCTAAAAGTTCTTAGAATAGTGCACCACCAGTCATATACAAAATCATAGTATTTGGTCCTATGCAGTCCTTAAATCTAATAGCCTAACCAACTTCCTCTCTAATCAAAAGAAGTAGTAACAAATGTTGCTAGTCAAATCATGCAAATGTTGACTATTCTCTCCCCCTTTTAAAAATCCATCCTTGTCACTCTACACAACCAATAGTCTACTACGATTACATGGTAAACATGCATCAAAGGGACACATCTACACAACCAGAATGGGTTTTAAACATCATCTTCATGATAAAGAAATAATGTGATTGAAATGCGTACATGCTTCATCCATAGATCTATGTTATCATGCACTCTCAGATTACACATTTTACAAGATACTTCATTAATTCAAAACTTTTGAAAGCTTCATTGCAAAGATGCATTTCTGTGCATGCCAATAGTCACGGCATTTCATGATATCACATTTCTTCAAAATTCTTTGTTAAAATAGTTAATGCACCTTGACCACACATCCACATTTGTATCATGTACTCCAACTCATTTACAATTGCAATATCAGTGAATTGCATTTCTCGAAAGTGTCTATATTTGCTTCACCAAGTATTTTAAAAATTCATCTTTTGTAGACTGAAAGTCGTCAAATGTATGATCGTCAATTGGTTAGGAAACACCCTTCAGCTTGCCTAGTTAGTCTCCTATACTTGTCCATAATGACATTCATCAGGTGTACCTTTTCTCATTGGACTGTACAAAAGAAGAGAAAAGGGAGACAATACTTTTAAAGTATCCGTTCTATGCCAAGGTTTTGAATAGAGTGCTAAGACTGAATCACTCCTATCTCTGCTTATAATTTCTAACATAAACATATTGGCAACATCATCCTATGAGATCACATCATCACAACGATATCAATTTTCTTGGAGTCTACAAAAACCTGGTGAAATTGGTACAAGGATCCATGGTTAAAGGATCATCTCGTGCTCAGCATAGCATGTCACAACACTATGTGGCACTCCCAAGTCATAGATAGAATGTGGCATATTCCAATCCTCACTTGACTACTTCATTTGATCTGGTGACTTGATCACGATCTCCAGTGACAACATCAACAATTTTTATTTTCTACCCCGTAGAAGGTTCTTTGCTAGTAATAGAACTTCCAAGCAACTCATTTAATATCACATTATATTTTGTACCTGGAGTTGCATAGTATATCCAAGGGTGTGGTGTGGTGACTAAATATTTGCATTGTAATATACGAGCTTTGTATATAAACAAATCTTTGTTTACCGTGCTTATCTCTGTAGATTGTGGGTGCTACCCACCACACGGAGCCACCATAACTCCTCATCCACAAAATTCAAAAATGAAGGTCCCAACTATAGTATTTGGAGAACACAAGCACACATGACAACATCAAGTTCCGTAGACATAGGGCCAAGTAAAGAAATCACCCACAGCTAGTCGGTCAACCATGTTGTTTTTAGAGTGTATTTATCTTCTACATTTGTAATCTGGCTCTGATACCATGTTGAGATTTTTAGGATTGCTACAAATGTAATAGCACTACTTCTATTGTATATAGTATCATGACAAAGGAGCAATTTTCTTCCTTGAAACCATCTATGGTACCTCACATCTATGTAGGAGATGATACTCAAATGGAAGTTGAAGGAAAAGAGGAAGTTGTGAGGGAAAATGGAGCTTTCAAAGATGTTCTCTATGTTCCAAATCTTAGCACAAACCTCCTTTCAATTTACCAAATCACTCACTATGGAGGTGGAAAGAAAGTTGAGTTCCTACCTGATTCAGTTGTAGTAAAAAATCTTAAGGATGATTCTATGGTGGCAATAGGAAAAGCAAATCATGACACAAGGCTTTACTCAAGGTCAATCTTTTGGTGCAATGAAGCTCAAGAGATAGCACAAGAGAGACAAAATATGATATGATCAAATGATCAAATAAGAATTGATAATAGATTGAATTAATTGATTACAAAGTAGGAGTGCCTAAATATATAGGCAATGCAATAAGACTACATGATAAGGAGATGATAAGATATCACCCACACAAGGTGGAATCACATGTCCACCAAAGGTGGATCATCCTCCATTGTACATCAAAGTATGTGCAGCATGTGCAATAATGAGAGGATGATAATATGAGAGCACTAAAGGTGGATCTCACACGCAATGAGGTATATGATGACAACTATCACACCTAAAGTGGAAATTCTCCTAACCATGTGCTAAAATGAAATGCAAACTCCTAGGTGTCACAATGACAACTAATATGCAAATGCATTATCCTAAGTAAACTTAAGTAAAGTGTAATTAATAATATTTAACTACACCAACACCCCCCTTAAGTGCAACTTAGGGAAATGAACTTAAGCTCACAATGCAAGATGGGTCCCAGCTACTAGGCCATGTTAGGTACCCATGTACAAAATGCAAGAACAATGCAATCTCTCATAAAGTGGAGAAAGAGGGAAAACCTCATGGAAATAACCCTCCCCCAAAAAGAGAGATGAATACAAGATGCATGCATAAATGGAGTAATCAAGACCCCCCAATTATGACATCCATCATGCATATACAATAAAAAATCCCCCCAAAGGAAGGAAACAAGGAGACATGATATCCCCCCCATAATGAGTAATCTCCTCCAAGGATGATAAGTGCTTGAAGACAAAACATAGTCCAATGCCTACAAACAATATTTCTCCTTTTAGGAAGAAGATACACCAAGTATAGATGTAAGAAGGCTTCCCCTTGTGGATAGGAATTAGGAAGGGGAATCCAAATGAAGTACGATGTCTCTGAACTATGCCCAAGTGTCACCATGTCCTTGGTTGATGAAGATGCCATGAACCAATCAGGAGAAAGCCTAGTAGAAGAAGGTGACAAACAAGGAACCAATGATAACTGATCCACATAAGAATTTGGATCAAACTCCAAAGACAAAGATGCCTCCTCAAATGAAGTAGGAAGAGAAGCAAGAAATCTCCCCCTCAATGTAGAATGTACACCCATGATAGATGCGCCTGGATCAATGTAGAAACTGCACCAAGAAAACTGAATGATGTTCCTCCCCTTAGGAAGAAATAAGTCCATAGGTGTATCAATGAATCCTCCCTAATCTAAAGGAAGAATACTCAAAATGTATGATGTCTTAGGAAACTAAATAGGAATCTCCAACACATGAGTATGATCAAACTAAACCATGCAATGTGACATCTCAAGTGAAGTTTGAGACTCATGAAAACCAATCTCCAAAGACTCAAATATCTTCTCTAAAGTTAAAGAGACCTCCTCCAAATTTTGTATAAAAGGATCCACAATCATGTCAATCTCGAAAGAAGGATCAAGTAGAGAATGAATATGAGGGTCAACATGCTCCCTCACAACAACTGAAGAAGGATCATCCTCAACAAAGAGAAGATGAATGTCATCAATGAAGTCTCCCAAATTGGAAATGTAGGACTCCACAAACAAACCTGCAATGTCTGTTAAGTAGTCATCCCATGGACCCAAGTCTGGAAGACAAGGAATATCTTGCTACACTAAATCACAAGAGTGAGTGGCTATAGGAAGACATGCATCATCAAGAGATGTGATCTCAGTAGGAGGAGAAAGAGCTGCAACTAGAGGTTTTGGACATTTTGGAAGTGGAGGAATATGTGGATCTCCATACATTTCCCAAAGAGCAATCCAAATATCAGGAATATTTTTTGTCTCATCTTCATAGTCAATAAGGGAATCCATAACATCCATATCCATATTCCAATAGATAACCTTAATAACTTATGAGGAAGAGTTCCAATTAAAAGAAGGATTTTTAGGTCTATCCTCATACAAATAGGGCAATAGGTTATGCTCACTAAGATGAGCAAGAACCAATTCACTCCATTGCTTATAGTTCCCTCTTGTCAACTTAATTAAACCATCCATGATGTAATTCTCACATGAAACAATGAGATTAAAAAATCAATGCACCCCCAAAATGCAATGAACCAAAGAACCCCCCAAAATAGATGATTTTGGCACTTTATATATAGTGCATGTACAATTGCCACTTGCCAAAATAAATCAAAGTATACTTCTAATTTTGATGTTTACAATAGAAAATATGAAGCTATGGTGGACTCATACAATTAACACACAAGACCACTCAAGGATCCAACAAATTACAAGTGCCAAAAATAGGCCAAAATAAACCAAATTCTGAAAGTACTAGGTCGACTCAGAATTTTTCCAAATTGATACCAGATTTGGAAAGTAGACAAAAATTCATGAACTTTAAAAAAAAAATGCACATGAAAATGTGTCCATATGAGCCCAAATGAAGCCTCTAAAGTTATAAAAATCAAGATTTTTTATTTTCAAAAAATATCAGAAATAGAGATCAGAAATCACCTACACCATTATGTAGATCGCGAAATTCTACCACAAAAAAAAAAAAATTCCTCAAAAAAAGGAGTCTGGATGACTGAGATATCGCTGATTGAAAATTGCCTCTAAAATTATTTTTTCTGAATCGCTGTCGTCGAACCTTGAAAATTCAAATGGCTCTAGATTTGGCTTCAAATATCTAATTTGGATGAAATAAAACTTGATTTAGGGGTTTTTGGACCTCATCAATGTGATGCCAACCTCTGATTTGCACCAGCAAGCTCCAATTTTGACCTACAATAAAATTCTCTCAAAATAGGCTATGTAATGAAACTCCTATGGCTTTGATACCATGTAAGAATTTGCCTAAGCCAACGAATAAAAGTCAATATCTAGAAGCTCAAGAGATAACACAAGAGAGACAAAATATGATATGATCAAATGATCAAATAAGAATGGATAATAGATTGAATTGATTGATTACAAAGTAGGAGTGCCTAAATATATAGGCAATGCAATAAGACTACATGATAAGGAGATGATAAGATATCACCCACACAAGGTGGAATCACATGTCCACCAAAGGTGGATCATCCTCCATTGTACATCAAAGTATGTGCAACATGTGAAACAATGAGAGGATGATAATATGAGAGCACTAAAGGTGGATCTCACACACAATGAGGTATATGATGACAACTATCACACCTAAAGTGGAAATTCTCCTAACCATGTGCTAAAATGAAATGCAAACTCCTAGGTGTCACAATGACAATTAATATGTAAATGCATTATCCTAAGTAACCTTAAGTAAAGTGTAATTAGTAATATTTAACTACACCAAAACCCCCCTTAAGTGCAACTAAGGAAAATGCACTTAAGCTCACAATGCAAGATGGGTCCTAGCTACTAGCCCATGTTAGGTACCCATGTACAAAATGCAAGAACAATGCAATCTCTCATAAAGTGGAGAAAGAGGGAAAACCTCATGGGAAAAACTCTCCCCCAAAAAGAGAGATGAATACAAGATGCATGCATGGATGGAGTAATCAAGACCTCCCAATTATGACATACATCATGCACATACAATAAAAAATTCCCCCAAAGGAAGGAAACAAGGAGACACGATATCCCCCCCATAATGAGTAATCTCCTCCAAGGATGGTAAGTGCTTGAAGAAAAAACATAGTCCAATGCCTACAAACAACATTTCTCCTCTTAGGAAGAAGATACACCAAGTATAGATGTAAGAAGGCTTCCCGTTGTGGATAGGAAGTAGGAAGGGGAATCCAAATGAAGTATGATGTCTCTGAACTATGCCCAAGTGTCACCATGTCCTTGGTTGATGAATATGCCATGACCCAATCAGGACCAAGCCTAGTAGAAGAAGGTGACAAACAAGGAACCAATGATAACTGATCCACATAAGAATTTGGATCAAACTCCAAAGACAAAGATGCCTCCTCAAATGAAGTAGGAAGAGAAGCAAGAAAGCCCCCCCTCAATGTAGAATGTACACCCATGATAGATGCACTTGGATCAATGTAGAAATTGCACCAAGAAAACTGAATGATGTTCCTCCCCTTAGGAAGAAACAAGTTCATAGGTGTATCAATGAATCCTCCCTAATCTAAAGGAAGAATCCTTAAAATGTATGATGTCTTAGGAAACTAAATAGGAATCTCCAACACATGAGTATGATCAAACTAAACCATGAAATGTGACATCTCAAGTGAAGTTTGAGACTCATGAAAACCAATCTCCAAAGACTCAAATGTCTTCTCTAAAGTTAAAGAGACTTCCAAATTTTGTATAAAAGGATCCATAATCATGTCAATCTCGAAAGAAGGATCAAGTAGATAATGAATATGAGGGTCAACATGCTCCCTCACAACAATTGAAGAAGGATCATCCTCAACAAAGAGAAGATGAATGTCATCAATGAAGTCTCCCAAATTGGAAATGTAGGACTCCACAAACAAACCTACAATATCTATCAAGTAGTCATCCCATGGACCCAATTCTGGAAGACAAGTAATATCTTGCTGCACTAAATCACAAGAGTGAGTGGCTATAGGAAGACACGCATCATCAAGAGATGTGATCTTAGTAGGAGGAGAAGGAGCTGCAACTAGAGGTTTTGGACATTTGGAAGTGGAGGAATATGTGGATCTCCATACATTTCCCAAAGAGCAATCCAAATATCAGGAATATTTTCTATCTCATCTTCATAGTCAATTAGGGAATCCATAACATCCATATCCATATTCATTAGATAAGCTTAATAACTTCTGAGGAAGAGTTCCAATTGAAAGAAGGATTTTTAGGTCTATCCTCATACAAATAGGGCAATAGGTTATGCTCACTAAGATGAGCAAGAACCAATTCACTCCATTTCTTATAGTTCCCTCTTGTCAACTTAATTAAACCATCCATGATGCAATTCTCACATGAAACAATGAGATAAAAAAATCAATGCACCCCCCAAAATGCAATGAACCAAAGAACCCCCCAAAATAGATGATTTTGGCACTTTATATATAGTGCATGTACAATTGTCACTTGCCAAAATAAATCAAAGTAGACTTCTAATTTTGATGTTTACAACAGAAAATATGAAGCTATGGTAGATTCATACAATTAAGACACAAGACCACTCAAGGATCCAACAAATTACAAGTGCCAAAAATAGGCCAAAATAGACCAAATTCTGAAAGTACTAAGTCCACTCAGAATTTTTCCAAACTGATACCAGATCTAGAAAGTAGACAAAAATTCATGAACTTTAAAAAAAATAGCACCTGAAAATGTGTCCATATGAGCCCGAATGAAGCCTCTAAAGTTATAAAAATCAAGATTTTTTATTTTCAAAAAATATCAAAAACAGAGATCAGAAATCACCTGCACCATTATGTAGATTGTGAAATTCTACCACAAAATAAAACAAATTGCTCGAAAAAAGGAGTTCAGATGACTGAGATATCGCTGATTGAAAATCACCTCTGAAATTATTTTTTCTAAATCGTCGTCGCCGAACCTTGAAAATTTAAATGACTCTAGATTTGGCTTCAATTATCTGATTTGGATGAAACAAAACTTGATTTAGGGGTTTTTGGACCTCCTCAATGTGATGCCAACCTCTTATTTGCACCAACAAGCTCCAATTTTGACCCGCAATAAAAATCTCTCAAAATAGGCTATGCAATGAAACTCCTATGGCTTTGATACCATGTAAGAATTTGCCTAAGGCAAAGAATAAAATCCAATATCTAGAAGCTCAAGAGATAGCACAAGAGAGACAAAATATGATATGATCAAATGATCAAATAAGAATGGATAATAGATTGAATTGATTGGTTACAAAGTAGGAGTGCCTAAATATATAGGCAATGCAATAAGACTACATGGTAAGGAGATGATAAGATATCACCCACACAAGGTGGAATCACATGTCCACCAAAGGTGGATCATCCTCCATTTTACATCAAAGTATGTGCAACATGTGAAACAATGAGAGGATGATAATATGAGAGCACTAAAGGTGGATCTCACACACAATGAGGTATATGATGACAACTATCACACCTAAAGTGGAAATTCTCCTAACCATGTGCTAAAATGAAATGCAAACTCCTAGGTGTCACAATGACAACTAATATGCAAATGCATTATCCTAAGTAAACTTAAGTAAAGTGTAATTAGTAATATTTAACTACACCAACAGTATGTATTTTCCAAATGCAACAATCTCTCTTATTTATATTGGGAATGAGGATATGAGAGACATGTCCCTTCATGGTACATGTCTATTCATTTTATAATGTTTCATTAATCAATCATATATTAGAATAATATAAATTTTAATAATATATATTAATAATAATATATATAATATAACATATATATATATATATATATATATATATATATATATATATATCATATATATATATATATATAGAGACAAATATAATATATTATTATTAATCAATATCTAAGTATTATATGTATTCTAAGTGATCATATGACTGAAGCTACAAACATTAACAATAGTATTCATAAATTTGTCTCTATTGTCCTTGTATGCTTCACATTCTAAAATAAAGTGGTGTTCGATTTCCACTTTCCCAGAATCGCAAAACATGCAATCTCTCTCTTCCCAAGCCTCCTTTGGCCTCTTCCAATGTCTGGTCTCACAATGGAGTTGATGAGAGTTGGTTTTCAGCTGAGCAATAAGAATTTTAGTTCTCCAAGAAATGTTGGCCCCTATGTATGCTTTTTGGAGTTGATCACATGCTAGGTTGATCTCATTGATATAATATATTTTCTTCGTTTCAAACCCATTTCCCTAATTTCTCTTGTAAAATTTATCCATAATGAAGACCTTTATTTCTTTGTTATTTGTGTGGCACATATTGAATTGGATATTCTATTTACTCATCCACTTGATGTTTTGTTGCATCCACATCTTTTTTCATTTGCACAATGCATTGTTAAAGACAACGTTAGGCCATCTATCTCCTTCCATTTTTTAAATTTTTTTTATAGAGCTTATGAGGTGAACCATAGCAAGTGCCTTGATAGGGGCAACCCCCATTTCACTTAGCATGATATCATATGGGATGGTGCTTTTGATTTTAAATTTTCTTATGATCAAACGCTTTTGGATTCCCTCGATTTGCTTCTAATGTGCAATTGAAGTGTCGTTGGCCCATAATTCACACCCATAAAGAACAACCAATAGAACAAGAAGACCAAACAAGGTTTGCATAGTTTTCCAATCCAAAACCTCTGCTTCGCGACACCTATTCTAAAGAGCATAAAATTCCTTCCACCACCTAATGTCCTTTTATTTCTACAACCTTCCCAGCTTAGATTTTTGTTGAAGTCAATGCCGATATATTTATACTCTGCAACTTCCTCAAGAATGCTACAATCGAAATAAAACTCATGTTACTGCTATCTTTTATTATTAGAAAAAACCATGACTTTAGTCTTGCTAATATTGACCTGCATCCTCACCATTCCACAAAAGCACTCAAGAGAAAATAAATGTTCTTGCAAACCACGATCAGATTTGGCAATCAAAATGAGATTGTCTACATAAAGGAGCCGCAACCTTATTACAAATTCACCCAACTGGATACCCTCACCATTTTGCATGTTTGACCACTCTTCAAGTTTATCGATATATAAACCAAACAAGGTAGGAGATAGAGGGAAACCTTGTTTGACCCCAATATCACTAATAAAACATTATGAAATGCCACCTAAAGTTTTGATTTTGACTTTCACCTCTTCATACATCCTATGAACAACAACTCTAAGATGCATATGAATCCCCAAATCTTCCATCTTGAGCCAAAGCTTGTCCCTAGGAATAGTGTCAAAAGCCTTTTTAAAGTCAACACAACAACAAAAGACCTCCTTTCTCTCCCACACATTTTTCAATAATGTGTCTCAGAGTGATATAGTGATCAACCATCAAGTATTTTGGCCTAAAACTAGCTTTCCCTTTTGCACGTTTATGATTTTCTTCTACCCATTTGTTGATCCTATTTTCTATTTTGCTACCAAAAAGTTTTGCAAAGAGAGGATTAATCATTATTGTCCCATAGTTGGAGGGATTATTGACATCACCACTCTTAAAAAGTGGTATAGCAAGGTTGATTGTCCAATCTTTAGGAAACCCCATTTGGCTGATATTGTTGAATATTTTTGTAATGTGTGGAGCAAGGGTTTTCATACCCCACTTGAGATACTCTTCTTGAAGCTCAACAAGGTATTTTTCTTTACCAACACCCAACTTCTTAATACCCATCTCTACCTCTTGCATGTTGAAAAGATTTGTTGTATTTTTTACCAAGAGTGGCTAGTCCACCCCATCCTCTTGCTCATAGAGTTTCCTAGCATAGTCAAACCATTGGGTTACTATAATATTATTTTCAGTTTGCTTCTTTCTTGACTGGAGTTCTTTCCAAAAATGTTTGGGGTTATTTTTACATAGGAAAATTAGTTCCTCTCTCCTTGTGAACATAAAATTAATTTTTTTTCTTCTTTAGGATTTTATTGTAAACTTTAATGTCAAGGTTTGTTTTATTTGAATCCATTAGATTTCTTCTAGCCATCTTGCATTTCTTATCAAACCACGCATTAGCTGGAAAATAATTTACTTCATATTTTCTATTTTTTCTTCTCTTGCACTTTGAGAGAGCCTCATGGATTAGACTTGATACCATATGACTATTAACAACATGTCTATGCATATGTTGTTAGGAATAGTCCCAAGAGATAACTAAGAGGGGGGGCGGGGGGGTGAATCAGTTATCTATAAGTTTCAATTCTTTATCCAATTAAGTATACTTAAACATAAATCATAAATACAATGAAAGAACACATGAACACAACACCAATATTTTGGTTACGGGGAAACTCAAATAGGTAAAAACCCCGGTGAGACTTGATACCCACTTATATTCTATACTAGTGTATAATGATCCTTGCTAGAAGATCCTTTACCTTGTTAGGAGTAGCTTTACAATATATGAAGTACAGTAGACCTGGTTAAGGGTCGAACCCTGTTAAGAGTCTTTTTTAATTGTCCCTGTTAGGGGAGAGGATGCACTGTTCGAGAGCTCACTGCTTAAAGAGGCGAAGGCTACAACCTTCTGAATAATAGATACACACTATATCTAGATCTTGGTGAACTACATTTTGACCTGCTATCTAGATCAGTTCCAATGTATAGCAAAAATATTCTACTTGGTCACATAGACCTTCTTCTGATGGTTCCACAACTCACACACTCTGCTCTTCTCTTCTTCATCAACCATGAACCACACTCTAGCAATCACAAATGACTGCCTATAAATATCTTTCCTCTCAATGATATAATCAAGTCGGCCTATTAGAACCACCTTGAAATCATAATAGAGAAACCATAATAAACTCCAAAAAACATTCTGTCAGCTCTATTATGCACACAACATATTCTGGGACCTGTCTTAATAAGATAATTGTAGACACACACTACATACTATCGGCTCTACCAAAACAACTGGATCTTTCTCCACAAGAAGAATTAACTCATGTGCTCTTAACAAAACATCAATAACTCATCACTAAGATTAACTCCAAGGGTGCATACCCTAAAGATTGGTGCAACTCAAGAACCAATAAAATCTCTGTCGGCTCCACTGAACAAACATAGGAAACTGCTACTGGTGAATAGCAACTGCATAACTTCACTTGCATTCATCATCAGACCATGTGTCCATGAACTTAACATCACTAAAATTTCTTCAACATATATCCAAGGGTGAATGCCCATAGGACAACTGTATGGACAACCATACATAGAACACTGCCTGTAACTCTGTTAGGAACACTTCTGACACAAGCTGCTATATAACTGTCTGAACTAGTTGTTAACCTCTACGCCCATGATATCATGCTGATATCATGTCCATACATCAAATACTGAAAGCTTACTACATCAGACTTCCATGCATGCTACTTGTCATATGTTGTCATCAATGACAAACATACAGTCAGTATTGGTTTGCTAGCAAATCTCCAACATATGCTTCCTCCTACAAAGTCTCTCAAGAGTAGCCCTGAAGATGTTTCCATTTTCTAAAGTCAAAAGAATTCTACCTTGAGAAGGAGGTTGTTGACGACATTGGTTTTCTGCCCCAAGCTTCCTATCCTCTATCCACAACAGATCTATGTATAGTGGTCTATGATCTAATTTTAGATCCCATATGTGTTCCCCAATTACAACCTCCTAAATTCTCTCATACAAATTATGTGAACAAATTGCATAATCAACCACGCTTTCTCTATTGTAGGTGTTGTAAGTGATATTGCCAGACTTAGACCATCTAGCCAAACCATTGCAAATTATTAGATCAAAAGTGCCATATAAAGTGATCAATTCTTCCCCAAAATGATTGTAGCCTTTAACATCTTTAGAGACTCTTTCCCACTAATATTTTCTCTTTTACGTTAACCAAATAGGATTGTCATTTTCTTTGGAGTTGAGAATAATAGCTTGGCAATTTGGTATTCTAGCATTGAAATTGTTGGAGATTTGCCAGCAAGCAAGATTGTTGATTGTATGTTTGCCATTAAAGACAACATATGGTAAGTAACATGCATGGAAGCCTGATGGAGAGAGATTTGAGTATATGTTTCATCGATATGTTATCAGCATTATATCATGGACATAGAGGTTGATTATGAGTATAGACAGTTGTGTACCAGTTTATGTCAACAATGTTCCTGACAAAGATTGGTATGAGATTCACAGTATAGTTATAATGGAGCCTTACATGTTTATATGTATGTTGTAGAAATATGTATGAATCTATGTTCATGGACATAGAGTCTGATGTGCAACAATACTTAAGTTATGATGATTCATAGTTGAAAGTCATAGTTTCCTGAGTTTATCCATAGGAGCTGACATAGATTATATTGGTAAAGGAGTTGTGCCTATTATTTTGGTATCCGTGCTTGGATCTATGTTTATTGGAGAGTTAAGAATGTTTGGTTAAGATCACATGACATAATTCAACATGAGGAGAAAGTATCAGTTATTTTGATAGAGCCAATAGTGTGAAGTAATGTGTTCACTCATATTGAGTTGGACAGGTCCTAGTTTGTGTTGCGTGCTTAGTAGAGCTGACTAAAATGTTATTGGAGAGTTTTATTGTTTCTCTAATATGATTTCAAGGTGGTTCTAACAGATCAACTTGATCATATCATCTAGAGGAAAGATACTTATAGGTAGTCATTTGCGATTGCTAAGTATGGAAAAGAGTTGAAAGATAAGAGTAGAGCAGAGAGTGCAAAGTATTGTGCCATCAACAGAAGGTGTATGTGACAAAGAAGAAAGTGTATGCTATTCATTGGAACTGATCAAGACAATAGGTCTACGCATAGTTCACCAAGATCTAGATATAGTGTGTATCTATTTAACACAAGGTTGCAGCCTTCACCCCTTTGAGCAGTGTGCTCCCGGACAGTGTGTCCTCACCCCTAACAGGGTTAATTGTAAAAGACTCCTAACAGGGTCCTACCCTTGACCAAGTCACTGTACTTATTGCATTGTAAAGATCAACTCCTGACAATGTTGTAAGATCTTCTAACAAGGATCATAATACACTAGTGCAGTTCTTAGTGGGTGTCAATTCCCATCGGGGTTTTTACCTATTTGGGTTTCCCCATAACCAAAATTGTGGTGTTGTGTTAAGTGTTCTTTCATTGTGTTAATGCTTAATGTTCTTAATTGGATAAAGAATTGAATCTTGTAGATAACTGATTCACTCCCCCTCTCAGTTATCTCTTGGGACTATTCCTAATATAAATCTCTGAAAAGAAGAACAGTCCCCATACTATAAAAAATTAGTGACATCTTTCTTTAAGGCATCATAGGGGTCATTGTGATCAAAACCAAACTTTTTATAAGTTTTAGATACTTTTGGGGCAAAGCAACAAGCTTATAGCCTAAGAAGACTAGAATGTTTTCCATAATTTTGAAACAAATTAATTGTTTATTAGAATTTTCCTTTTCCAATTGAATGACATGTCCTTCCCTTTCTTTTACTGGAACCATTATGCCTCCATGGTCATACCATTTCCCACTACCTCATTCCACACTGCCAACTTCAGTATCCTTCTGTAAAATATAAAAATATTTATTTATTTTATATCTATGTGTGTGTGTGGTTATGAGTGGTTTTTGAATGTGTTGTAGATATATATTACCTCCTAATCTAAGACAAGGAGATCCCAATTGATTAACCAAAAGGAGATGATCAACACAAAAAAGAATTAACTGGTTATGGATAAAGAGGGAAAGAGGGGTCTAATTTCTTAACAATAAATCAAAAAGATTAGGATAAAATGAAACACTTATCTTGAAATGTAGCAGATCTGGAAATTACTATTTTCTGGTGTCTGTACTGAGTTTATGGAAATTCTGCAATTAGATCTAGAATAGAAACACAGAGACAAAGAAAACCTAGAAATCTTTTTCTTTTCTGAACTAGGTCGACCTTGACCCAAATATAGGGGTGCAATTGTACCCCTTTATGTCGACCTTGACCTGCACTGCTCTAATAGAAATTATGTTCGCGGATCTTGAAATTTTGTCAAAAAAGGTATTTGAATCTGCTATGTAATTCACTGTTCTACACCTGCACCTACAAGAAAAATGGTTTTGTTGTTTGGATGAGGGGTTTGCCTTGGTCAAACTTGAGTTTTGGAATTAACCTTAAAATAGAATTGAAATTGCAGTAATAAACAAAGTAAATAGAATAATTCATCTTGTTTATGTTGAAACCCTTGTGGAGGATTCAAATCCTTGAATCCACAACTATGGATGCTCCAAATGGATGTAGAATTGTAGGATGTAGGATGTCTCAAATCAATTGCATTTAGATCTTCAACACCAATCTTGAATGGATCTTGGAATAGGAAGAAGCTTGAATGGATAAGGATGGAGAAATCTTCAACAAGAGGGCTCCATTGAGCTTGAATCTTTCAATGGCTACCAATGGATCTCCTTGATGAATTGAATCTTGAATGCTTGAATGCTTGAAAATAGATGATTGTTTCCCTTTTCTTTTCTTCTCCTTTTCTCCTTTTTTTTTCTTTTTCTAAAATGAGAGGAGAAGGCTTCCTTATATACTAGTCTAGGACACCAACTTCTAGAGAGGTTGACATATGAGAAATAAATTCTCATTAAGCTTATACCCTTAGGAGTGGACCTAAATTAAATCTCTGTTAAGAGTCACCGTTTTGAAGCCTGAAGCAGCCGACCCAGAAGTGGGAAAGAATTCTTTCTAGACCCCGACATCCGAAAATCTTCAGAATTTAAAACTTAGACCCTGGGTCAGGGTCGAGGTTGACCTTGACCCTGAGGTCAAGAACCTCAAAATCTTAGAGCAAGATACTAGAAATGGGTAGGAAAGAAGTGGAAAATAGGGCACGATAGGGGAAAAAGCTAGATCCAAGTAGCTTCACATAACATGAATAAAGACCCCTAACATACATAGTTCTTTATTCGATCCTATCCCAAGGACTTACATGAAGGTTACAACTAATAAGATACTGAAAGGAAAGCTAGTTTTCACAATATAACAACTAGTAGAAAATTAAAAAACACACACAAGATAGAACAAGAAAACAACATTCGACATATGGCAAGAAAATATGCACATACAATTGAATGTAAGAAGAGGTAAAACAAAATGATTTCTATTCATGTGAGACAAGATAAGATTACAAATGCAAAGAATAACCACTACAAAAGAACCAAAAGAGAACCTAGAAATTATGTACACAAATTGCCTTTATAGATCAATGACAACCTATAATAAGCATACTCAAGCTATGCTTCTGTAAATAATTGGAGTAAGCCTTGAAAATATTGTACAACAACTTTAGTTCATATACTATACTTCTTTATAGCATACTTAGCATATATAGGAGTTTTATTGATAAATGGTATCTAGCCAAGGAGGAAGACTTCTCACAGTTTAGGTGTATGACAAGTCCAATTTTTGAAGCTTACATTGCATTCAAATCCAACCTAGGATTTGACCTCCAATGTTACAAACATACATAGTTCTTGATGTGATCCTATTGCAAGGACTTAAATGAAGGTTACAAATAATAAGATGCTGAAAGAAAGCTAGTTTTCACAATATAATAATGAGTAGAATATTAAACAAAACACACAAGATAGAACAAGAAAACAACATTTGACATAAGGCAAGAAAATATGCACATACATTTGAATGTAAGAAGGGGTAAAACAAAATGATTTATATTCATGTGAGGCAAGATAAGATTACAAATGCAAAGCATAGCCACTACAAAAGAATCAAAAGAGAACCTAGAAATTATGTACACAAATTGCCTTTATAGATCAATGACGACCCATAATAAGCATACTCCTCTGCTTCTGTAAATAATTGGGGTAAGCCTTGAACATATTGCACTACAATTTTAGTTCATATAATGTATTGCTTTATAGCATACTTAGCATATATAGGATTTTTATTGATAATTGGTATAGCCAAGGAGGAAGACTTCTCACAGTTTAGATGTATGACAAGTCCAAGTTTTGAAGCTTATATTGCATTCAAATCCAACTCCGGATTTGACCTCCAATGTTATGTATTCTCAAAGATAATTCTAGAAGTTGGAATAGAGAGATCCAAGTTGAGCTAAAATTGATACTCAACCCACCATCACTCAAACTAAGCTTTTTTAATGTTTTAAACAATGACTTCTGAAATTATTCCAACTATATTGTTGGTTGAAAGGTCTCAAATTTGAAGAGAGGGTGCTAGCACGAAGTGAACGATAAACAGTTGTTTTCATCAAATTATTGCTTACATCAAAATAAGTGGAGGAAGACAATTGAGAAAATGACAAGAGAATGCTTCCACTAAGATGATTGCCATTGAGATCTATGTAAGAATCATTCATATGGAAACCAAGTTAGGTGGTATTTTACCTTCCAATTCATTGTACTAATGTATTGGCCTCACTTTTTTAAGTGGGTTTTTTTGGGCACTTTGATAAAAGCATGCTTATGTGCCATTATATCTCATGATGTGCCCTTGAAACCTATTTTATTAGTAAGGGACTTGCCAAGAAAGTTATTACACAAAAAATTGGGAGTGATTTGAAATTTCCACATAAGATTTTGAAAAGAATAAAATTATGAAAGATACCTAAATTGTCCATTTGAAATCATTATCTATACAATTTATTAATTAATTGAAACCTTATCATTTATTTTATTTTTAATTAATTAATAATCATAATCAAAGGCACATTCCCATATTGCATAAATGTTTCCATACGAATCATAACCATCTCTAATAGCTTTTCTTCAAGAGTAAGTCCTTTGGCAGCCGCATGAAAGTGGCCTAACTTGCTTTTCCTTTATAAAGAGAAATGAAAATGTCTAAAAATTATGAGGCTGCGGTTTTACGAAAATGTCTAAAATTGTTATAGATCTTTTATAAAAATAACTAAAACACTTTTATAACTGGAAAAACAAAATTGATTTGTTTGAGTCAAAACCAATCAAACCATGATATTAGACAAAACTTATTAGGAGCTGGCTATGCAACTGACAAATTCCCTTCAATGGCATGCCATCTATCCTCTACCCATCATCCATAACTTTGTCCTACATATTCTTTTGCAAATCCAACGTACAACATACAATCTTCTACAAATTACAGGTGTCACATCAGCACACACGCTAATCTAAGGAATGAATGTATTCTTTACTTTTTACTTCTCACATATTATATTATAAAGATTTAATTTGTTAATAAAAATATTAATAATATCAGATTTCCATAGTCCATTTTAATTATGTATGCGTTTCTGGATTTGATTGTGTGTAGTTTTTGGTATCAACGTTTCGGATCACACTCTGTGATCCATCATCAGGAAAGAGAGTGCAAGAATTGTAAGAAAAGTAGGTGACCAAGCCTGTTGCAAGAGATAAAAGGGGGAGGGGGAAGGCATGAAAAACTATGCAGGAAAGAAGAGAGAGAAAAAATAAAAATAAGAATAAGAAGCTCCAAGGCAGGAAAGAACATAATGAAGTCAATTAAAACACAAATAAAAGGGAATGAAAGAGAAAAGGACAACCCAACAGGCAAGATAGAAAGCATGAAAAAATCAAGAAAACACACAACAAAAGATATAAGAGAACATCCGTCTATATATATATATATATATATATATATATATATATATATATATATATATATATATATATATATATATATATAAACTCAAAAAATGAGAAAGGAGCCTAAAAACATAAGACACTAAGAAAGCAAAATAAGTAAAGAGGAGATACAAAATAAAGACAAAAAGACAGTTAAAAAGTAAAACATAATAATAATAATAATAATAATAATAATAATAATAATAAATAAGAAAAATATTATCAAATTTTAAAATTAGTTATTTTTATTTAATTAATTAATAATATATGTTTTACATTTAAAAAAAATGAATATTAAATATTTAATTATATATATTTATGTTTATATTTATTTTAATTTTGATGGCTATTGATTTGGGATATTTTAATTTTTTATAAGTCACTATTTTTAGTTGTTTTATTTTTATATAAACCAAAATGTAATATATATTTGTCACTATTTTTTTATGTCGATCAAAATAATATTTTAAAAATTAAAAATCATTAAAATATATTCAAAATAATACTTTTACCTATCTAATATTATTTTAAAATTATTTAGAAAGACAATATTTTTAGTTTTTTAATATTATCTTTCCAAATAATTTTAAAATAAGATTAGCTAGGTAAAAGTATTATTTTGAATATATTTTAATGATTTTTAATTTTTATAATATTATTTTGATCGATAATTTTAATATTCTATATTTTATTTATTAAAATTGTGATTTTTTAAATATTTTAAATACAATATATTATAATCTTCATGTTTGTATTTTAATTTTTTTAACATGGTTTTAGTAATTTGTGATCATATTATTAAAATAATATATTTTTAATTTTTTAAAATATAGTTATTTTATAGTAAATTTAATTGGTAAAATTAGTTTTCTTTATTTTTTAACAATTATATTCTTTTAGAAAACCTAAATAACTTTTTCCCCTTGATCAAAATAAAATTTAAAGGCAAAGTGTATTAAATAATAAATATAATATTATATATTTACTATATTTTATGATAATTTAATTATAATAGTTGTATATTTGTATTTAATAGTTTTTAAGTATGTTCATTATATATAAACTAATATAATTAAATAATAAATATAATACATTGTAGATATAGTCTATGATGTTTTCAAATATGTAAGCTTGTTTTCTCAATGTTTCAAATCACTTGACAATTAAACTATGTAAGTGTTTTTCTCAACTTTTCAAATCACTCATAATGATTCATAACAATGATAAAAGATTATGCAAATTGTAGCACATGTTAAAATGAATGATAAATAAGAGAGCCAGGGAAAATTAAATGATAAATATTCCTCCCAATAATATATTTAAAATCTCTGTGATTGTTTTTTATTTTTATTTTTTACTGACTTATTTTTAAATATATTTTATAAGTTTCACACATAAAATATTATAATATCTAAAAAAATATTAAATAGATAAGCTAGTTTTTTATATTAAAGATCGAGAGTTCAAAGAATCAATACAACAATACAAGGGAGGCTACGCCTCAACCCACCATCCACTAGAAACAACTAGAGAACCACTAAGTCAACAATATCTTAAGTAAGTACACATTATGAACAAAGAGAAAAAGTATGTAGCCAAACGTGTGAAAAAAGGAACTCCAAAAAGAACAGGGGAGGAGTCTTCTAATGAAGAACATCATCCAGATTCTCAATCCAAGTGGTCCAACCAAGAGAGCCCTCCATCCGAACCACCTTCTTCCGCTCCAAGATCTGGGTAAACATTTCAAGTTTATCAAAACCAGGGCCTTTGTTATCTTTGATGTCCTGAATTAGCTTCTCAAGCACCTCATCGAATGTAGTCTGGTTGTCCACAATGCTGGCCCATTCAAAACCATCCTTCATCTCATAGATGAACATAAAGGTGTAATCATCTTTGAGAAACCTCAACAACTTCTCCCATTCCAAGTTCATCACACAACAAACCTGTGAAGCAATTTTGAGACGAGTGAGTTTTCTTAAAAACCCAATAAGAGACCTATCAATGCCTTGCAACTTAGCCTCATTTCTTAATTTCCAAATAAACCAAAGGATGAAAGATGATAGAATTTTCCAAAATAGGTTAGCATCTTTCCTGATCCCATGAATATAGTCAGTAATAATATCAAGAGTATAAACATGTTTAGTAATAGAAAATCCAAACATCAACCAAATTTCTCTAGCAAAGCTACAATTAAAGAAAATGTGCCTCATAGTCTCAGGTATTCTACAAATAGGACAGATATCAAGGGCGACCTAGTGATTCCTAATAGGCAACCTATCAAGCAAGAACTACCACTTGAAGCATTTAATTTTAGGTGGGATGGGAGATTTCCATAACTTATCAAAGACTTTCTACCAGTCAGTCGAGCTAGAGTTAATATACTAGATGGAGTTAATATGATTAGTCACAGAGGTATCACAATTGAGGAACTTATAGATATCTTTAGCTTTAATTTTAGTAAGGAGGAAGTCATCTTTCCATCTAAAATTGAGGTAGCGATGAGAATCAACATCAGTGTTTCTAGGAAGATTAAGGGGCGCACATGAAGTCTTGATCAGGTTGTAAGTTCTTATGTGGGAATCTGGGAGATCAAACTCCCAGGAGAGAATCTCCCAGCTAATAAGCCTATCATGCTCCATGATGTCCATAATACAATTGTTGGTGTAATTAAATATTACTAATTACACTTTACTTAAGTTTACGTAGGATAATGCATTTTCATATTAGTTGTCATTGTGACACTTAGGAGTTTGCATTTCATTTTAGCACATGGTTAGGAGAACTTCCACTTTAGGTGTGATAGTTGTCATCACATACCTCTTTGTTTATGAGATCCATCTTTAGTGCTCTTATCACATTATCATCCTCTCATTGTTGCACATGTTTCACATAATTTGATGTACAATGGAGGATGATCCACCTTTGGTGGACATGTGATTCCACCTAGTGTGGGTGATATCTTATCATTTCTTTATCATGTAGTCTTATTGCATTGCCTATATATTCAAGCACTCCTACTTTGTAATCAATTCAATTAGCTATAATAAATTATTTGATTATTTTTCCTATCTCTCTTGTGCTATCTCTTGAGCTTCTAGATCTTGGAATTTTATTCTTTTTCTTAGGCAAATTCTTACAACAATTAATGCGTTTACTAGACCAGAACCTGGCGAAGCAACCTTTAGTTAGGGCAAGAGGTTTATTTAAATGAAAAAGATTCCACCAAATAGACCGTTCCCCATGCAAGATGTGGTTATAATCAAAATTGGAGTTGTCTATGAAGCCACACACATATTCCCATGCCTTCCAAATGGACCTAAAGACCCAAGTGCCCTGAACAGTCACAGGGAACCGACCAACAACCAGGTCACAGAACGGGAGGGTTTTCTAGGATTTGGTAGATTTAGGAACAAGATTTTGGATGTTATTTTTGACAAGAATCTTCAAAGGCTCATTTCCTTCAAGAGCATGGAAGATCCATTTGGTAGCAAGGGACATTCCTTGAAGTCTAAGATCCTTCAAGCCAAGCCCACCAAGATTTTTATCTAAATGGCACCAACTCCACTTGACCGCATGAGCTTTCCTATTACCCTTACCATCAGACCACAGGAAATGATAGATAGCCTTTTAAATTTTAAAAATTTGATAATTACTAAACATCCAAGAAGAGGAGTAATATATGTTGTAGGAAGAAAGGAGTTTCTGACAAACTTGAAGCCTTCTTGCAAGGGAGAGAACCCTATTGTTCCATTTGTTGAGATTTTTGTCAATCTTATCATTAACCCAAAGCCACATATCTTTAAGGGAGGGAGAAAAAGAGAAAGGAATATTGAGATATCTAAGAATCTTATTAGGTTACCCCAGGAATAACCAAACTATTCAAGCCAGTTTGGGGGGTTCCTCTTTCCAACCAAGCATAATAGATTTGGAACTGGAGATATGAGCCCCTAAAGCTTTACCAAAGATTTCAAGTTTTTGAGTGAGGTACTGAATGTTATGTCTTGAGAGCTCCAAGAAGAGGGAGGTATCATCAACAAACTAGATGTTAAGTAGTTCAGAATCATGAGGTAGAGTAATACCATGGACTCTAGGGGAAAGGGTATCATCATGAAGGAGGTAAAATAAAGAATCTGAAGCAATAACAAATAGGGTAGGAGCAAGGGGGCAGCCCTATCTAATAGAACAAGAAAGTGGGATGGGTTGGGAAAAGGTACCATTAACCTCAATCAGAGAAGAGGTATCCTTGAGAAGGATTTGGACATACTTGCAGAAAATACTGGGGAAGCCGAAAGCACTAAGCATCATGAGGATGAAATCCCATTCCACCTTGTTATATGCTTTCTGAAAGTCAACAAGAAACATAATAGCATCTTGCTTAGAGGTCTTGGCCCATTCCATAGCCTCCCAACTAGTAAAAAGGTTTTCAAGAATATACCTACCCTTGATGAATGCCATTTGGGTAGAGCAAATGAATTTGGGGAGAATTTTTTCAAGGCAAGAGGCCATGACTTTGGCAAGGATTTTATAGGAGACGTTAAGAAGAGTGATAGGATGCCAGTTTTTAAGAAGAGCTTTGTCACCATCTTTAGGGATAGGCTTGGCAATGCCCATGTTAATAGAGTTCCCCAAGGTACCATTAACAAAAGCTTCCAAGTAAAGATCATGAAGGTCTTGAGTGATCCATCCAATATTGGTTTTATAAAATTCAGCAAGGAGCCCATCCGAGTCAAGGGCTTTGTTGTCCTTAAGATTTCGAATGACATCAGAAATTTCTTGAAGAGAGACCTTAGCCTGAAGAAGAAGGGAATCACTCTCAGAAATCATATTGGGGATAAGACCTATGCATCTATTACTGATGTCTTTCAAGGCCTTAGTATCTTCTGAGGTAAAAAGGGTTCTGTAGAACATCTCGAAAGCATTAGTAATGTCATTGAGAGTCAGGAGCTCCTTATCCTCCAAAACAATTCTATCAATTCTTTCCTTGCTCTGCTTATGCTTAAGAAGGTTAAAGAAAAGTTTGGAACCTTTATCACCATATTGAAGCCAATGATTGTGGGCTCTAATAAAGGCACCTCTGATTTTAACTTGCTAGTGTTTTCAAAGAGAATCCCTAGCTAGAGAGACTTGCTCGGCTAAAGCAAGGGAGGTGGGTTGGGACTGGATTTTGCACTCTAACGAGTGAAGTCGGTTAGTAAGCATATTCTCCATATGTCTATAAACTTTGGCCTTCTTTTTCCCAAAGGTTTGGAATATCTTCTGCCAAGATGAGATATTTAAATTCCATCTATTGGTATGAGATTGAGTCTTGTTTTGTAAGTTAATTAATCTAATCATTTTTATGGCAAAAAGGACCTCTTGATCACCTAAAAGGGAATAATTGAGGATAAACTTTTGACTGACCTAAGAGGTGGCCTAAATGGAATTTATAAAATCAATGTTGGCTAAGATGGGGTAGTGGTCACAAAGAGTAGTGGGGAGGGTAGCAACCAGAATTCTATACTAATTAGGGGAGAAGGAAAATAAATTTTTGTTAGCATAAAACCTGTTAGTTTAATTATAATAAGTATATATTTGTATTTAATACTTTTTATTAGAAAATATGATATATAATAGGAGCGTAACATATGTTAATTATATGTAAACTAAATATATAATTAAATATAATACATTGTAAATATAGTCCATGATATTTTCAAATATGTGAGTATTTTTCTTCAAATTTCAAATCACTCATAGAGAGAATTAAACTATGCAAGATTTTTTTTGCTTAATGTTTCAAATCACTCACACTGAGAAAAGAATAATAAATTAATTAGAAAAATAAAAAGAGAGCCTAAAGTAAAAAGAAAAGAGAAAAAAAAATGTTATGAAGCCAAAAAAAAAATTAAAGGAAAGAAAATTACAACCAAGAAACTTAAAAAACAAAACAAGATCCAAAAATAAAAAATGAGAAGACAACACAAATATTGTAAATAAATAATAAAATAAATTGAGTTAAAGACTAAAGAAAGGAAAAAAGATAGAAATTCAAAAATTAACATTTGTAACTAATTAAAAATAAAACTAATAAAATAATAAAAGTAAATTAAAAAATCTCATAAAAAACATAATAAAAAAGAGAAAAGAAGTAAATTAACAAATTATACTAGTAAAAAAAATCTTGTTTTATAATAAATAAATTATAAAATTTTAAAATCATTTATTAAGATAACATTTAAAAAATTAAAAATCATTTAAATATATTCACTTTACAAAAATAATATTTTTACCCATCCAATATTAATTTTAGAATGTTAACATTAAAATTTTAATAAATATTATTAAAATTTATTATATTTATATTAAATCTCCTTCATAATACTAAAATAATTCAAACAAATATATATTAATTTTTTTTTAGTAAAAGGTCGAGGCTAAGATTTTATTAATCATTTAAACATATACATAGACCCCGTTTAGTGCAGGTGCTAGTAGGGAAGAGCGGGGTTGACAAACCCTCCAGCCTTGCCTGGGACCTAGGTCTGGTTTTAATACATATCATTTATAGGAGGGCATCCCCTTCTTTTACATAACATATCAGAAAGAGATTAGAATTTACATAATCAGCTTTGCTGAAATTGAGTTACAAACTTTAACATGTTATGCCCAGTCTGCTGAATTGGATTTCCTTCTTTCCTAGAGTCATACTTTGATTTGATTCTATTAGATTTCCTTCCACCCTAGAATCATGCTTAGATTTGATTCTCTGCAAGTCCTGTCATACTAGAAACAACTATACTATGACTACAATTCCTATTAGTATATCAAAAATTATATTGTAACTCCTTGAGAAGTTTGTTAAGAAATAATTGGTGAGGAAAGGAAAGATAAAGACACATCCCGCCATAAATAATATTCCTCACTGCCAAACCCTAAACCATTGTTGATTCAATTGATAAAAATAGAGAAACCGTGTACTTATCTTTGTGGTTGGTGGTTCCTCAAAAACAACAATATATTCTTTCCTAGATTGAAAGATACCCAAAAACTACACCAATGTAAAAGAAGCCATGCATGTAGAAAGGAAAAGCTACATTAGCTTAGCAAAATATGATTTCTCAGATGACTACATAATGAGCCTACTGCTTATAGAAATCTAGTCCTATCTTAACTCATTCTATCTCGGCCTTGATTTAGTAGTCAGAAAAACACCAAAATCCTTGATCGCATTATGACTTCAGAATAGAAATGACTTAACTTTATAAAAGATATAGTAATGACTTAACTATGCTCCTTAAAAATAACTGCAGAATAGTAATGACTTAACAAAGATAAATCCTAAAGAAAACAAGAAACTCTTTTAGCACCATATAAGAAAGAGGTAAAAGATATCTGAAAGTCTTCCCCATAGCTGAACCTTCTTACTTACTTCAGACATCAGTTTACCCAGATAAACCTTAGTCTGAAGTCAGTATATGACCCCTATACACTGACTTCAAGATTAACGATTATCCAGGTATACATATCCTTATTTGCTCCCTTTCAAACAACCAAAGCATATAGCCCAGAGGAGAATCTTATACTTCAAAATAACTACACAATAAGTATGTAGGGAAATATGTATAAACCACCCTTGTTAGAAAAAATGTCTATGCTAGCTGTTGAATAAAAAAGGATAAAAGGATAACTTGTATTCTCTTATGGTATCCCCGACTCCATACAAATGCCTATCAGTAATAGTGAACAAACATAAAAGTGAAAACCCTGTATTGAATCCTGCGAACAAACCTTGAGGATCACGAAGCAAGCCCATTGAAAGACTCAAACTTAAACTAGGAAGGAAAACTAGAGTTCACCTGGTAATCGTATTTCTGAGGTCAATGCATATATAGCTATATGTTGACTTCAAAATTAGCGACTACCAAGGAGTTCTGTCTAATTCTAATAACACTGATAAAAGGACAATAAAAAGAAGTCCTTCATGATAAAATGTACTAGCATGCTATCATTGAAACTGAATCAGAACCAAAGGTATAGAATACTGAAAAGATCAGTAGTTGTCTTGTTATAGAAACCTACCAAATTCTACAAAAAATTTGACTAAAAATAGCGAAAAGGTTGATGCCTAATGTCAGAAAACTCTCATTTGTCTCTGCAAAGAATCTCTATCCTTAGCAAATCGACCCAGAAATATACACTTTTTTTATAATGTAAACCATGAAAGGAAAATATTAGAAAGGGAAATTAAGACTTAGACATCTAAAATTTGGATTACTTACAACACTCTGAACAACAATGGGTAAGAACTACCATATTTAAATCACACCTAATCCAGGCTTGAGAAAATGGACATACTACTAAGTTAGAGTAATGCAAGATAATATGCTGAAGATATTTGTTGAAATGGATATATATATAATATATATATATATATATATATATATATATATATATATATATATATATATATATATATATATATATATATATATATATATATATATATATATATATATATATATATATATATATATATATATATATATATATATATATATATATATATATATTCATATGAAAATATATTCACATGAATATATATGATGAAAAAGGTGCAAATGTGTGTGTGTGTGTGTGTGTTTATATATATATATATATATATTTGTATTTATGTATATACATATATATATGAATCTATATATATATACCCAATCAACCTCCTCGTTTAGCAAAAGTGAGAGACTACACTTGCTATGATCACACACTCTCTTCACCACATATCTCATTAACTCCTTCTGATTTAGCAATAGCTGCTAGAGACATCTCTTTTATCCATTGAGATGAAAAATAACAGAAAAAATTGTGAAAAAACCTTGTCACATTTAGCTTATCATGGCTAAGATTTCTAGTCTTTTATCAACATAAATATTTATGTCTAATTACTTCAAGGGAGAGATAAACATTAAAAATTTGATTGAAAGAAACAATTCTTCTTTATGTCAGTACTCCTCACACCTTAAAAATACTTCACCATTTGATCATAAACTATAAGCATATCTTATATACATTATCAAACTATGAAAGACTATAAGCAGTATATAGTGTTCCCTACCCGAGGCAAGACATCTATCCTCTATATTAAAAAAAGCCCTAGTAATTTTATCTAAAAAACTACGACTGTCCAGAGTGCGTTATAGTTATCTGAAAAAACTTATTCCTTATTCCTTATTCCTTATTTGATCATTTACCTAAAAAACAAGGCTTATTCCTTATTTGAGAAGGTTTCATTGTTTGAAGGAAAAAATGGTACATTTTCCTAGTGACTTGATCTATCTTGGCCTAGTCAAAAGAGCATGATGACGTTGATGAGTGTTTATCCTCTCTTACCAGTTTAAGCCCTATACCATCCTCCATGATAAAAACATTCATCCAATTCTCTTCAGGAGGGGGGCAAAGATGAGTGAAGAGAAACAAAAAATCCAAATTCCTTCTAATGGAGGGAGTTTGTTCAATGTATCTATCCCAATCCTCTAGTTCAAGAATGGGTCAAGTGGACACAACACTCCTTTCATATTTGTTAGGTTTTGGAATAGTTAAATCTATTTTGATGCTTTTTAAAACTTTATCCAAATCCCTTAGATATCATCTCTTGAAGATTCTTTTGCAAAGATTTCCAATAGTCTCAATATCAGGATTTACTTGGAGGGCCGAGGCTAGGAACATTGTTAAGATATTAGTATTGACTCGGTACTTATTTGAATTTTCCTTAAATTCACTTCCCAGAATCACTAAAACTACTCTGACTATAATACTAAATTTGATCATTAAGATCTTTCTGATCTTGTTTGAGGAAATAGCCTCATTGAAGGCTATTTGTTTGTGAAAGCTTCTCAATTTAATGGGGGTTGACATTTTTCCTATCTTACTAGAGGCTGTAGGATAAGAACTATGTTATCCTCTCTTTCCTTTAAAGAGCTTCTCCAAAGAGTAAAAGGATTGAGAATCTCAAACGCTTACTATTCTTAAGGAAGTCGAAAAGTCTTTATATTGCTGGTACCACCTAAAAGACAAAATTAGCATGACCCTAATAACCAAAGCCCTCTATAAGACAAAATTCACTCTGCCAAATGGTTAAGGGGAGGTGGAATGAAACTTATGTAACTTCTTCTAGAAGATGTGCCTAAGATCTATAGTAAGAGGATATAAATAATAGTTCTACCGACTACGTAAATTAGAGAAAAATTTAAAGACTTACATAGTGAAGTTTAATAAGAAACTAGTAGGAACCAATGTACCTAAGATACCTAAGAAAAAACAAGGCTATCTTATGGATAACAAGAGGATCAAGTTGATTTTGATCCAACCCTAAATAAGCCTGAAATGATCATCTATAAATATTTGAAAAATGGTTGGGTGATGAATATTTTAATCTTTAAAAGATATATGCTAAATAATAGAATTTTAGAAAAATATTTATCTTTTTTGAAGAATATTTGTAATCCTTTTGTTAGCCTATCTCCAAAAATTAAAGAGGCTAATATATTTACTCAAATACTTGATATATGAAAATCAAAGGCCTAAGAGGTTATATACGACATGTAAATAATCAGCAATAAATACTAGATTCTTGGAATAAAATAAAATCTAGGGAACAATCTATAGGAATATATTAATTACTATGTGAATAGTTGTAAAATGGATTCACCCCTATTCAAATGTAAAGGGGGAAATATGAGACCTATTCTCAAATCCAAATTCCCCAAACAAGAGATCCGATTTGATCAACCAAAAGGTTAATGGACAATCGAATCAATTTATGGAAAAGAATATGGAAGAGAGAGAGTAAATCCAATATTTCCCTATGTGAGGATATAATATATTATATTTGGAATATAGAATAATTGAAATACAAGTACTAACCTCAAATTAGGGAAAATTTGGAAAATGTTGAATTCTGATGTTTGTGTGCACTTTCAGGAAAATCTAAAACTTGTATTGGACTAGAAATGTCGAGATGGATAAAACCCAGAAATCTTTCCTCCAAATGACTCATCTCGGGTTTGACCCTCATAAAAGGTCAAATACCACATTCTTTATTTGAAGTTTGATTCGAATTCTATTCACAAATCTTGGAAGTTTGTCGAAAAGGTATCCAAATTCACTCTCAGATTTGAAACTCCGCACCTGTACCTGTAAGAAAAAGAGGATTTTTGTTGTTTGTTTGAGGGGTTTGCCTTGGTCAAACCCCAGTTTGGAATCAACCTTAATATTGAAATTGAAATAGGAATGCTAGCAAGAAGTAGAACAGGATCTAACAATGAAGCTATGCAATTCAATAGATATGCAATTGTATTTTGAATGTAAACAAGTATATTGATATGAAAGCTTGAACAAAACAATAAATGTAAATCAAACCTCCATGATTGTATGCTTGGAATCCACCTTA
Source organism: Chamaecyparis obtusa (assembly GCA_027943335.1). NCBI lineage: Eukaryota > Viridiplantae > Streptophyta > Pinopsida > Cupressales > Cupressaceae > Chamaecyparis > Chamaecyparis obtusa. The sequence goes on from BSBK01000964.1 coordinate 661,040, forward strand.
ATGGAAGAAAGAAATGGATCTTGAAGATGAACAAAGGACCTTCAATGGCTTGAATGCTTGAAATCCTTGATCTTCAATGGAGAAGAAAACGTGAATGCTTGAATGGATGCTTGCTTGATCACCTTGAGAGCTTGAGAGAACTTGAGCATGAAAACTTGAGATGAGATGTTCTCACAAAACTTGATGGATGAAAATGAGAGAGGAAGGCCTCCTTTTATAGTGATCTAGGGCACACTCCTCTAGATGGGCCACCTTGGAGAATTAAATCTCCATTTACATCCTCACCTTTAGAAACTATACCTAGATTAAATGCAATTAAAGAATTTACCATCCCGAAACCCAAAATGGCCGACCCAAAGGCGGGAAAATAAATCTCCCAAAAGCCCGAAGCCCAAAAATTATGGAAATTGGAATTTTGAAAGAAGGGGTCAAAGTCAAGGTTGGACCTGACCTAGTCAGGTTCTAACTCGACACTGACCTTGATCCCAAGTTGACTCAGAACCAAGTCAGGAGGTCCTAGGGATGCCCAAAAACCTAGAACTGATGCCAGAATAGGATAGAATGTCAGAGATAGACATAAAAGCCTATGATTACTATGATGAAGCCTACGAGGATCTATTTCTAAACCCTACCTAGAAAATAGAGCCATGGAAGAGGTAAATTTAGGAGTATCCTTAAGATCCTAACCCTAATTTTGCCTAGAATGAAGAAGAAAAGAAGTGGAAAGTGGGGAGAAATCCAGATACATGCAAAGATCAATTCAAGGCATTCGATATGACCAAAAACCACTTAATCAGAGGGCTAAACACTCTTAACATGGAAGTGCTTCCATTTTAAGATGATACATTAAGCCCCCACTTTAGCAAGAGTATGGACTCAATGCAAACTCTTGGTAAAGGAGATCAGAAAGAGAAGATCCAAGTGGATTCACAAAGAGATAAAATAACACTTAACTAAGGACATAAGCCCATAGACTAAGGATTCTAACTCAACATACGCACAAGGGTGTGAAACAAGAAAACCAAAAGAACAAGGGTTAGCACTAAACAACCCAAATCAATTAGCATAAGAAACCTCGCTAAGAAATATTCCTCATACTAATATCATATTTGGAAATCTATCATAAAAGCATAAATGTTTAGATAAGAAAGACAAGAGAAACACTATAAATAACATAGCTTCATGATCCTATCCCACTAGCATGAAAGCAAAAAAGAGAGAAAGAAGAAAGTGATTACCTCGCCCAGTAAGATGCCCACCTTACTGTGAATCACCCTAGAGGGAGAGCCCAATAGGTTCACCCATAAATTGTGCCTATAATTGTAATGCATCTTATGACGGCTTCTGGAATACCCATAGATCCACCTTCTTGTATCACTATGAATATAAAATGTGTGTCTCCTAAGGATTTAGCAACTTATGTGCCTTACCTTCAGAAGATTTAGCATATAAGATTTACCTCCAAGATTTAGCATAAAAAACTATAGTACAAGGGAGACCCTATATATGCCCCCCTCCTTAATATGGAAAAAATATACTATTTTGACATGTTAAGGAAAGAAAAGAACAAGGATAAAACCTTCTTCAACATCAAGACAATATCCACAAACAACACCTAGTCCAAGCCAAGAAGGTCACAGCTCCTATAAGGTCATGGAAGGGATGAATGTAAAGAGATATCATGCAAGAGGTGAAAAAGAAAGTAACCCTTATGAAGGATAGCACACTATTTAGTTTCCAAGGTGAGAGATATATCAACCATGAAAACCCAATGTCAAACAATGAAATAGGTTACAATCAAGGACATAGATCCTTAATGCAAACCATAATTGTCATGTTATGATTGAATGTCACATAATAGATAAATACTGCTTACCCAAGGAAAGAGGTGAATCCTGGAAAGACAAAAAAGAAGGAGATGGCATCCTTGCCCCCCAAGCGGAGGACAAAGATGGAAGAGGATACTGACTTCACAATGCAAGGAGATATCCTGCTTACAACAATGTATACCGTATTCTTAGCAAGGGATATTGACCCCTACATCCAAGAGTATAGATAATCATGAAAAGGATATGTCACTCATGGAAAAGTATCCTCAAATGAAAGAGATCTTATCAAAAATACCCCCACCAAAGAGGAGTGCTTTAGATAAAATGTCAACTTTCAAAAGGCGGGAAACAAAGATTCAATCATCAAGCCCCCTGTGAGGAAGAGGAATCTTTGGAATGAGGAAAGAAAATCTAACACCAAGCAAGGCTGAAAGTTTATAGAGAATATAATTTGCAAAATAGAGAAGAAGTGATGATGTAGGACAACCACTTCTCATATAAGAAGGTTATCCATAGTCACAACATTGATCAATCTAATGAAATAATATTGCCATATAAACAAATACCACTAAGCTAAGGAAAGCAACTCCCTAGACAAAGAGAAAGAAAGAGATACCTTGCCCCCCAGAGATAGAGACAAGGGATACCTTTGCAAAACAAGTGTCTTACAAAAGATATCATGAAAAATAGATTCTATGGATGATTATGAAGATAACACAAAACCATAGAAAAATAGGAGAGAAAGAATACCAATTAAGCCCCAAATAAAAGACCTAATGGATTCTAGGAGATTGGATGAAGATACACCTCTTGCCCCCTAATCATGAGACAAGAGGAGAAGAATGTTTACATTATATCTAAAGGAGGGGAATCCCCTATATCAAAATTATGAAGGAATTGTAAAACTGCATGAGAGTGAGATATAATTCCTAAAGCAACTCTTTCTCTAACATATAACTTGAAATGTTTACAATCAGCAAGTAAATGTTTGTTACTATAATGAAAAGGATATTTATATTTATAGAGAGCATCTATCAGCATAGGTCTAAAGATTTCTTTCTTGGAATTCATTAGCTCAACATATACCTTCTTAGCAATTTCTTGATGAGTAGCAGAGTTATCTAATATAGATGTGGGGAGAGGAACGTGAATAGGAGGATGAATATCAATACCACTTAACTTGACATGATATTGTGAACATCCAACACCACACATATCTAGTTTAGGGGGTATCTAAATGAGGAACTTAATACCATGCTCATTAACTCCTAGCCCTAAACCTTTATAACCTCGTTGAGTCACCATATTATATCTAGTAGTGTACATATCATGTAAAGCTTCTACGGGAGGTGATTGTTTATCATGTTCATGAGTAAAGGTTGTATAAGGTGGGATAGTAGGTTGGAAGAAGTTTCTTTATCCTTTCCTTTAATATCATCATGAATCAGAGGAGAAGGTAAATCAAAGAAATCTTGCACATCTACATCCTAAACGATAGCTTGAATCTCATCATAAGTATGGGAAGCACGAGGATTAATAGATGGAGAATTAGGTATTGGAATAGGAAGATTAGGATTAAGATTAGGATTGATAGGATTAAGATTATGATTAGGAAGGGTAGGAGATGGTGTGTCATCTACCAAATTCTTCACATAATCTAAAAGATGAAGAAGGCTACCACATAAATCCCTAAGAAAAGTTTTAAATGGAGGCAGAGTAGTGTCGGTCATCTTTACAAAAGCATAGGAAAGAGAAAAGTGAAGTGTCATCAACAGAATGAAGTGAATGATACTCTCATACACATCATATGTACTATAAAGAGATGCTAAAAGAAGAGTAATAAAGAACAGAACCATGCACCAAATCATCTTAACAATCACCATAGAAAATGAATTTTTTTTGTATTTTTATTGAATATATAGATTTTTTTGTATTTTTGAATTAAGAGCATAAACTAAATGCAAGAAAAGATCTAGAATTGAACACAATAGGGCATCTAATTCCACAAAAGAAAAGGAGAGTAAGTATGTTGGGTTCACCAAAATGAATAGTGAAGGTGAACACACAAGGGAATACAAAGGAAGATCTAACACAATAGAGCATCTAAATCCACAAAAGAAAAGGGGTAAGTATGTCGGGTTCACCAAAATGTAAAGCGAAGGTGAACGCACAAGATAATGCAAAGGAAGATCTAGCACAATAGGGCATCTAAATCCACAAAAGAAAGGGGTAAGTATGTCGGGTTCACCAAAATGAATAGTTGTAAAATGGATTCACCCCTATTCAAATGTAAAGGGGGAAATATGAGACCTATTCTCAAATCCAAATTCCCCAAATAAGAGAGTCAATTTGATCAACCAAAAGGTTAATGCACAATCAAATCAATTTATGGAAAAGAATATGGAAGAGAGAGAGTAAATCCAATATTTCCCTATGTGAGGATATATTATATTATATTTAGAATATAGAATAATTGAAATACAAGTACTAACCTCAAATTAGGGAAAATCTAGAAAATGTTGAATTCTGATGTTTGTGTGCACTTTCAAGAAAATCTGAAACTTGCTCTAGACTGGAAATGTCAAGACGGAGAAAACCCAAAATTCTTTCCTCAAAATGACTTAGCTCAGGTTTGACCCTCATAAAAGGTCAAATACCACATTCTTTATTTGAAGTCCGATTCAAATTTTGTTGGCAAATCCTGGAAGTTTTCCAAAAAGGGTATCCAAATTCACTCTCAAATCCAAAACTCCACACTTGTACCTACAAGAAAAAGAGGATTTTTGTTGTTTGTTTGAGGGGTTTGCCTTGGTCAAACCCCGATTTGGAATCAATGTTAATATTGAAATTGAAATAGGAATGCTAGCAAGAAGTAGAAAAGGATCTAACAATGAAGCTATGCAATTCAATAGATATGCAATTGTATTTTGAATGTAAACAAGTATATTGATATGAAAGCTTGAACAAAACAATAAATGTAAATCAAACCTCCATGATTGTATGCTTGGAATCCACCTTAATGGAAGAAAGAAATGGATCTTGAAGATGAACAAAGGACCTTCAATGGCTTGAATGCTTGAAATCCTTGATCTTCAATGGAGAAGAAAACTTGAATGCTTGAATGGATGCTTGCTTGATCACCTTGAGAGCTTGAGAGAACTTGAGCATGAAAACTTGAGATGAGATGTTCTCACAAAACTTGATGGATGAAAATGAGAGAGGAAGGCCTCCTTTTATAGTGATCTAGGGTACACTCCTCTAGATGGGCCACCTTGGAGAATTAAATCCCCATTTAGGTCCTCACCTTTAGAAAATATACCTAGATTAAATGCAATTAAAGAATTTACCATCCCGTAACCTGAAATGGCCGACCCAAAGGCGGGAAAATAAATCTCCCGAAAGCTCGAAGCCCGGAAATTATAGAAATTGGAATTTTGAAAGAAGGGGTCAAAGTCAAGGTTGGACCTGACCTAGTCAGGGTCAAGCTCAACCCTGACCTAGTCAAGTTCTAACTCGACCCTGACCTTGGTCCCAAGTTGACTCAGAACCAAGTCAGGAGGTCCCAAGGATGCCCAAAAACCTAGAACTGATGCTAGAATAGGATAGAATGTCAGAGATAGACATAAAATCCTATGATTACTATGATGAAGCCTAGGAGGATCTATTTCTAAAATCTACCTAGAAAATAGAGCCATGGAAGAGGGAAATTCAGGAGAATCCTTAAGATCCTAAACCTAATTTTGCCTAGAATGAAGCATAAAATAAGTGGAAAGTGGGGAGAAAGCCAGATACATGAAAAGATCAATTCAAGGCATCTGATATGACCACAAACCACTTAGTCAGAGGGCTAAATGCTCTTAACATGGAAGTGCTTCCATTTTAAGATGATACACTATGCTAAATATATATTAAAGATCTGAAAATATAACATGAAGTATCCATTGCTGCTATTGTCTTTCCTATTTTAAACCAGTATTATACCTGAGAACCATAATAAGATGTTTAAAAGGACTATTGTTCAAAAGATCGAAAAGAAATACAAACAACTGTATTCTTAATATATCCTACTAGTCTTTATGAATGATATTACAGCTCCAGTCAACATCCTTCTTGTGAATGATGATAATTTCCTCCTGCTTTGCTTTGTATTCCCTTGAGGATCTTTTGACTGGCAGCGCTATGACCCTAATGTTACTTGGTGATACCATGTCCATAGCCAGTGGGACCTCGAATCCTTTTGTTCACTAGTAATCGAGGACTTCATCGAGGTCTACTTCCTCCTTAAGCACCATGGCTATGAGGAAGTCTAGATTCTTCCTCATTGAGGGCCATACTTCATCGAGCTTAGTTTTGTCTTTGAGAAGAAGAATTGGAAGCCTTTGGAAGCTAGGTATGGAAGGAAGGGCCTCCAAATCTTTCTTCATATATAGTTCTGAGAAAGGAATGGTAAGATTTTTGTCTATTCCATGAACCACCTTCTCCAAGCCCAGTAAGAATTCTTTCTCAAATATTTCTCTTGTCACCTTGATAACTCTTTCTTTAGCAAATCCATTAAAAATTGCCAAGGCTATAAAAAGTCCAATTACCTGCCCATTTACCTGAACTGTTAAATCATTGTCAAAATGTTCCTCACCTAGCCCTTTAATCAAGGCCCTCTGAAATGTGTTTGATAGAGGCTTCAAGATTATGTTCCACCTCTCTAGCTTTACTGCTCCTCAAAATGCCATTTACTTGTTCTCCTTAATGTGAAAGGTGATAATCCTGGACTCCATTGTTGCGTGAAGACTCCTAGCAAAGCCTTCTTGATTTCAACAAGTTTTTGGAGGAGTATTGCTTCAATTTCCTTCTTAAAGCCAAAATTAGCCGAAAAACACTCTTAGATACGCTTAATTGTGATGTGAAGTCCGGAGGCATGTGAATATACAAACCATAATATTTCATAATTAATGTGTACAACTTCTCAAGGAGACAATTGTATCGCAACTTAATCTTATTAAGGTGAAAGTGCTTGGTTTTACGAGCTTAGAAAGGTGACGATAGCCTCTAAATAATAATTGATCTATGGGAGTCCCTACCTGAGATGATGACATAAGGTTGAGTACCTTTTCCCATTGGAGGATTCTTTACTTATATGGAATTAATTCAAATATATTTTTAAATCTTTCTTCCAGAAATTAAGTACTAAAGGGGAAATTGTATGTTTAAAGGGAAAATGTTACTTCTTAAGGGTAAAATGTTTAAGAAATATTTAAAAGGTTTGGTCCCTAATTGATGAATACTGATTATATTTTTTTTTTAAAACTCTGTATTCTAGATTGGGAATGGATTCTAGTCTAAGGATAGATGTTTGAGATATGACATAATAATCCCATCTTCTCCTAAATTGGCTAAATCATTCGCTCTGTTCTTCCTGATGTATATGATTAATTAATCCTTCTAGAAAGGAACCACATAGATTTACTGCTTAAGATAGTAGGGAGTTCAATTTCCAATGATGATTGATTATTATTAATGATTTCCAAATCACCTTATATTTCTAATTGCTTTAATCCCAAGGAGACACATTTTTGAAAGCCTTTGACTAAAGCATACAATTTTGCCCAATTTATCAATTTCAAATCCAATAGAGGCAACATTTTCTACTAATTCTTTTCCATCTTGATCATGTATTCAGCATCCAATGCCAACCTTTATCGAGTTTCCCCTAGAAGCCACGTCAAAGTTAATCTTAATCCAACCATCCTTTGGTGGTTGCTGTGTGCTATCCTTAACTAAATCTAAAAGAGATTCAACTCATAATCTCACTATCTGACATAAAGAGTCATGAGAAGACTCCGACTTTGGTTAAAATTCTAACATTGTTAGTAAATAGGAATCTAGATTTCTTAAAATTTATAGGGGTTATATCCCATATTTACTTTTTTGCCAACATTGTCCAATTATGTCATAGAAATCCCATCTGCCCCTAAGTTAGCTAGTTCATCTACTCTCTTGTTACATTCTCTGTAAATGTGATTAATTGATATTTCTTGAAAGGAATCACATAGGGTCAATGCTTGGGTAAGGAGGGAGTTTAACCTCCAATTTGGAGTTACTTTTTTCCTTAGTGCATTAATAATTATTGTAGAATCACCTTCAATTTCTAAGTACTTTAATCCCAGGGAAACACATTTTGAAGACCCTTTATTAAAGCATAAAGTTCTGCCCAATTATTTGTTTCTTCTCCAATTGGAGCTGCAAGAGCTACAATTTCCTTACCTTCATGGTTGTGTATGCAGCAACCGATGCCTGCAACTCCCAGATTACCGCTGGAGGCCCCATCAAAATTAAGCTTGTGCCAATCATTCTTTGGAGGTCTCCACATGCATTCCTTTCTTTTTGTCAAAGTAACCCTATAAAAGGTGGTATTACTAAACCTCCCCATTTCCCCCACATTCTTCCATCCCACTGACTCATCCTCAGATCTATTTTTCAGGATTTTGAGTGTATTACTATTCATTTTTTCTATGATTGCTACTTTGATTTTATTGCATAGTTGTTCCCATTCCAATTTTTCTTCTCTAAAGATTCTTCTATTACGTTCTTTCCAAACTTCCCATATTAAAATAGATGGGGAAATAGTCCATAAGTTTGCAAAAATGCTCTTTTGTTTAGTGATTGGCCATGCTTGCAGCATGGCCTTAAGGGATTGGGGAAAGGTAGAGGACCACCCTAAGTTCCCTTGCAGCCAGTTCCAACATTGATTTGTGAAGGGATAGTTCAGAAATAAGTGGTCTCCATCTTCTTTGTCCTCTTCACATAATGGGCATATGCTTGGTCCTAAGAAACCTAATTTCCTAAAATGACCAGTGTTTAAAAGTCTGTAGTTTAGAGCTAGCCAAGTGCAAAAGCTTGCTTTTGGAGAGCATTCCTTGCCCTAGCACAGGTGGATTGGTAGAGAGGCTTTAGGTCTATTATAACTTTGGGAGATGATTTTTTACCCATCCTTTGTGTTGTATTCCCTTGTTTTTGATTCATCCCAAACTAATTTATCTATTGAGTTGTTTTACGATATTTTTCTATTTTTGAGAATATCTTTAATTGCTGATTCAACAGAAGCTGAGATCCCAAATTCTTTCAAGGATTTCCAAACCCAATTCCTTTCTTTGAGAATGAGGTAGTCTTTCATATAGAGACCAATCTTTTCCTTTAATGAATTTATAAGGACTGGGTTATTTAATTTCCTAGATATTACCTCATAACCTCCCCATGAGTCATCCCAAAACAAAACCTCCTCCCCCAATCCCGAGCATCAAGTTAATTTTTCCAAAATAATAAATCTACATTCCATCATAAAATTCCAAATCCTTGATCTTTTTGGGGGATGTGATTCTCTAAAGATGTTAATGGGTGAATAATCTTTCAAGTATTTGTGAATAAGTATTTTTGCCCATTTTGCCTCAGGGTTTCTAAAGAGCCTCCATAGTAATTTGGCACCTAGGGCCTTCCCTTGATCCCCTAAGTTTTTAAGGCACACTCCTCCCTCCTCTTTAGGTTTATAGATGTTTTCCCATGATATTAGCAGAATTTTCTTATTTTCATTGCTTCCTTGCCAAAAAAATGTCCTTAAATGCTTTGTGATTTCTGATTTTTTGTTTGAAGGTAAGTGCATACATGATAAATGATATATTGGCATCGCAGCCAATAATGATCTAACCATGGTAGTTCTGTTGGCTGAGGACAACCATCTTCCTTTCCATGAGCTCATTTTGTTTTTAATCTTATCTATAATGGGATCCCATACATTTGTTTCCCTGTTGTCCTTGACTAAGGGAAGACCTAGATATTTACATGGAAGCTTACCTTCCTTGAAGTTGAGGATTTTGCATATGTCATCTCTAGTTCCTATATCAGTATGAAAAAAGAATATTTCTAATTTATCTGGGTTGATTTCTTGTCCAGAAGCTATTGAGTATGTTTCCAAAATCCTTTTAAAGGATCTTGCCTCCCTTCGTTTTCTTGCTCCGTATAAAAGAGTGTCATCAACAAAATGTTGATGAGTGGTAGGCTCCAAGTCACTAGTAATGGAGATTCCCTCAATTGCCTCATTATTCTTCTCCTTTGATATTGCCCTTCCTAAAGCTTCAACCATAATTATAAAGAGGAATTGGGAGATTGGATCTCCTTGTCTAAGTCCTCTAGATATGCCAAAAAATCCTTCTGGGGTTCCATTTACTAAGACCGAAATCATAGGAGTAGATATACACTCAAAAATTAAATTAATCTAACTCTTGGTAAAGCCAAAAGCTTCCATACATTTGCATAGAAACCTCCAATCCACCTTGTCATATGATTTCTTAATATCCAATTTGATAAGCATACTAGGATTTTTATTTTTAAGGATGGAGTGAATGGCTTCTTGAGCTATGATTACCCCATCAAAGATGGATCTTCCCGAAACAAACCCGGTCTTTTCTTCACTAATAATCAAGGGGAGAAGTTTTTGTAGTCTAAGGGCCATTGTTTTAGTAAACACTTTATATAAGGTATAACATAAGGCTATTGGTCTAAAATCATCAAGACTCGAGGGTTTCTCTTTTTTGGGTATAAGAGCAATAAAAGTATTGTTAACTTCTTTAAGAATTTTTTCTGAATTTCTAACCCCTCTAAAGCTCCTGTGACTTCCTCACCTATAAAGTGCTAGCACTTTTGAAAGAAAATGGTTGAGAATCTGTCCGGTCCTGGAGATTTATTTGGATTCATTTGCATTAAGGCTGAATGTATTTCATTCATTGTAAATTTTCTTGTTAGCATTTGGTTATGTTGTTTAGTTATGACTTTAGGTATATTCCTAAGTAGTTCTCTTTGACATCCTAGATTCAATGTATCCCTATTATTTAAAATGTTATCAAAGTAGTTTATTAATTCATTTGCTATGTCTTTGGGATCTTCAATAATTTTACCTTCCTCATTCTTGATATAGGAAATCCTATTAGCAATTCTTCTCTGTTAGGTGCTATTGTGGAAAAATTTAGTATTTTTATCCCTTGCTTCCAACCAAGTTTCTCTTGATTTCTGTTCCCCAAAAATTTCTTCTCTAGCTAGGATTTCCTCATAATCTTTTAGTAAACCCTTCTCCTTATGGTATAGATCATCATTCATCCCTTCCTTAATAACCTGATAGTTGACTTTTCCTAGTTTAATTTCAAGTTCTAATTTCTTCTCAAAGATGTTGCCAAACTTAGATGAATTCCATTCTAGTAGTTTTTTTTTAATCCATTTGAGTTTGTTTACTAATCTATACATCTTAGAACCCTCAATCTAAGGTTCTAACCACCATGTCTTGATGAATTTTAGGAGTTCAGGGTCCCTTAGCCATACTTGTTCAAATTTAAAGGAACTTTTTTTTGGTCTAGTTTGTTTTAAGATATTGAGGATAATTGGGTAATGGTCTGATCCAGATAAAGGAATGATGTTAGCCGTAAGTGAAATATCATAGTTGGATAAGCTCCCTTTAAAGAAGAATCTATCTAATTTCTCTGCAATGTTGCAGAAGCCTAGTCTTCTATTACTCCATGTGAAGGAATTATCTTCTATTGGAATTTTGACGAAGGAGTTGCTATCTCTCCATTGTATGAAGTCCCTAGTTGCTAATGGAAGGGGATTTGCTCCTCCTCATTTCTCATAAATCTTAATTATTACATTAAAGTCCCCTCCTAGAAAGCAAAGTGTGTCCTTTGTTTGATCCAGGAATGAGCCTATCTCATTCCATACTATAAGTTTATCTTTATTTTGAATAGGTCCATACACATTTATTAAATTAAAAGTTAGATTAAGTCTAAAGTTTCTGACCATTCCACTCATCCAATATTTTCGTCTTTCTAAAATATTTATTGAAATGTTTCGAGGATCCCAAATAATCACTAGGCCCCCTGATGCTCCTTTAGCCAGTGAGGCTTCAATTTCCCTTATTCCTAATTTCTTTTTAAAATTTACTATTTCAAAATTATCTAGCTTAGTTTCTTGAATTAACATAATCTTTGGGTTGTGAATTTTGATGCAACATTTAATTAAACGTTGCTTGTTAGGGGCAGTCATGCCCCTAACATTCCATGAAAGGACATTCATGGTGCTTTGGGAAGGCTCTTCCCCTTCCCAGCATTCAAAATAGAAGTAATCTTAATCTGTCCGATGGCTTCCCCTGTCAAGCCTCTTAATTTTGCATTAGGTCTTCTTCCTCTTTTCTTTGGTTTTTTTGCATAATCTAGGGAAGTATTACTTTCAATAGTTTGAGCTATGCCTAGAGAAACTTGCTCCTTCATTTTTTTTTCTTCCAAATTAATTAATAGTTCTTCTATAGAAATTTCTGAGTTGACATTGTTCATATTGATATCCTCAACAAGGAGTTTCCTTTGATGCTCATCATCTTCTGGGTCTCAAATATCATCTAGAAATTCTTCCATCAATTCCTCTGGTAATGTTTCCCTTATATAATTTTCTATTATATTAACTTCTTCAATTTTTTCTTTTTCAGATTTTGAGTTTTTTGAATTTTCTATCTGATCCTCATTGTGGGTATTCCTAGTATTTGGAGATAAGAAATCATTGACTGCTATCTTACTCATAGAGGGGATTTTTGTGGGGACTTCATCTGACTCCTTAGCTTCTATGCCATTGGTTTGAGGAATCTCTCTTTCCATGCACCCAGAGTTTATGTTTGTGGTTTCCTCCTGCCTCTCTGAATTTCCTACGTTAAAACCCAAAAAATCCTTGATTTCATCTTCCTCCTCATAGCTAATGCTTACTTTGTGCCGATTCTTGATCTCCTCTAAGTTTGGTTTTATGACATTTAAGGGCATTGGATTGAAAATTAGGTCTTGGTGTTCATTGGACCATGTTTCATCTATGTCATAATATTCAGTAACTACATCACATCCTTTTTCTAGGGATATTGCTACTTTTTCTAAGATGTCGGAGAATGATAAGGATGTATCCTCTTTCATTATTTCTTTAATTAGTATACCTTTCTATCTATTGGTTTCTTTATGATTGCTGGACTCATCATCTAATGAGAGTGAGAAATCAATGTTTTCCTGGACCAAATTGCAGCTTGATTTCTTTTTTTCTTAGTTATATGTTGTTGAGAACTTATTAGCTTCTGATAACCACCCTAAAGATCTTTCTTTTGAGTCTCTATTGATTTTGGATCCCTTACCTGTGACTTGAACTTCTACTAAAGAAACACTTTCTCCTAATACTAGCTCTTCATTTTCTTTGTTGATTGTAGATAAACTGTCTTGATTAATTGTTCTATGTTTGCATATTTTTTTTTTAAGGGAACATCTAACATTTAAATGTTCCTTAACCCTTTTACTAGTGGAGTCGATAAAGAAGAAACCTCCTAAGACCTTATTAAACATCATTTTGGGTAGCTCTACTGTAGATATTGGGAACCTAGGGTAGCCCTTATCTTCTTCTATATTTAATATCAGAGCCTTGCCTATTTTGAAAGATTTTATTGGTTTCTGTTCTAGAATTTCTTTAAGGTTTGATGTGTTTAAGCATTTCTTCTAATTTAATTCCTTATGTGAGAAGAAGAGAATGTTTTCTGTAATATCTTCTCTGAAATGTTCCACTTGTAGATGATAAGAAGTTTTATTGCTAATAAAGTTAATAGCTTTTGGGTTATGAGATAAGTCTGAGGTTTTGATCATGATTTTAACCTCAGAGGAATCCATATAGTTCTCCTCGAGACCCATAACTTCACCAAAGATTTCCCCAATTTGATAAATAATTCTACTCTGTAATAATTCTACCAGCAATTTTGAATCTTAACCCATTTCGGAGTAAAAATGTTATTGAAGATATTCTCTATAAAATTGGGTACCCATTTTAAAAATTTGATTGCATGCCCTAGATAGAAAATTTGTGCTTCATTTAAAAATTTATGTCTAATGAATAGATCCTCACATTCAAGATACAAAAAATAATTCGAGAGAAAAGTTATACTTACCTGTGATTTGCTAGCCGCTTGAAGCCAATCTTTAATACCTGTGAATGCTTTCCCAGAGCCGAACCATTTACCCAAAAGCCCAAAAGTCTTGCATTGATTCCACAGACCTTCTATAAATGTTTGAAGCCCTTTAATGGTTTTCACTCCTTCATTGTGATAAGGATTAGGTCTTCGATGTGGTGGTGGGTATTTATCTAATGATTCCTTAAAGCATAATGGGCTTCAAATTTTGTTGATCTCATTTTGATTTCTCTTGTGAGGTGGAGTATAAGGCTGAGCAATGTGAATGGGATTCATTTTTAACCTATGCTCATTCTTAAACCCTAGATAGTTCGAGTGTCGATGCAAAGGAGAATATATGGGATTGTTGTAGCGATTGTCACTCTGCTCCAGGTCATTAGTTTGAGGATGATCAAAATGATTCCTAAGAGGGATCTAGAATAGATGGGCATTACTAGAGGGAAAATGGATTTGATGATTTTTCTTGTTCCTTGCTCTTCTAGCATTTTGAAGAAATGTAGGTTTCCATTCATATGAGATGGGAATCATTTGAAAACTATGATTGTTCTTAGAAGAAAAACTAGGGCTCCGCTGATTCCTGAGCCTTTTTCTGCTACCATATTGTTTTGATGCTGCATATTTTGTTTGTCGAAAGAAGTCTAGTTGCCTATCTAGTGATTCTATATTACAGATATAATTCATGTTGATGTCTGAAAATATTCGAAAGTGATCTCGCTTATTCACGGGCAGAGCCTGCTTTTTCATGAGCAGAGCCATAAATATATATTAAATTTTGGTTTACATAAAAATAAAACAAATAAAAATAGTGACTTCTAATAAATTAAAATATCCCAAATCAATAGCCATCAAAATTAAAATAAATATAAACATAAATGTATATAATTAAATATTTAATATTCATTTTTCCTAAATTGTAAAACATATATTATTAATTAATTAAATAAAAATAACTAATTTTAAAAATTTGATAATATTTTTATTAACAAATTAAATCTTTATAATAAAATAAAGATATAATATCTTTATAATATAATAAGTGAGAAGTAAAAAGTAAAGAATATGTTCATTCTTTAGATTAGCGTGTGTGCTAATGTGACGCCTACAATTTGTAGAAGATTGTACGTTGTACATTAGATTTGTAGAAGAATATGTAGGATGAAGTTATGGATGATGGGTAGAGGATAGATGGCATGCCATTGAAGGGAATTTGTCAGCTGCACAGCTGGCTCCAACTTATTACATATAACACATAAAAATTATAAAAACAAGTACGAAGTTCATATATGTGTGCTAGAGTCACTAGTTCTCTAGTCTCCATACCATTTGTAATACCCACCCATAGGATGCTTTTTAGTTTGCTTTATGTTTTAGATGTATGACCGAATTCTTTTAGGTCACTTTCCATGTGATCGATTATTGTTTCATTAATGATGATTGAGGATTATTATTATATGTTTATCAAGTGTATGTGTAGATTAGATGATGATGCTTCATGATGTTAGATTACATGTTTTATATTGAATATGATGTACTTACCCCATACTTGCATGTGTATGGTGATTATGTGTCTGTATCTATTTGATGTGTTTGTGTGGTAGAGGATGGAGGCGTAGTTACTCGCATAGTCGAGATCCACATGTCTGACCCCCTGTCATTGTCTACTATTTATCGTATGTACATGCTTCATCTTGTGATGACATGTTTGCAGGTACAAGGCATCGTCTTCCTTGAATTGGCAGGAGTGAGCATGCCCACAAACATTCATCTCAATGGTAAAGAGGGGAGATAATTCACAGATCCAAACTCTAACCCTAGCCAATTGTCCTAGAATTGGACAAGTACCAGTATGACTACCTTACCCGAATTCACCTGGTTGGCAGGAATTTGTGGATCCCGTTCTTGAGTCTGTGCATGTGGTTTCAGTTTGCTTGATTTTATTGCGCTTGAATTTGATTGTGCTTGATTCAATGGATTTATGATTTTTCAGGTGATTTTATATGTTTATTTATGTTAGGACTATAGTTGAAATTAATGATTTAATTATTTTCCTATGTGTAATTTAGAATATTGTCCAAAGTTAATTATTTGATTAAATGGAATTAATTGATTATTTAATTGAAGTTGGATTTAATTATGTTTGAATGTATAATTAAATAATTGAATATTCAAATGCATGTCCTAGGATGTATTTAATATTTAATTTATTTAATATGGGTTTAATTATTAACATGTGCTCAAATAGAATATATTTAGAATTATGCTTGTTTATATTATTAAGTAATTAAATAATTAATTGCATGAGTTTGTGATGCATTGATTATTTAATTTATTTAATAATTGAATTTAAATTAAAACATGTGCAAATTAGAAAAGGGAATTGTTCTCAAAAAGTTAACAACTAGTTTTAGAAAGTTAAGTTGAGTTGTGCATATAAATGATATTTTAAATTAATTAATTGTAATTTCTTTCAATTTTGGAGTTTGAGTTGAATTAGGAGTTGTCTTATGAGTCACTTTTCTGATTTGAGTTGAACTCAGAGTTATCTGTTGAGTTGTCTTCTATGATTGCTTGGATGTTGGAATTGAATTCCTATTAGGGGAATTTTGCTTTCATTTTTGGGGGACAGGTTTTGGAGAGGAATTTTGGAGAAGGCTTGTGTGTTTGGCATTTTGGAGATTTATGGAATGTTGTGGCTGCTTGTTGAATTGAATCTCTCCATGCTTCTGGATTGGACACCTGGTTGCAAATTAGTTTTCAAATCTACAGGTTGTGTTTGAATTTGGAGAGAATTTGGTTCTCATATCTACAGGGGTTTCCATTTTAAATCCGTTTCTGGCATTGGATCTAAGGTAAGCATTAAATTTTGCCTATTATTTCTGTTTCTACTTTCATTTGTCTTTTTGTGTTTTTCATTAGATCTGGGTATTCAGAAACCCTATTGCAGTTGTTTTTTGTATTTTATTATTATTTGGCATTGTAGAGTTACTCTGACAAAATTTTGTTAAATAACATTTCATGGTTATCCCAGAAAATGATAAATTAAACTCTGTTGTATAGTTTTATTATAGTATTGGAAGAAAATTTGATTCTATTGAGAAATAAAACCAAATTGCTTTAAAAACCCAATTTTAGTACACAAAAGTCAATTCTGGTTAAAATATATATTCTGGTTAAAAAAAAATACTGTGCACAAATTCTTCATGATTATAATAAATTGTTGTGTTTGGTTTAAGGTTGTTGATGGGGAAAGAATAGATTCTTTACCAAAAGAATCTAATTGTGAAAAAGATTGTATATATATATATATATAGATTTACTGTAAAAAGTACAGGTTGACTGTGTATTGAGAATACAGTAAACAAATATATATTATATATATATAAGTTGATTCTTATTTTTTTTAAAAAATAGCTTTGTTAATATATGTAAAAATCTATGTAAAAAAAAAATTAAATAAAAGCAAATATATTAAAATATTTAGATATTTTTATTTGCATGTGTTTATGCTATGCAAATTTCTCAATACCTCGAAATTGAAAAAAATTATATAAAAAAAATATATTTAAAAAACCCCCTTTTGGGGTGGCCCCGTGTACAATCCTTAAAAAGATTGGCACGACATCCTCTGAGTACTGCCATGCGCAGTCCTCAAAGGACTGCGTCGGCAGTACCACAGAGGGTACCGCCATGGGGAAGACCGCCAGCGGTGTTGGGTGTGGTGCCGTGGGCCCCCCCACACCAAAGGCTATGTAGTCTTATTTTATTTTTAAATTATTATTAATATAATTTATAATTTATGTTAAATTTATTTTTATGTTAATTTTTAAATTAGAGTATGTTATGCTAATTTATATTCTTTTTAATTAGTTTAGTTTATTTAAATTATGGTTTATTAAATGTATGTTGTTAAATAGTTATTTTTAATAAAATTAATTTTTGCATTATTTAGATTAATTAGCTATAGTTTAACTAAATTAATTTGTTTAGTTGATTTAGATTTTAGTTAATTAATTTGTTAGGATAATTTAGTTTATTTATTGATTAATTTGTGATATATTTATCTTAGTATAATTAATAAGATTTAATTATTTAGGATAAATTTGGAATTAGATTATTTTATATTATTATTATATTAGTGAGACATTCTTGTTTACAGATGCAACTAGCTGTTAAATGTTTATGTATATACTTAAATTGGGCAATTTTTCTATTGAATTTCTAGAATGTCTTCAGAGAATATTCTTTTTATTATGACATTAATATGCTTGTCATGTCATGACTCTTTTATCATTATTATGCGATCTATGTTCTATGTGGTTTATGCTCATAATGATACTTTAATGTTTATGGATTGGTATTAGTATTTATAGCATGAATGTTGTCCTGTTAGTGCAAGTTTCATCTCCATGTTCGTTGTGTGATATTGGCAATAGATAGCCTAGGGGGATACAGAGGCTGGGAATGTTTGTCAATTGTACTTGTTTTCAGTATCATGTTTACGTGAGTGTTTATTCTGAATGTCATCTATGAATCAATCTTATGGGCTCTTATTGGTTAATATCTATTTTCTGGTATTTGTGTAATCATTTGAGTTTCTATGTGGGAAACTGCATCTAGGATTACTTGATTGTATACCTGTTGGGTACTTATGTGATTATGAGCCTAGAGGAGATTGATTAAATGCATCTTAGGGGAGTGGCTTACAATAGGGGCCGGGACCCAAAGTGGTCAGCATCTAGGTAACCTATTGTAGGTTATGTAATTAAGTGATAACATAGTAATTAAAACTTTATAGATCATTTAAGAAGATAAGTTAGAGTATGATTATGATTGGAATTCCTCATATCTGAGAGAGTGTATTCTAATCCCACATGGATCGTATTGAGGGTCCGGGGCCCAGAGTGGTCAGTTCCAGGGTAACTCAATGCTTGAGGGTCCGGGGTCCAGAGTGACCAGTCCAGGGTAACTCAAGTAGTTAGACATGTGATGACACTCCCATAGCATGTAGCTTAAGTCATCTTCTGAGTTTTCTGTTATGCCTCTGGATTAGTGTGTATCACCTTTCACTTTATTATTGTGTACCTTGAGTAGAGAGCTTTCAAGATTCCTTGCTTAGTGGTTCTATCCTTGTTTGGTTTTGGTCATCCGATTGGGGTTTGTGGATATCTCCTCAGCATGGTGGGAGTGGACCATTTAGGTTCACGAGGTCGGGTGGTAGTGATTCTTTACCATTTGAGATCTGACGTCCTGGTGCCGGTGCTATTGGTACTTCTGCAGTTGGATGCCTTCTTGGTTCTTCATTAACTCTTCATTGTTAGTTTCTTATCCTACCTTCATTTATGTAATCCTATAATAGTGTATCGCATGTGATACCTAATATGCACATTGTACTTTTATGTTAGATTTATTATTACATACCCTACGACATGTGCAGTGGATGTCAATGTTTTAGTTATCATGGTTGTCCATGAGATTTGTATTATTGATGTAAGTTGTGATTGTATCATTTATGATATGGAATCTTTTGTTATCTTTCTTTAGTTGTTTTATTTGTTCTTAAGTAATTCTACGTCATGGGACCCTCGATTTTGTAATCTATGTTGAATGTTGTTCATGTGAATAAATGGTAATTGCTTCTGCACTGTTGTTTATCTTGTTTGTTAACTTTTTTTTTTAAAAATGTTCACCAAACTTAGTAGCAAGTTATAGGTTAACTTCTCTTGGGTTCCCTGGTGAGGTGTTACACCATTTATTGATAAAAATCCTATATCTGCTAAGTATGCTATAAAATAGTACAATATATGAACTAAAATGATTGTACAATATGTTTATGGCTTACTCCAATTATTTACAGAAGAAGAGGAGATAGGCCACCACAACAGAGATCTAGTTAATATTACCTTTGCCAATTGGGAAGCTTCCCCAAGAGAAATGCTATAGTACAAAAAATCCTATTCCAACTAACAGTCCAACACTCCTCTCATACCATGGAAATGATTTCTCTATCTCCTTCTTAACATTCATGATGGGAGGAGGAGGAGCGAACTTTGGATGAGGATGAGAACACCTCCTTTCAAGCGGGCATCCCCACAAATTTGGATTTCCTAAGAATGATGAATTTTGAAATGTCATCATATGCGGCCCTTCAAGTGGAATCCTTCCTGATAGATTGTTGTAAGATAGATTTAAATATCCTAAATAATCTTAAAAACCAATCTAAAATGGAATCTGTCTTGAAAAATTGTTCAAAGAAAGGTCTAGGGATTCCAACTCAGTTAAGTTTCCCAGTGCCTCTGGAATTAGTTCGCTGAGAGTGTTCATGGAGAGATTAAGAAACATCAAGCCTTTAAGCTTTCCAATTATAGTGGGAAGATGACCCCTCAATCTATTATGTGACAAGTCAATGCATGTGAAGGTAGAAAAAATGTACTCAATGTGCCTCTCTTTTCCCTTGAAACTTATAAATAAATCATCCATATAGTACCTGTCCCTTGTATAGTACTCTTCTCCCACTGGAATCTCTAAGTCTTCCTGCAGTTCATTCTTCATGGCTGAAAAATTGAAGTAGTTTTCTGGCATTTCACCACACAACAGATTTGAAGAAAGATCTATAATCTGAATCTGAGGCATTTTACTGATCTGTAGAGGAAGTTATCCCATGAATTTGTTATGTCTCATCCCCAAAACTTGTAGATTTGATAAATTAGCAATCCAATCTGGAATGTTCCCTATCAAATAATTTTTGCCCATATCCAACACTTGTAACTCTAAAAAGTTTGTGAAAGAAAGTAGAAGAAGTCCTTGTATTTTATTCATTTGGAGGTGGAGAGACTTAAGGCTTCTCAAATAGCCTAGCTCAATAGGGATCTTACCCTTCAAATGATTATTTGCAATGTTGAATATGTTAAGCTGTGATAGGCTACTGAGGTTGCCAGGGATCTCTCCATCCAAATGATTGTTTCCCAAATTCATCACCATGAGATTTACCAAATCACCCAAACTAGAAGGGACACTGCCTGTAAACAAGTTCCTTGACAAGTCCAATGAATACAGAGAACTTATATTTCCTAATGAAGCTAGGATTTTCCCTTCCAGTTTGTTGTTCTCAAGGGACAAACCTTTTACAGACAGGACATGCTCATCAATATTTCCCACTAAATGTCCACTCAACTCATTTTTAGAGAGATCTAATAGGTTCATTGTAACCGAACTAGGAGAGAAAGAACCTTCCAGATGATTATACAATAGGATTAGATCTGACAAGTTTGATGAAAACCTCCATAGCCAAGGAGGAAGACTTCCCACAAGTCCAGTATCTGACAAGTCCAACAATTGAAGCCTATTTTACATTTTCTCAACAATAGCTCCAAAGGTAGCCTGAACTAGACAAGTGTTTACATGGATATGTGTCAATATCTAACATGATACTAACCTTCCTCAAGTCATAAATCTAAATTTGAAAGTGGGTAAATGGGCCCAAGAAATAGAATATGAATCCACACCTTTCATTTGCTTAACCTGTAGAAAAACTGGTCATTGGGCAAAACTTTGTCCCTTGAAGATAGCTACAGATAAGAAAGACCAAGAGTCTAAAATGTCAAAAAAGTGGGAATGGAGAAAAAAAAAGGGGAGATGCAAAATCCCCCTATTAATAAGTTCACTAACTCAAACACTGAGGAGAAGCAGGCTCACCCACAAAGGGAATCAAAAGAAACAAAAGGGCCTAAGGAAGCTGCTATCCCTATTGTAGAAAATAAAATGCAGGATCATTCTATATCAGTAACCTCTTCAGAGGAAACTTGTGATATCTCTTTAGAGTCAGATCCACTGCTAGCATCAAGGGTCAAAGATAGCCTGAATACTTCAAAGGGGAGGGAGATCTTCCAAAGCCCACAGAAGGTTTTTGAAACCCAATATGTTCTAGAACAACTCAGTAGTGAAGCATCAAATTTTAATGGGTTAGAACCTTATTTAAAGAATGACAGATCAAATGAACAGTATGATGACTTTGAAACAGTGGAAGCAGAGAACAAAAGTCCATGGATCAGTGTAAAAAAAAGAATAATAGATCTCCTACAGGTAAAGGATTAGGTTCCCAGTCAAGAAGAGAAAACTTTAAGGATCAGACCTCTGCAACAGGGAAAAATAGTTCTAAGGGGAGACAAGGAGGCTCGACATCTAAATCAAACAAAAAAGGGGGCCAAATCAAATATGGAGGGGCTCAGACAAGAGGACAACAACAAAAGGCAGATACTAGAACACCTAAAAGAGAAAGGGGTAGAGCTTCTAAGAAAGATCAGAGAGAGCGGGAAGCAAAACAAAACATAGATGATGGTAGACAACTCACCATCGATTAGGTCTATCCTCCAAATTTTTAATGAAGATTTTATCTTGGAATATTAGAGTTCTCAATAGTCCTGATAAACAAGATGTAATTAGGAACTTAGTTAGAGATTCTAAACCT
The DNA here is from genome assembly GCA_027943335.1 of Chamaecyparis obtusa. Taxonomy (NCBI): domain Eukaryota; kingdom Viridiplantae; phylum Streptophyta; class Pinopsida; order Cupressales; family Cupressaceae; genus Chamaecyparis; species Chamaecyparis obtusa. Next base: position 683,346 of record BSBK01000964.1, read on the forward strand.
GATATTTTGCTTATTCAAGAAACTAAAATGGTTAGAGACAAGATAGTTAAAATCAATTTGCTAAAGAATGGGGATAAGTTTAGTAGTGACTCTAAAGGGGCTTCTGGAGGATTGGCTATCTTCTAGAATACTAAAAGCTTCACTTGCAACCTATTGAAAGAGGACAAGAACTTCTTGGTAGTTAAAATCAGCAGTATTAAGGATAATTTCTCCTGGACTCTGATTAATGTGTACGCCCCAGATACTAAAATTGGTCATCTCAATCTTTGGAAAAGGCTTCATGACATTAGAAAGGATTACCCAGATGATATCTGGATGATGATGAGAGACTTCAATATGCCCCTGAAAGAAGCTGAAAAGAAAGGAGGGAATAATACCCAAGTGGAAAGCAGGGTTGATCTTATGAATTTCATAAGTAATGAAGGTCTTCTGGATGTTGACCTTGAAGGAATTGATTATACCTGGACCAATAGAAGAGTGGGAGCTGATCTCATATAGGTCAAGCTTGACAGGGTCCTCATCTCTCATGGTTGGATTGCTCATTTTTCTTGCTCCCACTCCTCTCTTAACCACATCGGTTCGGACCTCTACCCTATATCCTCCATTGCTAACTCCTTCAGAGGAAAAGGTAACACTCCTTTCATACTAGAAAAAATGTGGATGACTCACCCTGATTTCAAAAATAAAATAAAGGAATGGTGGAATATCAAAGTGGAAGGAAAAGCTATGTTCCAAGTGGCTAAAAAAATAGAAAATATCAAATCTAAAGTTAGACAATGGAATAAGGATGTCTTTGGTGATATTTTCCAAACTAAAAGAAAAATTCAATTGGATCTTAAAGAAATTCAAGATAAGATTTAGAGTATAGGGTTGACTAAAGATATTAGAAAAGAAGAAAATATTATCCTTGCTGATTACCATAATATCATATCTAAAGAGGAAACTTTTTGGAGACAGAGATCAAGGTCTCTTTGGTTGAAAGTGGGAGACAGAAATACCATATTTTTCCACTTAACAATGATGAAACACAAGGCTATGAATAGAATCAACACTTTGATTACCCACAAGGGTACTCTCAATAAAGAGGAAGAGATAAGGAAAGATATGATGGGCCACCTTGCTTCAATTCTTTCTAGAGAACAAGGTCTCAATCAAGATGATCAAAACTATTTGCTGAGCTCCATTCCCATGTTGTTGGAGGCTGAGGATAATCTCTTTCTTAAGTCTATTCCAACGGAAGAGGAAATTAAAAAGGCTATCTAGTCTTTTGAAGGTGAAAAATCCCCTGGGCCGAATGGCTTCCAAATTTTTTTCTTTCAACACTACTGCGAAATCATTGGAAAAGATATATGTGGTGCTATGAAAGAATTCTATGGTTCTAAAGCTATTCTTAAAGAGATCAACTCCACCTTCAAAACTCTGATACCCAAAAGACTGGGAGCTAACACAACTGACAGCTTTAGGCCTATTAGTCTATGTGACTCCTTGTATAAGATCATGTCGAAGGTTCTGACTAAAAGGATTCTCAAGATCCTCCCTCGTCTCATTTCCCCCCAACAAAATGGGTTTGTCCCGGGGAGACAAATCCTGGGCTCGATTATGGTTGTTCACAAGAATATTCACTCACTAGAAAAATTGAGGAAATAGGGATTCCTTATGAAACTTGATCCATCAAAAGCCTATGATAGAGTTGATTGGGAGTTTCTTTCAAAAATCCTTCAGGCATTTGGTTTTGATGAGGGAGTGATCAAAATTATTATGCAACTTGTTACTACGGTTTCTTCTTCAGTGATTGTGAATGGGGGATCCTCTCCTTTCTTTAGACCTTCCAGAGGGTTATGTCAAGGAGATCCTATATCTCCTATCCTCTTTTCTATAATGGCAGAAAGTCTTGGGAGATTCATATCCCTTCAAGTCTCTCAAGGTTTGATTTCGGGTTTACAACCTTCCTTCGGAGGAATTTTCTATTCTCATGAACAATTTGTCGATGATACAATTTTGATGGGAGAATCTATAGTGAAAGAGGCTAGGAATATGAAAAATGCATTAAATGTGTATGCTAATGCTACAGGTCAAATCAAATTGGGAGAAGAGTGCCCTATTTTTCCTCAATACTCCTGAAGCTAGAATGAAAAAAATCTCTACTATTCTTGGTTGCAAAATGGGAAGCATCCCGTCCACTTATCTTGGTCTTCTGCTGTGCTTGAAACTGAAGGCTAATTTCTGTAACAAAATCCTTGAAAGATTTCATTCAAAATTGGTGGAATGGAAAGGGGCGATTCTCAGTCAAGCAAGGAAAGTTCAACTGTTGAAGGCTATGCTGCAAAACCTTCCGGTCTATGCCCTTAGCTTCTTCAAAATACCTCAAAAGTTTTTTGACTTAATTGAGAAGATCCAAAAATAGTTCCTTTGGACAGGAGTGGAAGAGAAAAAGAGACTCAGCTTGGTAGTCTAGGAGAAGATTTGTAAACCAAAAAAGATGGGGGGTCTGGGAATAAGGAGCATAATTAATACTAATAAAGCTCTCCTAGCAAAGCAATGCTAGAGAATTTTTGAAGATGAGAAAGAATGGAACATGATAATGAAAAGGAAATATCATCTCAGTTATCTTGAAGGAATGCTCCAATTCCAAAATGATATCCAGGGATCTTTCGTATGGAACAATATAAGTAAAGGCAAGAATCTTATAAGAAAAGGTGCTATTTGGAAATTGGGAAATGGCAGAAAAATTTAGTTTTGGAATGATAAATGGATGTCGAAGAAGCCTCTTATAGAGAATGAAGAATGGGGGAATGCTATCTAGGATTGTAAAGATTCTATTGGTGAATTTGTGAGTGATTATTGGAAAAATGAAGAGTGGGTAGACCTTGGGCTGAAGTATACCAGATTTAAAGAAGTGAATAAATAATTCAACAATTGGTTTATCAAAGAAAATGAGGCTGATAAACTTATCTCAGGTTTGGCTACCTCTGGAAAGTTCTCAGTTGCTTCTGCTTCATCTCTTCTCATCCCTAATGAGGCTCAACCTTTGTGGGTGCAGGTATGGAATAAAGACCTTACCCCTAAAATTAACATGTTTTTTTGGCTGCTTGTCCAGAACAAAATCCTCACACAGGACAACCTTAGGAGAAGAGGGTTTCAAATTCCTAATAGATATGCCCTATGTTGTCAAGAAGCCAAAAATTGCAATCATCTAATGATACACTACTCTTTCACTAGAGAGGTGTGGGACACAACTATATCTTCCCTTGAGCTCAATTGGGTGAAACCTAACTCTATCCAGGAGTTTTTCCAGCAGTGGCAGAGTCCTTTCTATGATAACAATGCTAGGGATATCTTGAAAATTGTCTTTTCCCACTTCACCTAGCTTATCTAGAAGGAGAGGAATAATAGAATCTTTAGAGAGAAAAAGGCCCCTCCCTCTTTGGTTGCAAATTCAGTAACTAGAAGTATAATGGAGAACTATAGAAGTATGGAAATGAAAGATAGTAGTCATTGGGATTCTCAACCCAAGAAGGACAATATTATCTCATGGGAGAGACTAAAAAGTAGCCAGATTCAAAATCCCAGAGATAATGTTATGTGGACAACTCCTCCCTTTGGATGGCTTAAATGGAACTTTGATGGTTTGGCTAGGGGAAATCCTAGAAGGGCTGGAGGTGGAGGGCTTATAAGAGATACTACTAGAAACTATTTGGGAGTGATCGCTATCCCACTGGGTATCCAAACAAACCATGTGGTGGAGGCTGAAGCTTCTCTTTACTTGGTTATGATGGAAAAAGATATGGGCTACATGAAATTATGGCTGGAATGTGACTCCCTAAATATAATCAACTCTATAAAAGGGAAGTCTGAGTGCTCATGGACTATAGAACACATCATTAATAAAATTAAAATTATTATGAATTCCTTTGAAGAATGCCATGTCACTCACATTTATCATGAAGGAAACAAACTGGCAGATAGGCTAGCAAATGAAGGTACCATGAGTGACATCACCCAAAAGTGGAGAGGGGAAGTGAATCTAAAAGTTTAGATTACAAGTCTAATCAACTATGATGGAATTAATCACTATGAAGGAAAAATCACTTAATATAATGATGATAAGGACAAATCATTTACCGAGGAGGTCTGCATGTAAGGTGAAGTGTGGGATCATTACGAAATAGTTAATAAAGACAAAGGGTTAATTTTGATAACCAAAAAAGAAAAGTTAACTAGAGAAGTAAGGAAGACATCACTGGTAAGGAGCTGAACTAGTACATGAGAAAACAACAAAAAATGGGTGGTGGTTGGAAGAGGGAGGAACCATTTGACTGTGACAAATGGAGACAGAATAGAAAAGTTTGGAAGAAACTGAAGAAAGGGGGAGTTATGCAGTTCATGAAGAAGCTTCATGAGCATGACAAAAAGATCACCTCTTTGTTTGTGGATGGTTGGGCTAATGGTAAGGTTCATCTATGGGGAAAATCCTTCACTCTTACTATTTCTAGTTTAGCAAAAAATTTTGGTTTACCTTTGGAAGGTACCCATTTCCATAGAGAAAATCATAGACTAGGAACTGAAGATTTTACTATTTTCCCTAAAACTGATGATAAGAAAGCCCTTATGACTAAGGGAAATGGTGACTATGTAGACATTACCAACATTGAGGAATTCTGGGCCAAAATTTTGAAGGCCATGAATATTTTACGCTTGATGGGCGGTATTCCAAAATTTACAACTTCCATTTTGTTTTTGCTAACCACTTCAAGCATAATAGGAGGATTTCTTTCCCTTACTATCTTTTGAGTTCCTTGAACAATAGTATTACAGGGCACAGGAAAAAGGCTAGTAACCTCATGCTACATGAGGGCTTGATCCTTCTTATTTTTTACCACATCATGGATAATATTCCAGACCCTATCCCTAAAAGGATCACTGGTAAAAGAAAGGAGAAGATTGAGGGGGAGACAAAGGTTGAGACTAGTAAGAAGAGGAAGAATAATAAGGAAAAGGCCTCTGTTGATACTGGTGGCAAATATATTACCAGCATTGAGGATGTAGGGAAGATGCCTCATTCCCGGGGGAAGGGTAACATTGAGGAAGGTAATGAGGAGGATTCTGGTGAAGAAGAGATAAACAATGAGAAAGAGGAAGGGAATGAAAAAGATTAGGAAGAGGAAATGAATGAATGGCTAGAAGAGGGGAATGATGATAAGGAGGAGAATAGTCATGAAGATGGAGAAGAAGAGGAGGAAGTGGATGAGGAAGAGGAAGAAACCTAGGAAAATTATTTTGAAGATGCTATGAAATATTCTCCTGATCATAATTGGGGTTCCGAGAAAGAGGAAGATGGCACTCATGTGTCAACTATGGAGGCTGATATTAATTTTTAGGATGCCCCTATGGAAGAAAAAATGATAAATGTTAAAACTGATTCTGGGGATGGTAAAAACAAAGAGGAGGAAGGTAATGATGATGAGGGACTTACTGTGGAAATTATGGCTGGACAAGAGAATGAAGGTAAGGAGACTGGTAAGACCCCCTCTTCACATGAAATTGATGAGGACAACTAGAAAGATAAGAAGGAAGGTATGGATAAGATGACCATGGTGGAGAACAAAAACAACAAAGAGGAACCTGATACCCTCTTGAGGGAAACTACTTTGTAGGAGGAGGAGAATGAAGCTGAGAGTTAGGATAAGAACATGGATTGGAAAAAGGAAATGCAAGAAATGAAACTCCAGATCCAGGAAATGGAAAAGACTATGAAAAATATGACTACTAAGCTGGGAAGGATGGAAAATAAGGTTCTTGATAAGGTAAAAAACAAAAATAAAAATGAGGATGGCACTGCTGAGATGAGCAAGATAGTTAATGACAAGATGAAAGAATTAGAAGCCAAGATTAGCAACCATGATAGTATGATAAAGGGTGTTTTGAGCCACAACAACGAGGGACTAAAGGTGACCATTATGAATTTGAATATGTTGCATACCTATCTGGAAAGGAACTTGCTAGAAAGAACTATAATCACCATCGATGAGGATGCTGGCAATACTAGTCTAGGGACGAGAATAAGAGGGCGCATCAAGAGGAAGGTCCTAGAAAAACTGAAAGAATTGAAGGAACTGCAAGAGACTATCTAGAAGATGGAAGACATCATGAAGAAGGTTGAAGAAATGATAATAGATAATTAGCTAGTTCTTGCTAGTAGTTCTTTTGTAGCTTGTTTTTTCTTTTAGTTTCTATTGTTGAATTGTGTGGTTGTTGGTCCCTGCTTTTGTTTTCCAGCAGGTGTTTCATTTTGATAACTTTAATGCTCTATCTTTAAACCTTTTTGTAACTGGTTTCAGGGCCTTGTAAAACCTACTTTTACCTTAATAAAAAACAATAGCTCCAAAAGTTGGAATGGGGGATTCCAAGTGGAGCTAAAATTGATACTCAATCTATTGTCACTCAAACTAAGTGCTTGCAACTTGAAAGAGCTCTTAAAAAGAACTTTTGAAATTATTCCCACCATTCTATTGTTTGTAAGGACTAAAAACTGAAGAGAGGATGGTAACTCAAATGAGAGATCAAAAATTCCATTCAACACATTGTTTCTCACATCAAGACAAGTGAGGGAAGATAGTTGAGAAAATGATAGGGGAAGGCTTCCACTCAAATTGTTATCTCATAATCCTAACCTGACAAGAGCAAAGAGATTACCACAAAAGGAGGGATTTCAGTGCTAAGTTTTTTGTAACTAAGATCTATGTAAGAAAGATTCACATGGAAACCCAAGCTAGGTAGTATTATGCCTTCTGATCGGTTGCACGCAAGGTCCATATAAGAAAGACTTCCAGCATTAGTATGCCAGAGCCTATGGGACAAAGAAGGTATATTACTGCTCAAAATGTTTTGCGAAAGGTTTAATTACTTTTTCTTAGTTACACAAAACCTTTCAATAAAAACTGTGAAATGTGCACTTTGATGACTGCATAGACAATGATGTTTCTCAGAAAATCCTCCATTTAGACAATAATGTTTCTCAGAAACTAGACTAAAAAATCAAATCCAAAATTGCAAAATAAGAAACCAATTTAGGAATATTAGTCTAATTTTCAAGAATATTTGCAGGTTAATGGACCAAATTTCCATTGAAAACTAGCTATTTATAGAATTCATGTCAAAACATTGCAGATTTTTGCAAATATTAAGATGTCATGACATAGACATGACATGAAAAACATTTTATAGAATATCTCAAAGAAATGTGTCTCACTAATTGCACAAAATCCCACTCAACATCACCAATGTGCTCTGTATCCTCACAAATCTGCGATTCAGGGAAAAAGTTGTATGTAAAACACAACCTAAATCAATAATGGGAAGGAGAAAATGGGAAAAACTTGTAGACACAATACACATAATCCTAATAATAATGCAAATTAATGGCAGACGCTCGTCCCTGAACAGAATTATGAAAAGTGAAAATCTCATCTCAAGTGCCACCTCTAACTGTGAAAGCAAGAATGTACACACATAGTCACAAGCCAACACTAAATCTTGGAATTTGCTATTCTCAGAGTCTGTTTGGTAGCGGGAATTAGACTGGAATTGGCATTTGTTAGTTCCCATTTCATCAAATCCTCAGTTTGGGATTGCAATATGAAAATAGAATAGGAATATGTAAATGCTCATTTGGCCAAAAATGAGCATTTACATCTTCCATCTGAAAAGGTGGAATTGGAGTTTGACTGGAGGGAAAGCAAATTTTTAAATTTTTTATTTGTGTGGGGGAGATTTAATTTATTTTTTATTTGTCTTGGTGGTTTGTAACTTTGTTGTTTATTCGAATTTTTTCAAAAAAAAATCAAATTTTTTGTCGAATTTTTTGATGAATTCTTTTGTCGAATTTTTTTTCAATTTTTTTTTAAAAAATTGATTTTTTATTTTGAATTTTTTCTCGAATTTATTTTCCAATTTTTTTGTCGAATTTTTTTTGAATTTTGGTTGCAGTGATTGTAACTTGGTTGCCTGGCACCAACTTTGGCTGCCTAAAACGGTCTGCAATTCCATTAATAAAAATGAATTATTAAATTTAAAAAAATTAAAATAGTTCAATTTTTTTTTAAAAAAAAATCATACTCAAATTCCAATTCCAGTTTCAAAAAGTGGAACCAAACAGTCCAAACATAATCCAGAAATGAAAAACCGGATTATCAAATCCATGATTTGACCATTTCCAGGATTTGATCAAATTCATCATTTCCTAATTCCCACTACCAAATGGGCCCTCAATGGCATGCAAACAACACATTGAAACACGAACAAAGCATGCTCCAGCAAAAACAACAAGGGAAAATCGAAAACCTTTCAAATAAATTAATTGGTAGTTTACATAGTTCACTGTTCATGTCATCTGACCATTCATGACATGTGGCTCCTGCAAGCACTGCCAGGTAATTTGAACATGCACGAGACACATGAGACACGTACCTGCAGACTGGGAGGACTCCCAACCTATTTTCTGCCCAATTTTCTCACTGGAAAATGAAAACACTACCAGGAAAAAGGGACAGAGCCAATCAGAAAAAAGAAATTAAAATCTAGAAATTCTTTTAATAGAAAATATTGCTTCAACCATAGTATAAATGGGATTCTTCACAATTTTCACAGTTTTTGAGGCAACAACTAATACCCCCAAAGCAGTTTGTAAACATTAGTCCCCGCGATTACAAGGCAGGGACTAATAATAAGCTTGTATATATTTTAGAGGCTTTGTATTTTAAATCAAAATTTTACATAATTAATAGATGTCTTTTAAAATATATATGGATTAAAAATTGTGTCCACCCACGTGTCAAATTGGACACCTGTTTACCTAACTTATTTGGACATTTTTAATCGCGGCGGCTAAGCTCCCCATAAAATGCACCAAAGACAAATTTTATTCTTTTTCAGATTTGCAAAAACATAGCCATTTTTTTAAGAATTATTTTTGTTGTTTTCAATTCAAAACATGCAGATCATGAAGAATAGATGCTTAAAATTTCACAAAAATCTATTGTGTTTTCAGATTTTTCAATTTTGGTCAAAGGTGCATTTTGTCAGGAACATAGCCATATCCATTTTTAACCTTGGATTTTGCACGAGGTTATAGTAGAATGCTATATGTATAAAGTCAACAGAAATTAAAGACATTATGAGGAAATGAACAAGTTGTACACCCTTCCTCTTTAACTCTTTATGTTTGGAGTTGACCTTTATGTTCGTAATGAATACATGAATGATGGGTTTTAAGTTTGAGTGTGTGGGCACAAATCTTATAACTTTTATTTGTTCTTATCTACATTTATGATCAAGAAGCTACTTTCCATTTGGATTTTCATCATTTAGATTTGAATTAATGAAAATGATCTTTTATCAATTTTTATACTCATTAGTTTTTTTCCTTTCTAAAATTAAAAAAAATCATATAAGATTTTAAATTTATAAAAGTGAATATTTTTATTATTAAATATTATTTTTAATTAGATTTGAAGAAAAAAAAGAATGGAAATAAGATTGTTTAAGTTATATTCATAAATTGATTAATAATAAAATGAAAATGTTTGACTTTTATATTAAAAATAAGTGTATAAATGATGGGTTTTGAATTAAGAGTAGACACAAATCTTAGACTCTTATTTGTTCTTACCTACTTATATTGTATCCACAAAATTTTATTTCCAAATCAAATTTCCCTCAAACAAGTACATACTTTCAAAATGTTGACAAAAACTTATTTTCCTTCCTATCAACTCCTAGTAATCTGAAATTATGTTTCCTTCTCACAACCCTATCAAGCACGATCTTCAAGCAATGTGTGTCACAACACAAAACTTGCTTCAGACAATTTGTCAAACACTTAGTTGTGCATCCTCTAAACTCCCACACTAAGCAAAATAATGGGTAAGTCATGTACATATAAATGAATTGACATTTACTTATTTCCAAAAAAACTCAAAAAACCCATGTCAAGTGACTTGCCTTAACATTCTACATAAATTTAGTCAACTGTGAACTATGTGAAGACAAAAAACAAACATAATTTTAAAGAATTTTATTTACAAAACCTTATTAAAATATTCTTTTTTGTTTTTAAATGAGATTAATTGAAACCAATCTCCCTATAGTTGTTGGTTTAATACAATAAATGAATATTTTACAGAACCTTACAGAAACAATTTTTTTTTTTTATAAAAATAAGATGAATCAAAACCAATCTCCTCATAATTGTTTTTTATTTTAATCTATAACAGGATAATTTTATCAAAATCCAAAAGTCGTTACATAAAGTTTCATATTGAACTAAGAAAACCTTCATCAGATTATATTTTATCCAAACACCATATATTTTTAATAAATTTATAAACTTACTAGGAATCAGGTCTCTAGATTTCCATGTCAATGATTTAATAATGGAGATATTAAATTGGTGCCTACTTTGTAAATTTTTTAAATTCTCAATTGTAATGCATATACAAGCCAATCGACATCATTCTTACGCTTCTCCAATATCTACTTCAAATATGAATAAAATATAGACAACAAAATGTGTTCTCCCTCCCACATTTCTATGGCGTACCCATTGCACACTAAGGTGCGATTACTAGTTTACTCAGTTTGCATGCAGATTAACATTGCATAGACTAGTAGGTATAAATTGTTTTTTCACTGGTTAAATGCAGACTAATAGTGACAGTATTAGTTCGTAGTTTGTATATCAATCACTATTAGCTCATAGTTTGTATATTAATCGTTGTTTGTCATTGTTACAACACCTTTTCTACCTAGAATATCTCAAGATAGATAGATAGATAAAAAATTAATGTTCATGAGGCTAAACATAGCCTCATAAAATTTTAACGTCCACGAGGTTGAAAATAGCCTATGGGACACCCTGACAACTTTAGTCAATTTCAGTAACTTGGTTCTTTTCTTGTGCAAGTTGATGATGAGTGCACCTAACTTCTCAATGTACTCCTCACTAAATAGGTTATGCCAAGAGATATCAGATATAGTATTCACAAATTTTTCTCTGTTGTCCTTGTATGCTTCACATTCTAAAATAAAGTGGTCTTCGGTTTCCACTTTCCCAGAATTGCAAAACATGCAAACTCTCTCTTCCCAAGCCTCCTTTGGCCTCTTCCAACATCCGGTCTCACAACGGAGTTGATGAGAGTTGGTTCTCAGTTGACCAATAAGAACTTTAGTTCTCTAAGAAATGTTGACCCCTATGTATGCTTTTTGGAGTTGATCACATGTTGGGTTGATCTCATTCATCTAATATATTTTCTTCCTTTCAAGCCCATTTCCCCAATTTCTCTTTTAAAATTTCTCCATAACGAAGACCTTTATTTCTTTGTTATTTGTGCAGCACATATTGAATTGGATATTCTATTTACTCATCCATTTGATGTTTTTTTGCATCCACGTCTTTTTTTGTTTGCACAATGTATCATTAAAGACAATGTTAGGCCATCTATCTCCTTCCATTTTTTTGATTCTTTTTATATAGCTTATGAGGTGAACCATAGCAAGTGCCTTGATAGGGGAAACCCCCATTTCACCTAGCATGATATCATATGGGATGGTGCTTTCGATTTTAAATTTCCTTGTGATCAAACACTTTTGGATTCCCTCGATTTGCTTCCAATGTGCAATTGAAGTGTCGTTGGCCCATAATTCACACCCATAAAGAACAACTGGTAGAATAAGAAGACCAAACAAGGTTTGCATAATTTTCCAATCCAAAACCTCTGCTTCGTGACTCCTATTCTAAAGAGCATAAAATACCTTCCACCACCTAATGTCCTTTTATTTTTGTAGCATTCCCAGTTTAGATTTTTGTTGAAGTCAATGACGATATATTTATACTCTGCAACTTCCTCAAGAACGCTACTATGGGGAAAAAGAATTAAATTCCCCATACACTCCAAAACACACAGTCATTAAACAATTATATTCCCTCCCCACTTGCATAGAATATTAGTAATAAATAAAATTGTGAAAGAGAAAAGAAAAATGGGTGGGACCCAAGAAAACCTTGTTGTGCTTCCAAAAATATATTATATTCCAAAAAAAAATTTCATCAAAAAAATTATTTTAAATGAAAAGTAAATTTAGTAAATAAACTTAAAACAAAAAAACTATATAAAAAACTATATAATAAACAAATTAAAAATATATATATATAAAATAAATTTATATTTATGAAGGGGTATGACGTCCCATAAAGCCCTTTCCTTGGGTGCGGTGGCCTTGCCATAGCAGAGTACCACCCTTCCTTCGGTAGGTGGGCCCTGTCATAGCAAGGTACCCGCCCTACCGAGGTAGGTGAGCATTGTCGTAGCAGGGTATTGCCCTGCCAAAGTAGGCTGACCCTGCCACGACAGGGTACTCACTTGTCTTGGTAGGTGGGCCCCCTATACATACCCCATGGGGGTGTTCAAAAATAAAAAAAGTTTATTTTTATAAAAAAATTTATTATTAAACACAAAAATAATAATTATGAGTTATATTAAAATATTTCATTTAAAATATATATAGATATATTTATAAAATAAAATGTTAATAATAACAAATATATCACATAAAATGTTAATAATAATTAAATATATATATTATGTGATATATTTAGTTATTAGTTTTATTTTGTTTTATATATATTTGAATAGTAATATTATTTTATAAAAAGGGGTTTAATGTATGATTAAAAAGATTGGTATATTATATGTAATAACTATATATTGTATTATTATTAAATGTATTTTAATGGAGAATTAATTAATATATGCATTAATATATAGATATCTATATAGATATATATATACATGTATATATAGATATATACATGTATATATATATATACATGTATATATACATATATATATACATATATATATATATATATATATATATATATATATATATATATATATATATATATATACATATATATACATATACATATATATACATATATATATATATACATATATATATATACATATATATATATATATACATATATACATATATATATATATACATATATATATATATATATACATATATATATATATATATACATATATATATATATATATGTATATATATATATATATACATATATACATATATATATATATATATATGTATATATATATCTATATAGATATATATATATATGTATATATATATATATACATATATACATATATAGATATATGTATATATATATCTATATAGATATATATATATATATATGTATATATATATATATATCTATATATATATAGATATATAGATATATATATATATCTATATATATATATATATATATATATATATATATATATATCTATATATATATATATCTATATATATATCTATATATATATCTATATATATATCTATATATCTATCTATCTATCTATCTATCTATCTATCTATATATCAAATGTTCATTGTCTAACAACCTTAACATTATTTTTACAAAATTACTTATAATTAATGGTTAATTATAAGTAATGTTAAATTATAAAATGACTATGTATTAGTGCACCATAGGGTTTTAATTTATTTCTATAAAATTAAATAATGGTTATATAACACAAAATAAATATATTCATATCATGCATATTATAGAGCAGTAAGGGCTATTTACATTCATACCCTTCCCCCCTCCCTAAATTGAATTAACATTTATGTTCTTATATGTATCTCTTTTAGGTATTATAGATACCTTCTCATAAAATATTGATTTGGTATAAATTAAAACTATCCTCCTATTAAATATAATATTTGCAATGATGAATTACTCGGTACATATTAGGTATATGCATGACTTGAAACTATGAACTAAATTCTTTGATACCTTAGGTGACGGTTACGATTGGATGAACCTTAGGTCATAGTTACGATTCGGAAAACCTTGGGCGATGGTTTAGCCATATTGGATCTTTATGAAAAACATAAACCATTAACAATATCTGAACATGTCTAGTAAAATCGGTTGGGGCTAACCTACCCTAACCGTACTATAGAGGGAGGTTGGCCAACTTAGTTATGTGAGTGGGATTGCCACATGACCCTTGTTGGCCATGATGCCTCTCACCTGTCATTATTGTCATCTCAATCTAGTATGCAAACTTTCTTCATAAAAACCTTAGCCATTTTTTTTTGCATTTTCGCTTAGTCTATTTTAGGGCACGACATTAGATTTCCACAATCCATATGAATGTTCAAGACAATTTCTGGATTTGATTGTAAAAAAATGTTTTATTATCAATGTTTTAGATCACACTACGTGATCCATCATCAAGATACAAGAGAGCATAAGGAGAAGAAAAAATACAGATTGCAGACCTAGGCCACAATATGAAGAGAAAGGGGATAGGAGAGAGAAGGAAGACCACACATAACATGAGGATGGCAAGACTCAAGTGCACCAATAGCTAAAAAATAAAACACCTGAAAATAAAAAGAGCATAAAATTATAAATAACAATAAAAGCCAAACCCACGGAGATCTAAAAAAAAGTTGCCTAAATAAGAAACAAAATGCAAGGAGACATAAAATGACAAAGAGAACATAATGATAACAATACATCCATAAAAAATGCCTTGGCCCTTTGGTGAAATGGTGGGGCTTCTTGCTTTTGTAATCATCTAAAATTGGTCTAGTAGAAATTCAACCCCCCTCTCGATCAAATTGCCTCAAATTAAATCCTAAATCTCAAAGGCATATTTACTAGACATAATTGTGCAGAGTAACCCTTAAAATCCCCTTTGCATAATTAAATAAAAAATCTTATATCAAGCTTATACTATGGTCTAATTTCTAGAGATTTCATATTTATTCAATTGCTATAACATTAATTTTAATATAAAGTTCCTCTACTTTTATTAAAAGAACACATTCACATGGGTGCACACACTTAATCTTGATTAATTTGTAATTAAAAATAATTTCTACTTTCAAAATTGCTATTTTATCTTATCTTACCTAACATCTCATTTGCCTCTTAATACCCGCCACTCATCTCTACCTAACCTTGCATCTCCTTGCATCTCCTTTTGCCTCTTCATATCAATCACTCATTTTATTATTTCTTAATCTCCACCCTTCATTCTTGAGGCAATTTCTTTAAAGGGAAGCTCTTCCTTGGTTCAAGGGTTACATGTTGTTGTCTTGCATTCTTAGAAATTTTTTTCTAATTTGAATTCTTAGTTTCTCTTAGCTTAGCTTCATTTCTACCTTAATATTGCATTGTTAATCTGGCTTCTTTTCTTGCATTGCTTCAATAGTATAGCTCTTGCATCTTCATCCTAGAATACTAGTTGTTTTCATTCATTCTAGTTTAATCTTTTATTCTAGCTTATTAATCTTGTATCTTAGCTTCATTCCTAGCTTTGAATCTTCCATTTTGGAGTAGTCAAGTCACTAGTCCTTGTGTGCTAAAATGTTGTCACACTTCTATGAATCCTTACATGCAAGAAAACTCAAGAATGAGCCCTCACAAATCGATCCATAGCTCCCTAGGCATGGAGTGCAAGGGTTTTTAAGAATGCTCTCAGCTAGAGCTATTAAGCCTATAACCATGCTAGTAAACCATGCAATGGGAGATTCAAGGAAGACATGCAATGCAAAGCAAATCTATATGACAATGCAAGTTAATCTATTGCATAAAAGGAAATCTAAGCTAAGAATGAAGCTATGAAAATGCTAATACTATGCATGAAAATGAAATCTAACTATGAAGCAAGAAAGCCATGATGATGCAAGAATGAAGACAAGAAGATAGAGTGTTGATGAAGATCCAAGATGAATGCCAACAATGCTCCAAATCTTCAAACCCTAGATGCAAGAATATCTCCAAAAGCTCCAAGATGACCTAGAAAATCTGTAGCATAACAATAGCATAAAAATTTGTGTGTGCAAATGAGGAAGAGAGCTCTTCTTTTATAGGAGGTGAAAAATCAATGGACCATGGAGATTAAGAGGCAAAAGATTTAATCAACGGTGGAGAAAAAAAGAAGCTTGATCCTTGTGCACAAATATCCTCCAATAGGAAAATTAGAAGCATTTACTTTATGTTGAGCATTTACTTTATGTCCATGTGAGACAAAAAGTGTTTTTCTTTTATTTTTTATTTTACTTTTCTTTATAAATAAGAATTAAATGCTTTATTTGTGCAACTTAGGATAAGAAGAAAAGTGGGGCTTTTTATTTAATAAAAGGGGAGGAAATATTCCTTTTAATAAATAAAGACTTAGGATAAGATGGTTAGCCCATAGAAAATAATCAAATAAATGATAGGACTAGGATTTGATCAAGAACAAGCAATTGATGATTTTAGCAAAAGGGACTAATAGTCTAGATGACCATTTTTAGGTGTATACATTTGCCCCTCTTTGACTAATGTGTGATCAATTTGGGAACACATTACGTCAAAGAATAGATCAACCAAGAAGGAAAGAGATAGCCAAGAAGGCAAGCAAATAGCGATCTGACTCCAAAGAATGAAGTGTAGAGAGATAGCAAATCCTGCATGGTCAGCCTGGTAGTGACAGTACCGAACACTTAGGAAAGAGATAACCAATAATATATGATGTGTCTACCCCCTCAGGATCAAAAGCGAAATCCAAGTGGAGGGAATGCAGAAGCAAGAGCAACATGATCAAATCACTAGAAATCATAATCGAAGAGAGAGAATGGAATAACCATCAAGTAGTGAAGATATGCCCCACACATGGGACATGGGGCACAAACCTATCGGTCCCTCAACCCGTAAACACCACGGAGGGGGATTGGAACTTGGGATGTGAAAGTGAATGAAAGACTAGATGTTTGAAAGAGATGGAGATGAAGAGGTGAAGAATGCCCCAGCGAAGATCGAAGGATCAGGCCTCAAAAGGTTAACCAACTGCATGGAAGAAGGAAAAAGATGAGTTGGGTGATCAAGGTGAACTCAGATTTCAGTTTGGATCCCGAAATGAAAGGAAAATGATGTGATATGAAAGACAAGAAGTGAAAGACATGATCGGGAAGAAGCAAAAGGTGAGCGCAGTTGATTAACAAGTCCACAAAAGATAAAGGAGAGCTCTCCCCATATGCAAGATGCAAAACTAACTAACATGAACTTAAGAATGCAAGCTACATGAAAAGTGGTTTACTTGCAAGGTTACAAAGCTAATAGACATCTAATATTCATCATTGAGTGTTATTGGTAGCGTCGTAAGATCATACAATACACACTAGCATAACTATGTGGATCTGAATATGATCTATATCAGATAGAAATTTGGGAATCCCACCTAAGCATCAAAGACATGCAGGTCAAGATGACTAGTGCAGTGAGATTACCTAAGTTTGATATAGCAAGATTATGCTCACATCGAGACATAAGAAAGTCAAGATGACTATAAGCATGCACTTGCAAAAGAGTCAAGGATAATACCTTGTAGGTCCATAGTGTCAAGTAAGACCAGCATAAATGCTCATGATAGTGAGGACCAACAAAATATACCCACAAGCAGATAAAGAAATAAAACATGTTCTCATACCCTCAGTCTTCTAGCTATGCATCATCGAAAACTTCTTAGGGAGAGACCACTTAGCAAAGAAATCATCATAGACAGTACGCAAAGAAATAAAGTCAAACAAATCTTAGCGAGTCAAGTGCGTGTGTGTAGGTCATAGAGTCAAACTTTGAGTATCACATCTACCAGTGAGAAATATTGCATCATCCAAGATGGCGGGAAGGATATCTGATAAGTGTTAAGAAACACTTGACGCTAGGGTAGTGTTGAAAAACACAGTTGAGGTGGTGTTGAAAAACACCGTTTACAAGGTGCCTAAGAAACCCAGATGCACAAAGAGACCCAAGATAAGCTGAAAACAACGGATGCCCCCTAGACTAAGACAAGAGTCAATTCCAGGCTAAGAGAGGCAAAGATAGAAATGGAGCGAAGGAGCGCCACGCAAGACTGATAGACATAGGTGTAGAGGGTCTCAAGTAGCGCCTGTTTCTAGGTTTTCAACACTTGATAGATTTTTTTGCAATTTTTTCAGGACTTTTTATAATTTTTTTGTATTTTTGCTACCAAGGAGCCTGTTTCCAGGTTTTCACCAAGGCACTTTTTCAATTTTTTTTTTTGATGTTTTGAATTTTTTGATTTTTTTGGTGAGACATCAAAGCACCTATTGCTAGGTTTTCACTAGGATGCTCATTTTTTCAGTACTTTTTATGATTTTTAGGATTTTTTCAGCATCATATATGAATTTTTTTGGTATTTTTTAGGATCAATAAAATATGTACAAAGAATGCCCCAGATAGAAACGGGCATCAAGAATCTACTTCCTCTAATGTAGAGAACTGATAGGCCCCAGGCCCAAATGCTGCAACTGTGATGATAGGAGGTCTCAACCAGTTCGACCAATAATAACCAACCCTAAGCAATGTCTAACCTAGCGGAGGATCATTAGAATGTGATCCACATATGCCATTGTGGATTTCAGCTAGCACTTTTTCTGACTCCTCTATTTCTAGACACTTAAGGAGAGTTCCATTTAGACCCTTCCTATACAAGTCACCAGAGATAAAGGCAAAGTGTAAGGGATGGCGGAAGGAATGGCGTGGTGGATTTGTAAGAGGAATATGAGGTGGAAGATATGAAAAGATGGTAGGATTGTAAGATTTGTGAGCAGGATAGCGTAATTCATCCACCAGAAACTTGAAGTGAAATTTATGCTTTTTCATTTGTAAGATGGATGTCGAAGCAACCAAGGCATTAGAAACTTTGTTCTCAGCTTTAGGAATAGGCTAAAATATAACAAATATGAGATCATGCTTGAAGTAGTGCACCTTTTTTTGTAGAGAATCAGCTTGTCATCTTTTATTTGATAATCAATATTTTTGAGCAGATTTTTATTTTTACTTTTCTTAGGTTCGGATACTGCCACAATTTGGTTTTCACCATCCGACCATTGCTCTTTTCTTTTGACTTGATGACTGTGATGTTTGATTGCTGATTCAATCTTTTTTGTGGCTAGTTCGCTAGTGGAAGAAGTAATAGGTGTTGATGCAAGATGAAATGAAGTGACCGGTTTAATAGCATTTATGCGAGGGGTGTCATCTCTGGTAACAAGAGAGGTTGAGCCTATAGGGTAAGGTCCAAAAGTAGCTAGATCTAGACTTGTCATAGAAGAACTAGCGTGGTCCACTAAGGCAATACGAGGAACAAATACATCAGACCCCACACAAGACCCATCAACCACGTCGGGATGGTTACTACAAGAATGAACCATATCAACATCCATATCATCAGTAGATATACTTTTTTCTCCCCAAAGAAGTGAAGTAGAGGGATGATCATCTCCCATGTGAGCCATAGTGTGTATTGGTGACTCATCTGTATCTGTGTCTAAATTACTGAGCATGGGAGTATTTCGGGCATCTTCTCTATAGATCCACTCGTGAACAGCTTGTTCTTCTCTTTCGGCTTCAAGGATCACCATAGCAGAAGTGGAAGGTTTCCCATATGACCTAGGAGAAATAGGTATAGAAGCAAAGGAATCCAGTTTATATTCACCCATACCAAGGCTCATCATCTTAAATGATTTCTTAGCAGCAACTAGAGATGTACTAGGATCATCAGTAGGTTCATTGTGAGGAACAAATTTTTTAGTAGCAGCAAGAGCATTAATAGCAATAGTATGGTCTCCATGAATCACAATTTTAGTGCCATTGTATGCAAATTTGACACACTGATGATAAGTGGAAGGAACAGCCTGCATGTCATGGATCCAAGCATGACCCAAAAGAATGTTATATGCAAGTGGAATGTCCAATGCTTGGAAGTTAATATCTTTTGTGATAGGGCCCACTCGAACAGGCAACATGACAAGACCTTTGGAAGATCTTTCCACTTCATCATAAGCTTTTATAGTAATCTTCTTCGTAGAATCCACAGCAAATTATGACAAACCCAACTGCTGTATGACATTGAAAGAAACAATATTTAACCCTGCACCATTGTCTATCAGGACTCGGTGGACTCGGGTATTGTAGACTAGAACGTCAATGTGTAAAGCTAGATTATGCGGGTGAGAAATAGATATGTCATCTTCTGCAGAAAAGGAGAGAGATAGTGGAGATGAAATGTGGTTAACCATAGCCTGAAATTGATCTGGATCAATGTCATTAGGAACACATGTTGTATGTAGAGCCTTATCAAGAATCTCTCTATGCGAAGGGGATAACCGAAGCAACTCAAGGATTGATATATGAGCTGGTGTCTTGTGCAAATGTTGGACAAGATCATAGCTAGGGGTGGCTGAAGGAGCCACTTGTTTGGAAGGTAAAGCTTGTTTGGGATTTTGCGTAGTTTTAAGGACAATCTTCACTTGCCCCCTAGTAACAGCATTCAGTGTCTCACTTTGGGAAGATGAACTATCATGTGTTTGCAAGATCAACTTTGGCTTACCATGATTGGCTTTATTATCATCTTGAGACCTCATCATTAGAACGCTCTCAATGGGCTCTACCATGTTGATCACAAGTGTATTAGAAGGATACATGTAATTGATCTTAGCATCATGATTCTTCTTATGTGCTTGAGAGGTTTCCCCCTTATCATGCTTAGGTAGAGGATCTTTGAAAGCTGTGTGATCAGAATTTTTAGTTAAGCCATCAGTGGAGATTGTGCTAGTCTCAATAAGATCCTGAATATCATCCTTAAGCCTAAAACAATTGTCTGTTGGATGTCCCTTGTTTCTATGATAATGGCAGTAATGATCCTCTCTCCACCAATCAGGCTTATTTATCGGATCCCAGTTACCAGGTTTATCAGGAAGCGTAAGATATCCATTGTCAACCAAAGTCTTAAGGATCACATCATATGGTTCTGCCAACTTGGTATAGACTCGCTGTCGAAATAACTTCTTAGGCTTATTTGCATATTGAGGTTTAGGAGCACTGTGAGTGTTGGTAGCTTCTTGTTGTTTTTCTGTATAGATAGCATTGGAAAGATTGAAAGTAGGCTCTTTAACTTTAGGAGCGTGAACAACCCCATCATTAATGACATACTTGTTCTTATTCCAAGGTTTATTCTTGTCTTTACCATTGCCTTTAGCATCTTTATTAATAACAATATCCCCTTTTATTATAGCTACATCCTCAATCCGATACGCACTTTCAACCATGTCATGGGAGGAGAACAGTTGCTTCTTTAGATCATAAAATAGCTTAGGCACAAGTGTGTTGACAAAAATGTCAATCTTTTCTCTTTCGGGTAGCTAACGAGGATATCGAGAATACAATGACCTCCAATGTTGTAAGTAAGTTGCAAATGGCTCACCTTGATGTTGTCTTAGATTACCGAGATCTATCACAGTGACAGGTTGTTGGATGTTGTAAGAGTACTGTTGGGTAAATCACTGAGCCAACTCATCAAAAGTCTTAAGAGGTGGTGTCAATTTTGCAAACCATTCTAAAGCTTGGCCTCTTAAGCTTTGAGGGAATAAGCATAGAAGATACGTGTCTTCATGAAGAAAGTCCATACTAAGAGCATAAAAATGATGCACATGGTCATGAGGGTCACCATTTCCATCATACTTGTCATATTTAGGAACCTCAATATCCTTAGGAAACGGAACCATGTATAGATCTTTATCAAAAGGAAGAGCACAAATTGATTCTACAAAAGAGACCTTTGGAGGCTCTCTTTCTAATGCCATTTGGGTAAGGCGTTGATTTATCTGATGTAATTATTCTTGAAGAAATTTCAACTCAGTTGGTACTCTTTGTTGGACAATTTGTCTGACATCATAGCCGGGAGGAAGCTTGTATCCTCTAGAAGTCATATATTGAAAGTACTAATCACCGTTACGCTCTAAAAGCTTATGCATCATTTGTTGAGAGACCACATCTTATTCAAATCTCATAAGATCCTCACTAGAAATCTCATCATCAGCCTCTACCTCATGTTGAGAGGGAGGAGGTCTAGGAGGTGAAGAAGGCATACCAAAAGTGGTTCTTGGATGAGATCTTGGTGGTGTATTGTTGCTATTGTTGCCACTATTAAAAAGAGGTCTATGCTCATGATTACTAGTCTCAAGTTGCTCATGAAATGTCCCTCTATAAGCCATGCACCTAGCAGCATCCATCCTTTGTTGATTGTGTTCTTTTTCTAAGCGTGCTTGGTTATCCTTACGCTCAAAGTGTTATTGCAAGAGTTGAAAATTTTCTTGTTCTATTAAAGTGAGTGAGACACTATCTATGTTTTTGGGGGTCTTGAATGCGGAAAAGAGGAAACCTCCTTTGTACCATGGGGTAGCCTTAGAATCCTTAGATTGGTCAGAACTAGAACTGTTGTTACTAATGGGCGCTCGTGAGTGTCTAGTTTGAGAAGGTAACTGTGTATAATTGAACGGAGGATGACTCTCCTACTCAAATTGAGACCGAGTTGTAACCGGCATGAAAAGAGATGTTGGTTGACTAATAGGATGAGACAAAGTTTCTTAGATTTGAGATAAGCAAAGCTAATAAAGATCACTTGTCAAAGTAGAACAATAGAGAGATGGCTCATCAAAAATGCTCAAGCACTTACAGCAATCAATTGACTAAAGCTGAGTAGCGAGCAAGAAGCTCAATAAGCAAGTAGCTAGAGAGGTAACCGTGATGTGACAAGTGATCAAGAGTAGCATTCATTAAGCTCAAATCCAATAGTTTTAGCTCATTTGTTTCAGTCTAGAACAAGTCTAAGCATGTAGATAATAGACCAGCTTCAGGTAAGAATAGAAAAAGACACTCTACGACAGGTTAAAATGCAAGTTTAGCAGCTCCAGATTGCAACAGCAACAAGACAGTAAAAAAGGTTCTGGATGACACTGTTGCAGAGTCATACAACTCTATGACCAATGAACATAAAAATCTTAGTTTTGAAGCATTTTAAAAGATCAAGTATGTATATCAATAGATTTTTATCATGGATCAAGCACATAAGATAGCAATCAAGGAGTTCAAGCAAGCAATTGTCTTCAAACAATGAGCAAGGGGCAAAGCAACCTTGCACATGAACAAGAATAGTGACTTAGTATATCTACTCCTTAAAGATTCTACTTGTGTATGTTCTTGAAAATGTTTTAGTAGGCACTTAGAACACAAAAAAACCTTATCAAGCTATCTACAAGGATATACATAGCTTTGCTAAAGGGAGTCATTGATATACGTAAGGTACATGAGGCCCAAATTTGTAGATGAGAAGAATCCAAAATCACACAGCCGGGGGGAGATGGTAACCCAAATCTCCTCCTTCACTTCTCAAAGATATAAAGTTCTTTGAGGCTTAGCCAAGAGTGATATCAAACTCAATTCCCAAGAGAAGTTTCTTTTGATTCACCACCCGCTATTTATACTCCACTGGAACACAGGAGTTAAGGTCGTCCCTTGAGGTGGTGTGTCCCCAAGCAAGCCTTCTAAAATAAAAGCTAAGTAATTCACTATCAAAAGTATTTAGAGCACTAAAGGTAGAACACTTAACTCTTCAAGTAAGTGCAAAGTGAGTCCAAAAGTGGGACACTTAACCCTTCAAGTGAATGTGAAGTGAGTCCAAAAGTGGAACATTTAACCCTTCAAGATAATGTGAAGCGAGTCCAAAAGTGGAACATTTAACTCTTCACACCAACTCAAAGTGAGTCCAAAAGTAGAACATTTAACTCCTCACATCAACTCAAAGTGAGCCCAAAAGTGAAACATTTAACTCCTCACATAAACTCAAAGTGAATCCACACTTTAGAAAATAAGTGAGTTCCAAAAAGCACAAAAGGGTTGCCTAGTGGAGCAATTAACGCTTCTTTCCTGTAGACCCCTCCCCTTTAATGTAGCACTGATCTTGCAACTACGGGGTGGAAATGAGGGGCCAGTGGATTAGCGAGTCCAATAACCCAAGATAGAAATCTAGATCAATCACAAGTAATCTAAAGTTTCTTATCAATACTACTCACAAATGACAAAGGGTTGAATCAATGGAATATATAACTTTCCAAGCAAACATAGAGTGAGTCCACAAAGTGGTGCATTTAACTCCCTATGTAAACAAAGAATGAATCCGTGCCCTTAGTCACTCAATGATATATTTGATATTGAAACCAAGAATTACTTAAGGTTTAAACACAAACATTCACTTACACAAACTTGTATGAAAGCAAATCTATGTTCATTCATTTCCCATTAAGAGCATCAATTGAAATGTGTTCTATGAAGGCATGTAAACACTCAAGCCAAACATATGAGAGATTCAATTTTAATCCCAAGATTTAAATGTTGTAGAGTTTTAACAAAATACCTCAAGTCCAACGCAACGCGCTTAGTAGATTTCACCTTTTTTTTGTTTGTTTAAAGCATTTTTCATGAAAGCAAGTCATGCACCTTCAAATGAACAAGACAAGAAAACAAGTAAACAAGATACACAATGTATATCCAATTTATGCAAACCCTAGGGTTAGATCTGAAAATCAATTTTTAGGAGCAATGATAACCAGAAAATAATCCAAATGATAACTCATATCATGCATTGACCAATGAAAAATAAGTGCATACCCATCACAAAATTTTATTTTTTTTTGCATTTAACCTAGTCAACAAGATCTAATTTTTACCACATGAATTCGGACCCTAAACCCAAAATGCAAAAAAGGGACCTTTGTCAAAAAATAGAGAGCTTTCCAAAAATGTAAAAATTTTAGAAAAATCTCTTCATTTGTGCCCTAGAGACCTATTTTACCAAAATAGACCAGTTTTAATAAATTGACCAAATGAGCTATGATATGATTTCTAAATTAAAAACACAATGAATGGAACCCCTATATAATTCCAACACCTTTCCAGAAATATAAAAATTTCCAAAAAATATGCTGATTTGCGCCAAAAATTGATTTTTTATGAAAAATCAAGAAAAAATCATAAAAAATATAAATCACCTTTGAAAATTCTAATTTTTTTTTGGAGCTTTTCTAGTATGTCACCAACTTGTAGAAAACTTTTTAGACCAAAATACCAAGCCGTTTGGGAGATATGATCAAATCTTTCAAATCTAGGGTTTTTCCATCTCCAAACAAATCTGCACAAGGGTTAGCTTCAAAAATAATAAAAAATCAGCATGTAAAAGTGGGTTGCCCCATGTTGGGCACCAAAAATGTGTGGTAAAATGTTGTCACACTTCTATGAATCCTTACATGCAAGAAAACTCAAGAATGAGCCCTCACAAATCGATCCATAGCTCCCTAGGCATGGAGTGCAAGGGTTTTTAAGAATGCTCTCAGCTAGAGCTATTAAGTCTATAACCTTGCTAGTAAACCATGCAATGGGAGATTCAAGGAAGAAATGCAATGCAAAGCAAATCTATATGACAATACAAGTTAATCTATTGCATAAAAGGAAATCTAAGCTAAGAATGAAGCTATGAAAATGCAAATACTATGCATGAAAATAAAATCTAACTATGAAGCAAGAAAGCCATGATGATGCAAGAATGAAGACAAGAAGATAGAGTGTTGATGAAGATTCAAGATGAATGCCAACAATGCTCCAAATCTTCAAACCCTAGATGCAAGAATATCTCCAAAAGCTCCAAGATGACCTAGAAAACCTATAGCATAACAATAGCATAAAAATTTGTGTGTGCAAATGAGGAAGAGAGCTCTTCTTTTATAGGAGGTGAAAAATCAATGGACCATGGAGATTAAGAGGAAAAAGATTTAATCAACGATGCAAAAAAAAAGAAGCTTGATCCTTGTGCACAAATATCCTCCAATAGGAAAATTAGAAGCATTTACTTTATGTTGAGCATTTACTTTATGTCCATGTGAGACAAAAAGTGTTTTTCTTTTATTTTTTATTTTACTTTTCTTTATAAATAAGAATTAAATGCTTTATTTGTGCAACTTAGGATAAGAAGAAAAGTGGGGCTTTTTAGTTAATAAAAGGGGAGGAAATATTCCTTTTAATAAATAAAGACTTAGGATAAGATGGTTAGCCCATAGAAAATAATCAAATAAATGATACGACTAGGATATGATCAAGAACAAGCAATTGATGATTTTAGCAAAAGGGACTAATAGTCTAGATGACCATTTTTAGGTGTATACAGTCCTCTATGCCAATTTGATGGGCATTATGAGGAGGATTAAACTCTCTTCAACTAGGAAGGTATGAGCCGCTTCTTGAGATTTCCTCTTCCATGGATTGCCTCAAGTGTAATGGTTCATACAAGTGTGTCACACTTTTGATCACACATTCTTTAGTGCCTACCATGGGGCTAGACTCTTGCATTTAGCTTCATTTCTTGCATTTTTAGTTCTTCGTTGTTGTAGGTTCATCACTTTGTTTTTGTAGGCTAGAGAATCATACGACACTCCATATCAAATATAGGAAACATTTCGACATACTACCAGACAAAATTTTATAGTTTCTGGAATATCGTCTTACTTAGATCTAAGAAATATCATCTCCTTCCCAGAGAAATATCATTCTGCCTCTCTGAGGTATATCATTTTTCTCTAGAATATCATCTAGCCTCTTTAAGGTATATCATATGGGTTTCTGATAGATTGTGAAGTATCATCTAGATTTAATTTCTATCACAATCTAAATTTTTAGCTGAGTTTGATTGTTCTTTCTTGCACTTTTAGATGTTTTGGTTTCCTAATTGCAACTAAGAAGTGATCTTGTGGGGTTATTTCTTTCATTTTGCATATCTTTTGTGCCCCAACTTGTGTTTTTGTAGGATTCTCTTGCTAAAGAGATCAACATTTTCATGACTATTAATGCTTTGTGATGTAGGATTCTTGTCAAAGACTCAATCTTGAAACTACTAATGCTCTTTGTTTTGTAGGTTTTCTTGGAGATACAAATCAACATTTTGTTTTCTTACATTTGATTTCATAGGCACCTAGCATAATTAGAGGCCTTCTTTTCTTGTAGTTAGTTGAGTAGTAGGAGAGAATGCTCTTTTCCTTTTGGAAAATTAGAAATCTTGACCTACTTAGTTGATCACTTGCAAAGAGTCTTGGGTAAATAAACACATGCTTGATGTGTTTGGGAGACACTATAGAGTAGGAGAGTATTCTCTTTTCCTTTTGGAAAATTAGAAATCTAGACCTCCATTAGCTATCTATTTTCTTTCTTGTGTTTATCTATAGAGGGCCTGCCAAGAGAGCAATCTCTTGGGAAAAATCCAAGTGGGAAACAAGAGAACCTGGATAACTTCATCCCACTATAATCAAAAGCTTCCTTCACTATAAAGAGAGAAAAGACTTGGATATTTTCTACTTCTAATGCTTCTTCATTTATAAGGCCTAGTTGCCTCAATCTTTCTAAGCAAGGCTACACTTGATTGGGCTCTTGTAGGGCTATCTTGGTCTCAATATTGTTTACAAGACTACAAGGGGAGTACATTCACCTTGTGTAGGGCCAAGAGGTCTAAATATTGCTTGTGAGACTTTGCATTTTGGGTTGTTGTAGGGATATAGGCCTTAATTTCACTTATGAAACTACAAGGGGTAGTCATGAATGAAGGCCCTTATTAAACACCTTAGTACTTAGAGGCTAACCTTTTGGTCATGTGACTTCCTTTGTGCAAGGATTGATCCAAGTGGACTTACCTAGATCACCCCAAGATACTCACCATATATGTTCCCTTGGATGAAAATATTGAATATGGCAATATGGAAAGACATGCGATGTGAGCATTTTTCTCTACCAATTGATCTATAATTTTCATAGTCCTAGGAAAATCCATTCAACCACTTAACTGTAGGGCTAAGAACATCAAGTGGTGGGAAAAGGTTGAAACACTTCCCTTTTGACCTTAGGTAGTTTTGCTTGATGTGCTTTAATGTGCTAAGACCTGTGAAAACATTTGTGGAACATATACTTGATATACTTCACACATTGTTATACCTTAAAAGACCTCACATATGATTGTATCCACAAGGTTTCTTTGTCCCTTGTTGGATTGTTTGAATACTATTTCTTTCTCACACTATTTTCTTTCAAAACAAACTTGGTCTAGGAAGTACTCTAAACTTTTCAATCACCCTTACAATTCTTTTAAATCAAACTTTTGGATTAAGCTCAAATGTTGTCAAGATTACTTCTCCTTTGTGATCCTTAGCCCATCTTGTTATTTGGTGCATTCCAGCATGTAAGGAATTTCCTCTAGCTAGAAAATATTACTTTTATTTTTTGACTACACTCTTGGTTAGTAGAATGTTCACTTGTCCATCATATCGTTGATTACCTCTCTTGGATGCTCTATCTTATCTTTTCTTGTTCACAAGTGTC
Organism: Chamaecyparis obtusa; assembly: GCA_027943335.1. Taxonomy (NCBI): domain Eukaryota; kingdom Viridiplantae; phylum Streptophyta; class Pinopsida; order Cupressales; family Cupressaceae; genus Chamaecyparis; species Chamaecyparis obtusa. Next base: position 711,709 of record BSBK01000964.1, read on the forward strand.
ATACATAGGGAACTACCTGTAGCTTGGACATCTTGTGGCAAGTTATCTTTTCTATATCTTTTACACTTTTACACTTTGGACAAGTGAACACTTTGCTTACCTAGCTTGAAAATCAAGTTATTCTAAGTTATCCTATTTGGATTTTGACAATCTTCTTTCATGCCAATCACAACTAGATCTCATATTTGTGAAGGAAAGAAACACAAAGCTACCTTTGACAAATCATCTAAAGGATATCCTATTCCTTGGGGTTTTAAACCTTTTTCTAATATCTCTAATGAATCTACCCTATCCTCTCCTAGGTTAACACATAGTGCTTCTTACACTCCAATCATGGAAGAACAAAACAAAAGGATTGAGAAATTTCAAAAAAAATTGGGTGACAAGCATTGTGGACAAGAAAACCAAGAACACCACAACTCTAGACATGGATCGCAAAATGGATCTTAGCATACTAGACCTGGATCACATGGTTCACAAGGTGGTGATTTAGATAATGAGATAACTGAGGAAGATATCTTGCAATTTCAACAAGATGAACACTTGCAAAGACTTATGAAGTTGAACTTGAATCAAGAGAAAGAAAAATATTTCTTGTATTTGGATTCGCAACGAGTCAAGATACCTCATAACTTTGATGTTGACAATCTGATAAAGAAAGATGAACCATCTGATATGGAATTCATGAAGAAATAGATGGAAGAAAGGATGAAACAATTGCTACACTTGGAAAAAGAGAAGGAACAACTAAGCACATCCTTTTCGCTTGAGGCTATGAGCTCATTTCCTTTCGATAAATATCTATACATGCCTCCTTTTCCTCGAAAGGTTGAATTTCCTAAGTATGAGAAATATGATGGTAGTAGAGATCCTCATGATCATATTAGGGAATTTTGCACACTAAGCATGGAATTCTTGCATGAACCCACATATCTCATGAGACTCTTTCCTAGGAGTCTTAGTGTTCAATCTATGGAGTGCTTCATTAAACTATCTCCTCCTCTTAAGTCATTTGACCAACTAGTGAACAGATTTATCTAGCAATACTCATAATAGCCAACATGCTATCACTATGCTTGACCTTTTCAATATCAAACAACACCAAGGTGAATCCTTTGTGGTTTTCCTTTAGCAATGGTGAAAGCTCTACTCATGTTATCCTCAGAAAATTCTTGAGACTGAAAAGTTTGATATATTCATTAATGCTTTGGTTCCTAAAATGAATTACACATTGCAAATACAAACCCATGCATCATTTGATAATTTGGTTGAATCATCTATTTTCATAGAGGATGTCCTTTCTCGTAAGCATGAAATCACTCTTCAATCTAAAGAGCATAAATCCTCTTCTAAAAACCAACATAACAAGGATAAGAATTTTTTTTGGAATAAAACAAAAGATGTTGTAAATGAAGAAATCATGGTACAACTTTATTGTCTACCATTGCTACACCTAAAGAGCCTACTTTCAATCTATCTACTATCATGAAAGCTAATAAGAATGATTCAGTAGGCTCCAAAACTGAAGGCGTTGGATCTCTAAGCCTAAGAGAAACTTCAATCCTCTTGAAGAACCTCTTGAAAGCATTTTGGAGATGCTTTTGAATAATCAAATCAATACCTTGCCTGATAATTCAAAACCCTATGATCTTGATATAAATCCTAAATGGTGAAATGAAAACCACTATTGTAATTATCATCACAACAAAGGCCACAAGACTAACAAATGTATGAAGCTTAAGAATCTCATCTAGGATCTAATTGATAATAAGACCATTATGGTTGACCCCCCACAAGAGAATAATGATCATGAGGATTTCAAGGAGCCTTATCCTAAATTCAAAAAAAGGGAGTCTTCTAAGGCAAAGGATAATAAGGCTAGTTCCACGTATTCTAATAGTGATAATGTGATCAACAATCTTGATTCCTCTAATCGTAGTATCAATACTATCAAAGCCAAGGAAAAAGTTGAAGTTAAATCATTTAATGCGATAATCCTCTCTCAAGAGAAAGTCACTCCACTAGAAGAAAGTTCATCTTCCTCCTCTACTCCTAAGAAGGCATCAATCTCAACATCTACATAGGACTATAATCTGGTTGACCAACTTCAATGCACCTCAGCTTAGATATCAATACTTGAGCTACTCAAAATCTCTCCTAGTCAAAGGGAGATCCTTGATCAAGCCCTTTGATTAAATTTTAGAAAGGAGTAAAAAACTAGGCTTATCACCATGACTTAGGGATTGAGTATCCTAACCGAGCAGTTATCCTCCTTGTCTTTAAAACTCATTTAATTATGAACCCAAGGATGTGTTACTTAAAATGGGCTAACAAAAAATATGCACCGAGAGCTGACTCAGACCACACCATCCTATAATTACTGCATGAAACAAATCCTTTGAGGGATAAGTGCAGAAATGATAAATATTGAAGAATAAAAAACTTGAAACTCCAAACTATGATGCTTCAACTATTCTACCTCTTTGATTGTAGGAAGCAACAACTAACCTGTGGCTTTGACTACACGGACAGTTTCAACACTAGAATTGAAACAACAAGATGAAAAAATGAAATTTATAAGAAATGAAGCTATCTAATGTGGATTCCTCACCAAGTGGGCCCCCTTGTATGAGTATCCAAAACTCAATTACATAATATTATCTTTCAACACTTCACTTTTATTGATTCAAGAACAAAGTACAACTGTATTTATGAAAATTGGAAAATAACAAAAATAAAATAAAAAATATATCTTCTGAAAACTAATAATGTCATCCCTTCTCACATAAGAGTGGGGCTTTATTTAAAGGAAATGATACATAACAACTAAAAAATCACACCATAAAATAAGCAGAGATTTTATTACAAAACTAGAAAGAAGGAACAAGATCATCCAGAGAAGTAGGAAAGGAAATGCCACAACAGGTAAGAAGAATAGATCTAACCTCTCACTATTTCCTATATTTTCTTTGACCTGATCTTTTCCTAGCTGCTTCCACCTTCATCTTCTCATAAATGAAACCTTAGCTGTATTAATTCTCTCATCGATTGGCTCACTATAGGACCGGGCTAGTTGTCTTATAGATAGGAGCATTCATATGGTGATCCTTCTTTACTAACCACAATCTGCACCAAGGTGTTAGAATACAAACATCCAAGATAAATTCCAAAAAAACACACAGATACATTTTTATTTGAACAACTAACTACCTATAAAAACATAATCCCAGAATTATCATACTTAATACAATATTTATAGATAGGTATGCATGTCAAAGTCTTTAAAAACATATCAGATATCTTTGTGGGTACATGCCACTTGATGTCATAAAAATAATAGATTAGTTCGGAGAAAAGTATAACAAAATAGGAAACACGACATGATAAAAAAATATCTTAGGGATTAAAAAGATGACATATAGATGCCTTATCATTTTCCCCTATAAAATCTAGTACTAGTCCTCAGGCACTATCACATTATGAATCTGGGCAAGTATTACGAAATCTCTAACTTTAGTTTTGCCTCCACTGGTATTGCCGATGTACCAATAAAAAATATTTGTGGATTTCATCTTTCTCTCTTGGCTAGCCTCCATCTACTCATTTACTTCATTGTCTTGGAAACTGTATATAGGCCACAGGAGGAGAGGAGGCTAGAAGGTAAAAGGAAGCCATAACTCTGGCCTGGCCTATCTTCCTAACTGGATGTACCAATGAACCCTCTGCATAGAAGATCTGAAATTGATTAGGCTATGTGGTTCAACCTTCTTTAATTCCATTTTTAACCTCTTCCATCTTTGTATGAGTCCCTCTGCTGCCCTTTGTCCCTCATGATAAGGAAGTCTCTCAAAATCTTTATTAACCTGCTCTCTGAGACCCAATATTCTAACCCTATCCTCTAATTTAAGGAACCCATAGGATATTTATAACTAATCATAATACATTATTTTGGGCTACTGTTCTCTGATCTTAAGGGAATCATTATTACTTGTTCTTTCTTCCTATACTTCCTTGATTTCTCTTCATAATTTATTGTTGGAAACTATAATTGAAACAATTTTCGTATTGTCATTAATGTCAAACCTTAACTGGTAAGACTGTTGCTACTTAGGAAAGTACTATATCTATTGTGAGAAGGGAAAGAAAGGATGGTAACAATAGCACCTAGGGAGAGGTTGAGATATCTTGATACTACAAAGTGTACTTGACTATGTTGTACAATGATGGGACAATGCATTGTTTATCTTAGTAAGATTGAAGACTAAACTAGTAGGCTTAGCTGAGCAAAAATGAAGAAATCATGTTTAAGCCAAGTTATGTTAGTGTCGACCGAGTCAATATATGTTGAACAAAAATCTAGTGTCGACTGAGTATCAGTAATTTACTGAGGAAGACAGTATATGCCGAGGAAATAGTTTTAGTAGTGACCGAGCATTTTACATGAAGACCAAGTGGATGATCATAGTATTGACTGAGCATTAGCATTTTTATATTTGAAGAGAATTCAGATTTGGAGCTGACATTGTTGAATTCTTGGATTATGTAAATCATGTCGACTTTATTTATTGATTGTATGGAAGCATTTAATGCTTTGTAAAATGTTTTATTGCAAATCTTTTTGAGATTTGAGATGATTCTAGAAGAGGAGATGAAGAACATGAAGTGGGTAGATTCAATGAATCTGACCTAACCCTAAGATCTACGAAGGAGATTAAGCGGCAAAAGAAAAGTTAACCTAATAGAGGAAAGTATTAAGGGAACCGAAGCATTAGGTATGTGAATGCATGGGTGAAGTAGATGCTGGAAGAACAGTAAGGTTTACTGATTGTATAAGTGAAAAGGCTGAAGGAGAAGTGTGGTGATTGCTTGAAGAAAAGTTCCAAGTAGATTAGAGATGGAGATGGCAAAGTTTCAAAGTCAGTAAACCAGCATTTGTGTATGGAATTGGATCTGATATTTGCAAAGTGAGTTGTATGTTTTTCAGATCAATACTACTGCTACTTTCTAACCATTGTAACAGTCAAAATCCTTTTAATAGAGGTTGACCTAACAATCATATGTTAAATCCTTTGAACAAGGTTACATTCTAATGGAGTGTATGTAAGTCCTTTGACCAGGGTCACTTTTAATAGGGTGATTGAAATCCTTTAACCGGGTCACACCTGATAGTGTGTATTGTAACCTTTGACAAGGTTGGATTTTAACCGAGCTCAGTTCAGAAGAGTGAAAATAATAGTAGCATGTTACAAAGTGGTTTTTCCCATATTGGGTTTCTACTATAAATCCTGGTGTCAATACTTGTGTGAATGTTTTGGTTTGAACATTTCTGTGTTTTACAAGTTAGTTACAGCTGGGTAGTGGACTGCAGTGTCATATGTTTCTATTATTGAATCAGTGGTGACCGAGTTTGTTTTGGTTGCTTGATCTGATTTAAGGAAAATTTTTTGAAGTTATTTTATACATCAGGACCTGAGAACAACTAATTCACCCCCCCCTCTCTGTTGTTCTAAATCATATTAACATTTATTTCATTCCTTTCCGATGATATTAGGGCTAGAAAATGCACATCTCTAATAAACAGTATGGATTCCAATCAGTAACTGATGTCCCAACATAATTGAGTAGGTACAACTCACAGAGAATATTTCTAATAGATTCAGGTGCCCCCTCATAAAAAACCAAAAATTCTTGTAGTGAGGCTATGCTTGGATTGAGGTCTTTGACAATTCTCATCAATTTAAACATAATAAATTATTCCTCCAGAGATAATGCATACACTTGTGGGGGTGGTCTACATTCCATTATTTGGGGAGCCAATTCCATGACTGAATCTAGTTTGTGTTGTAAAGCCTACACTTCTTGTTTCTGTTAGGAATAGTCCCAAGAGATAACTGAGAGGGGGAGGGGGGTGAATCAATTATCTATAAGATTCAATTCTTCATCCAATTAAGTATAGAAGAGCATTAAGCATAAAAATAATAAGATAACACTTAACACAACACCAAAATTTTGGTTACAGGGAAACCAAAATAGGTAAAAACCCCGGTGGGAATTAGCACCCACTATAAATTGTACTAGAGTATTATGATCCTTTTTAGAAGATCTTACAACCCTGTTAGGAGTTGATATTTACAATGCATTAAGTATAGTTACCTGGTCAAGGGTCAGACCCTGTTAGGATTCTTTTATAGTTAACCCTATTAGGGATGAGGACATGCTATTTGGGAGCACACTGCTCAAAGGGGTGAAGGCTGCAACCTTCTGTTTAATAGATACACACTATATCTAGATCTTTAGTGAACTACGAGTAAACATGTTGTCTTGATCAGTTCCAATGAATAGCATACACTTTCTACTTTGTCACATAGACCTTCTACTGATGGCTCAATACTTCACACCTTCTTCTTTGCTCTTCTCTTTCCATAATCTACCATACTTAGCAATCACAAATGACTACCTATAAATATCTTCCTCTAAATGATATGATCAAGTCATCTTGTTAGAACCATCTTGAAATCATATTAGAGAAACAATATAACTCTCAATAACCTCTCATTCATCTATACTAAGAATGCAACACAAATTAGGATCGCATAACTCCATATGAGTAGATGCATCATTTTACACTATCAAATTGACCAAATTAACTGATACTTTCTTCTCATGTTGAATTACATCATGTGCTCTTAACAAACAATTCTTAACTCTTCTGCAAACACTAATCCAAGTACACATATCCAAATGATAGGCCCAACTACTACAACAAAAACAATGTCAGCTCCATTTGATAAAGTCTAGAAACTATAACTGGCAACTAGAGACTTTATAACTCAACGTGTACTACACAACTAACTCTGTGTCCATGAACATGGCTTTACTAACATGTCTACAACATACATATAAACCCGCAAGGCTCCATTACAACTATACTACAAATTACATATAGAAATCTTCCTAGGACATGTCAAGAACACTCACTGATATAAATAACTGTATCACTCTCTTCACTCAGAATCAACCTCTATGTCTATGATATCATCCTGATAAGATATCTAGGAAAAATACACTCAAGGATCTCTCCATCAGGATTCTATGCATGCTTCTTACCATATGTTGTCATCAATGAAAAACATATAGTTAGCACTGGCTTGTTGGAAAATCTCCAACAATCCCCCCCATGGCATTGACAACAACATATGGAATGAAAAACACCACCAATCCAAATGTACAATTATTTTCTAATATTCTCCATTTCCTCAACAAAACTCCCCCAAGGATGAATCCTCCATCTCTTACTATTTTGTTTCTTCTTACTAAATACCCACTCTCCCTTTCTACAATTCTTTTATAACATTCTCCATTTCCTCAACAAAACTTCCTCAAGGATGAATCCTCCATCTACTGCCGAATGCTCTGAATATCAATTGTTGTATCCTCTTACTATTTTGTTTTTCATTACTATATACTTACTCCCCCTTTGACATCAATGGAAAAGGGCACCAATCAGTTAAGCACCAGTACTACTCCTAAAGTAGAGTAGTCAACCATTCATCAGTCACTAAGGACTAATGCACTCTTGCAAACTCTAATCAGATTCAGGGAAGGGAATTACTCCCAACTTCTCCCTAAGATACTCAAATGTATCCTTAGGTAAAAACTTTGTGAATATGTTTGCTAGCTGATCTTTTGTGCTCACATAGTTCAATTTTACTTCTTTCTTTGCAACTTTCTCTCTTAGGAAGTGATATTTTATCTCAATGTGTTCATTCTTTGCATGCATCACAGGGTTCTTTGACATTTGATAGTTTTAGTTTTATCACAATGAATAACAATAGAATAATCAATCTGAATTCCAAAATCTTTTATTATCTTCTTGAGCCACACAGTTGTAGGGAAATTTAATGCTGCTACAACATACTCTGCTTTTGTTCTGGACTGAGAAATACAATTTTTCTTCTTACTTGTCCAAGTAACAAGTCTATCTCCAAGAAATACTACTCCTCATGAGGTACTCTTTCTATCATCCATGCAACTTGCCCAATCTGCATATGTATATATATGAAGTTCTACATTTTACAAATTAGGATACCATAAACCATAGTCTATAGTTCCTCTCAAATATCTAAAGATCCTCTTTATTGCCATAAGATGACTTTTTTTAGGATCTGTTGTAAATCTTCCAACAATACCAACTGCATTGGAAATATCAGGTCTAGATTGAGTAATATAGATTAGTTTACCAATCATAGACTTATACAAGGTCATGTCTACTATTGTTGAATCATCTTCTTTTAAAAGCTTTCATCTTGTTATCATAGGGGTACTTATTTTGGCTTGCAATCATCCATCTTCAACTTCTTCAATATCTCTTTCACATATTTAGACTAATTAATGAAAATACCTTTGTCTGTTTGTTGCACATTCAGTCCAAAACATACTTAATAGGCCCAATCATGCTCATTTCATATTCTCTCTACATCTCCTTAGAAAATTCAGCACTAAGCTTATCATTACCACTAAAGATAATGTCATAAAAAAATATAGCAACTAACAATAGTCTATCAGGTGTTTCTCTTATGAATAAATTACAATTGGCTTCTCCTTTCTTGAATCCAATCTTAGTCAAGTATCCATCAAGTATTTTATACCATGCTCTAGGGGCTTGCTTAAGTCCATAGATGGCTTTCTTCAATCTGCATACCATATCAGGTCTGTCTGATAAGGTAAATCTTCAAGCTGCTCTATGTAAACTTCTTCCTTCAACTCTCCATTTAGGAATGCTGACTTGACATCCATCTAGAATACCTTAAAGTCTTTAAATTTAGCATAGGCTAGAAACAACTTTATGGCTTCCAATCTTCTTACAAGGGAAAAAGTATCTGAATAATCAATTCCTTCTCTTTGCACATATCCTTTACATACTAGTCTTGCTTTGTTTCTTACCACTGATCCATCTTCATTCATCTTATTTCTGAATATCCACTTGGTTCCAATCACATTGTTATCACTAGGCCTAGGGACTAGTTCCCATGTATCATTCTTAATTATATGATCTAGATCTTCTTTCATTGCTTCATGCCAATATGAATCATTACATGAATCTTCAACACTTAAAGGTTCAATCTGTGAAAGTAAACATACCTCTTCATTTGTTGTTGAGATTTTTTCTTTTGATGTTGTCATGACTTTACTGTTCTGATCTCCAATGATTTCTTCCTTTGAATGATATCTAGATGTGAATTTCAGAACATTAGGTTTGACTCTTTCATCTGACTTCTGTGATTCTTCTTCACTAGTTTTAGGGTCATTGAATAATACATCAACGCTGTCAAACATTTCATCAACAACTATTTCTCTAGTGGTAGGTCTAGGTTCTTCTTCAATCATAGGTGCATAATCATGATATCTTTCTTGAATCATAAACTTCTCATCAATCTTAACATGAGCACTTTCAATGATCTTCTTCAATCTTAAATTAAAACATCTATAAGATTTGCTTTTAGTGGAGTAACCAAGAAAAATACCTTCATCACTTCTTGCATCAAACTTTCCTATAGCTTCATCTCTCTTGATGTAGCACTTACTTCCAAATATTTTGAAGTATTTGACTATAGGTACATTCTCAAACCATAGCTCATAAGGTGTCTTGTCTACGACTAGCCTTAATTGTATTCTATTGATAGTATAGACTGCTGTATTGACCACATCTCTCCAATAGGTGTGTGTGACCTTTCCTTCAATCATGATGGTGTGCACTATGTCAAGTATGATAATATTCCTTTCTGCAATTCTACTGAGGGGTTCTAGGAGCACTTAGCTATCTCTTTATCCCATGTTCTTTGTAATACTCATAAAATCTATCAGAGGTGAATTCTCCTCCTCTATTTGATCTCTGACATTTAATCTTCAATCTAGACTCATTTTTCACCTTAGCTTTGAATATTTTGAACTTCTCAAATGCTTCTAATTTATCTTTTAAGAATGTAACCCACATCATTCTAGAATAATCATCAACAAACAAAATAAAGTACCTTTCACCATAGTATGATATTGTTTGAGTTGGTCCACATAGATATGTATGCACTAGATCCAATTTGTTCTCTTCCAAATTATGCTTTCTTCTGAATGAATTCCTCACATGCTTTCCTATTACACATACCATGCATATTGTATCAACTATTTTTGCAATGATAGGAAGGTATCTTACTACCTTTACATTGCTTATCTTTACTATGTTGTCAAAATTGATGTGACATAGTCTTTTGTGCCATAACTAATTGTCATCTACTTTAGCAACAAAACAACTTGCTTCAGGATTAAGCTAAAAAACTTTACCTTTAGTCTTTGAACCTGATGCAATCATTTCTCCTTCCTTATTATTAATGATGCACTTGATGTCTTTGAATTCCAACTGATATCCTTTGTCAAGAAACTATCCAACACTTAGTAGGTTATGCTACAAACCATCAACATAAAGAACATCATCAGTGTTGTTCTTTCCATCTAAGGTGATAGCTCCTCTACCTATGATAGGTTTAGGAGTGTTATCTCCAAATCTAACCATGTTGCATTTGTATCTATCTAGATGTACAAATCTATCCTTGTCTCCTGTCATGTGATGTGAGAAATCATTGCTAATGATCCAATATGTCCTAATGTCAGCTTGTGAAATCAATCCTAACTCTTGTGCTTTCTTTTCATCTTCAAGGTCCATTTCATTAAATATTTCCTCCATGTTTTCAAGAGAAATGAATGTAATTCATCTTCTGCTAAATATTCATCTGATACTCCATCACTAGCATAGTAAACTTAGTTTGTATACTTAGGCTTGTAGTTAGTTTTGAACTTCTTGACTCTTGTAGGACACTTAGATGCAAAGTGACCAATCTTGTTACATGAAAAGCATTTGAATGGTAACTAACCTTCATATTTCCCCTTTCCTTTCCTTTCTTTCTTAGTAATCAAAGAAATGAAATCATCTAGTTCTTTCTCTTCATCATCATCATCAAAATTTATAGAAATGTTCAAGGATTTCTTACCATGGACTGAGGCTTTGAAGGTTGTTTCACTTTTAGGCTCTGTCTTCAAACTTGATATCTAGAATGTTGAAATCTCGTTGATTAAGGTCTCTCTTTTGAAGTCTTTTGAAAATTGCATAGTCTCATTTAGGATGTTTATCTTGCTCTCATATTTTGGTGTCAAAGTAGTCATCAACTTAGCCATTATATCTACTTCTGAAATCTATCCACCATTGTTTCAGATTCTTGCAGCTACTTCATTAATCCTTTGATTTTAGGCTCTACTGTTCTCTTTAGCTAGCATCTCCAATGTATTGTGTTTCCATGTCTTTATGTGCACATTCTTTGCTTGGATGTCTCCTTCAAACATGTCTTCTAGATACTTCCATTTCTTGTAGGCTTTATCAACTTTCTTGATCTCTGAAAACTCACCGTCAAACAATGTGCTGATAAGGGCTTCTTTGGCAATAGCATTTTGAGTTAACATCTCCTTTTTCTTAAGAGTTGCATCTTCCTTTGCAAGATCTTCTAGAGAGGGAATCTGAACTTCTTTGGTAGCTACTTGAAAAATCTCAAAAGCAACGCGCTGCGAATGTGTCATCATTTTGTTCTTCTAGTCTAGATAGTTCTCTCCATCAAACTTAGGAATTTCTTTTCTAAAGAATGTCATCTGATCAACCTCAAGTTGTTAAACTTTCTCTCCGAGGCACTTGGCTCTGATACCAATTGTTAGGTATAGTGCCAAGAGATAACTGAGAGGGGAGCGGGGGTGAATCAGTTATCTAGAATATTCAATTCTTTATCCAATTAAGTTTAGAAGAACATTAATCGTAAACATAATAAGATAAAACTTAACACAACACCACAATTTAGGTTTTGGGGAACCCAAATAGGTAAAAACCCTGGTGGGAATTAGCACCCAATATAAACTAAACTAGAGTATTATGATCCCTGTTAGAAAATCTTACAACCCTATTAGGAGTTGATATTTACAATGTATTAAGTAAAGTGACTTGGTCAAGGTTCAGAACCTATTAGGAGTCTTTTACAATTAACACTGTTAGGGATGAGGACACACTGTCTAGGAGCACACTGCTCAAAGGGGTGAAGGCTGCAATCTTTAGTTTAATAGATACACACTATATCTAGATTTTTGGTGAAGTATGAGTAGACCTACTATCTTGATCAGTTACAATGAATAGCATACACTTTCTACTTTTTCACATAGACCTTCTACTAATGGCTCAATAATTCACACCTTCTGTTCTTCTCTTCTCTTTCAACAATCTGCCATACTTAGCAATCACAAATGTCTGCCTATAAATATCTTCCTCTAAATGATATAATCAAGTCAGCCTATTAGAACCATCTCAAAATCATATTAGATAAATAATATAACTCTCAATAAAATCTCAGTTGGCTATACAAAGAATGGAACACAAATTAGGACCATGCAACTCCATATGAGTAGATGCATTGCTTCGCACTATTAGCTTCACCAAATTAACTGATACTTTCTTCTCATGTTGAATTACATCATGCACTCTTAACCAAACATTCTTAACTCTTCTTCAAACACTAATCCAAGCATGCATATCCAAATGATAGGCACAAATAATACAACAAAAAAAACCTCCATCTGATAAACTCTAGAAATTGTAACTAGCAACTAGAGACTTCATAACTCAGTATGTATTGCAAAACTAAATCTACATCCATGAACATGGATTTACTAACATGTCTACAACATACATATAAATGTGCAAGGCTCCATTACAACCATACTACAAATCACATATTGAACTCTTCCTGGGACTTGTCAGGAACACTCACTGATATAAACAAGTGTATTAGTGTCTTCACACAAAATCAACCTCTCCATCTATGATATCATGCTGACAACATATCTAGGAAGCATATACTCAAGGCTCTCTCCATCAGTTTTCCATGCATGCTGCTTACCATATGTTGTCATCAGTGACAAACATACAGTCAACACTGGCTTGTTGGAAGATCTCCAACAATTTCTTCTTATTTATTTCCTTCTTTAACTCATTCCTTTCTATCTCCCACATAGATTTTCATATTTTATTTGGTTATAATAATCTAGGGAGAGAGATCAGAATGTTACCTTTTTCATTTCTAGACTCTACCTTTCACTCTTTTTTTTTCTATACTTTGCACACACTATCATCTGACATTTTGTTGTTTGTTCTATTATAGCAGCCAGTGCATCAATCCCATGAATCTCTTCTTGAGGAAGAGGCTAATTGCCAATCTCTTCTTCTTGATCAATTACTTCTTTAGAACATGCAACTGCAGGGACCTCCTCCATTACATCCCAAAATCCATGAGATGGGATATTTCTATGAGGTTTTTCTATTAGTGGCTCCTCCATGGAAACTTCTGGAACATATTATTGATCATCCTTAGAATTCATGTCTGGTGTTATTGACTTCTTTGCATGGAGACAAACACTTCTTCTTGGAGGTATTTCTATAGAAGTTGTAGGATGTTTCTATGAGGAACTCTTCTTTCTAGAAGAAGTGGTTGTAGGAGACTTAACTATCGAAGGAGTGTTTTTGAAAGAACCGACCACAACATAAGAAGTATCCACATTGGGTTTTCCCTTTTTAAAACCCAAAGGAGTGGGTTCAGGAGTGATTACTAACTCCTTAGATACATCCTTTTTTATTTTTCCTTTCCCTTTATCTTTCTAATGGCCACTCCGAGTTACAGCAAAACCTTGCGAGGCTACAGGAATTTCATGTTCTATTGCTTCAATATTAGGGTTTAGACTCCCTAATGCCCTAGTTTCCTTTTTTGCTTCCTTAGGGAAAGTGTTAGAGGGATCCTAAGCTAGAGACAATATCTCATTTGAAACATTTCCTTATTCTTCATGAACCCTTTGATCAGGTATGACACCATTTAATTGCACTTCTTGTGCCAAAAACAAATTCCTCCCAACTCATGGGGGATTCATCTCTCAAAGATTTTTTTACCAAAAGTTTGATAGACCCCTAGTGGGTTACACCATTCTGGAGTCGTTTCTTAACCTCTTCTGAACTTAAATTTAGCATGGAATAAAGAAAATTAGGAACATTCATAGTTCTCCTATGCTATAAATGACCAAGTAATTTGAAATGCAGTGCATGTAAGAATGAAAAATGTCCCTCACAGGTCAAATACCTAATAATGTGAAGCGCAAGCTATGGATATGCCTCAGATAGGGACATAATTTTTTCTCCTTGCTTGTTTGCCTCGAGCCCTAGGTCTATTGGAATGGTGAACTTAGCCCATGCTAACCATGCATCATGTCCATGAGGGTATTCTTCACCGATAACAAGAAGCCCTAAAAATTCAATAATTCTTGCCTTTGTAGCATCTACCCTATTGGGACTAAAAACACAGTAAGGGTTTTTGAAGTACCATGTTAAAATTTTGCAGATTGAAGCCCTATAAGTGCTTTTGTGCCTATTTTCTCGGATGAATTTTTGTGGTTCTCCATGCATGTCAAGTGTTCATCACCCTTGTTTTGACATTTGAAGACATCTCAGGTCATTAATTTCAAGTTTCAAGTTGTTTCATGATGTCTTGTTTTGAGCACTTGTCTCATATCTGCATTTGTCTCTATGTGCCAATTTGCTGTAACAGGCCCTGTTTGTATTTGAATATCTTTTTCCCTATGATTGGTCATGAAATTTCAGCTGTGGCATCATATAATAGGCATGGGAGTGAGTCATCTCACCAATTTTCAGCCCCTCATGGGCCCGTTTGACTTGATTGCTAAGCTCATTCCATTTGCAAGTTGTGAAAATTCTCTAAATGCACACTATCTAGTTTCATAAGTGACCTACTTTGAGGTTTTCTAGTTTGCGCCTAGTATAAAGCCCATCATAATTGAGTGTGGTTATGTACTGTAGACCTGGAAGACTAAGTGTTTGATGATTTTAAAGTCTCTACCAATCCATCTGACCACTTTCCCAGGCCAATTCCGAATCAGATTCATGTGATTTTCACTGTTTATTGCCTTGAATTTTATTAGTAAGCTGACTTTGTTGATTGAATGTATTTCACCATGTGACTTTCTAAGGAAGCTAGTTATGGATTCATGTTTCTTGTATGAGGGAGAATCATTTCCTGTGATTCTGGTTCCTAAAAGTTTCAATGGGTCAGTTTTCAAAGCCAGTTTCGGAGTTGACTTGTGTGATTTTGGCAAGTGCGGATAGATAATGTTTTCAAGGTGCCATGTTTGATTGTTAAAATCTTTCAGCTCAAGCCTTTTGGTGCAAACTCTTTTTGCAAGTGTAGACACATTGTGGAGGTGAACTGGTATTTTTGATGTCGTATCTTTGAAGGGTTCTTTAGTCAATGTTCAATGTCGTCCTTGGATGCCAATTAGTGTTATTGGTCAGCTATGTGGGGCACATTATTTCAGTCATATCGAGTGTGCAATATTTTTTGAAATGCTGAGGTTGCTATGTTTTTAGAGTCTTGGACATATCTTCTAAAAGGTGGTGCTAAGTATGCCTCATGGTTTTAAAGTATTTTGAATTTGTTATTAAAAAAAAAAACAATGGCTGGCCTGAGATGTTGAAGTTAAAAGATTGGCCACCATCAAATTTATTTGAAGAGGACATTGACTTACATTAAGACACAAGAGGGAGCAAATAGTGAAGCCATTACAAAGCCATATGGAGGATTTTCAAGACATCCCAAGCACATTGCAAAAGAAATTTATGGTTACAGGCTAAAGAAGCTACAATGGTTCTGCATTTGTACAAGACATATTTGGTTTTAAATAAACCAATATGATGTGTTTTGAGCAAGAAATGAAGGATTCCAATAAACTTAAACAAATGGAAAGAGAATCATACACAGTGATATAAGAAATAGCCATCAATGGATTTTACAAACACGGATTTGTAGAAAAGAAAAACATAGTCATATTGCGACGGGCATAACTTTTTATTGAACCGTTGGATTGATCTCATTTTCGGATGTGTTTTTGCAAACCTAGTTCTCCAGATTCTCACTAGAGTGATTTTGAAAATTCATTCTAGTTTGCAAGATACGGGTGACTGAGTGTGGCACTGTCAAAACTGCCCATTAAAACTTCACGACCAATTATCCCACATTGGCTGGGTGACGGTTCATTTTTGTGTTTATAAGCAAAGGCACTTATAATGTAAAATAAGTAAAGAGGCAAGGGCTCTTGGTGGGCCCCTTGGCTGGAGGTCTCTATGCACGGTGGGCCCCACAAATTTTAAATGAAAATGTGAACAAGGCTTTAAAACCCTCAGCAGAATTGTCCCACATTGATCCCGGATTGAGAAATTATAGTGTTTATAAGCAATGACCCACACAAGATGAAATAAGAAGTGCTGGAGGCTATGCACATGACCCTCAGTGTTAGTGCCTCAGTTTCTGTGCCCGCTCCCAAGAAGAAGTAAATTTTGCAGAGATGACACATGGCACTTGGTCGCGGATTTGCTGAATAAACTCGCGGTCATTGCAAACATCTGGCGACTTGGAGATGACTGTGGTCGCAAGTTCTCTAAGTTGTGACGGTTAAGGCCATATAATTCTGAGATTATGAGAACACTTGGTCGCCCATTCTCCAAGTTCCTGACAGTTAGAGGATTTTATTTGGAGAATTGGAGGTAGCTCTTAGTCACTGGTTCTCCTAATCCCCGGCGGTTAGTCCATGACATTTGGAGAATTAGAGAATGGGCTTAGTCGCCCATTCTCCAAATGATAACCCTGGTCAAGAATTTATTTAGAGAACTTGAGAATAGACTATTTCGTCAGTTCTCCAGAAGTAACCGTGGTTAAAGAATTTATTCAGAGACCTGGAGATACATGCATTCGCTAGTTCTCCAAGTCAGGTGGGTTAGTCTATGGTCAAGTCCGAGCATCAAATGACATGTTGACAAGTGGCAGATCCTAGTGCATTTTATGGCTAAAAATTGTAGAGTAATATAAAATGATAAATTTTAAAATGCAGATTTAAAAGATTTAAAAAAGTGGTATAGTATGACTATATGAAATATTCAAAAATTTAAATGTCATAGCCTGTTCATGGAAAATTATCCTAGGAATTCATTTTTTGCCAGAATATATAAGTATTATATATCACCGGAAAGGTCTCAGAATGAGAAATATGATGGTGATGAGTGTTTTTAGTTTCAGTGAGATGGGAAAGAGTAGTTCAGGTTCAAATTCCGAGGACAAGATTCAGGATCAGATCAATTTTGAGGGAGGATTGCAAAAAGAGGTTGCAAATTTGGAGGGAAGGGGGATCAGTTTTGAGCAGTTGCAGATATTTTTTAGGACTGATAGGTGTAGGTGACTTCCATTCTCCTATATCTGGTTTTCTCTCCATTGTAATAGGGATGTTGAAAATTTATGCTGCTAGGCAGTATTCAAGCCTTTTTTCTTATTTTCTCTGTGTTTCTTTGTCATGTAAATATGTTGAACCAGAGGAATTTTAATGGAAAAACAATGAAATCCCTATTCAGATCTGGTTAATGTCTTTGTGTATCTAGTCTTAGTTCTTGTGTATTAGTTTGTAAGGCATTTTGATGCACTAGTTATAAGGTAGCTATGATCTTGTTTTCAAGTTTCTTTCAAGGAGAGAGTCAATCTTGAATGCAGGCTTTGAGAATTTAAGATTTATATGTGAATTTGATGTCTAGGAACTGGAATGAGAAGAGTGATTTGTAAGGCACTTCACTTGGTTTCTTTGAGTTTGGAGTTAAGTTTTTCTGGGAATGCATGGTTGTTTGACTCTGATGCCCAATAGATAAGGCACTGGTCTTTTGCTTGTCCTACAGTTTTCATCATCAAGCATTAATTACAAATCATTTTACTTTCATATTGTTATGCACATTCATGTTTGATTGTATTCAAGAAGTACAATTCATTTGTTGATTCCTTGAAGAGTGAATCATTAGGTTAGCCTGCCTGAGGCTCTGGGTTCAAAGAGAAAAAGGAGTTTATCCTTGTTATCACATTGGCCATTTTTCTAGTTCTTAGCAGATCATACAGGTGGGATCCTGTATAAGACTGGTTGTGTTGGACTCCCATGGTTTATAAGTCTGAGAATTATTCACCGATTTTCATGTCTGCATAAAGGGTTTTAGCTAGTGAGTTATATGTATGTAGATCTTATCATGTTTTAGGTGCACCCGCCTGAGTGTGTGGAACTCGAAGCAGAAGGAGGATCAAATCCTCATTAATTAGTCTTTTCTTGCCCCTCAGTTTGTATGAACAAGTAGATTTGTGTTGCTGGACGAAGATCCCCGGGTCTGGTCTTCATGTTTCTCTTTTAGAGTTGAGGGATACAAGAAAAACCGCTAACATACCCTCAGGCCTTTTACTTGGGCTTCACCATTATTTAAAGTTCTAAGAAATGCAAGTGATATCTCCTCATTATAACTATTTAACTAAAGAACATATGTCAACCACCCAACATTATTAAACATCTAAACACTCACCTAGTCTTCCAACAAGGATGTGTGGTCTTCTAGTTCATGCCATACAAGTGGTCCTCCCATTCCAATAAATTCAAAATCCTTTCAATGCTGACTATTTTCAAAATACTATTAGGAATAGTCCCAAGAGATAACTGAGAGGGGGGGGGGGTGTGAATCAGTTATCTACAAGTTTCAATTCTTTCTCCAATTAAGTATACTCAAACATAAAGCATAAACACAATGAAAGAATACTTGAACAAAACACCAATATTTTGGTTATGGGGAAACCCAAATAGGTAAAAACCCCGGTGGGAATTGACACCCACTAATATTCTACACTAGTGTATTATGATCCTTGTTAGAATATCCTTAACTCTATTAGGAGTTTCTTTACAATATATTTAGTATAGTAGACCTGGTCAAGGTTTGGACCCTATTAAGAGTCTTTTACAATAGTCCCTATTAGGGGAGAGGATGCACTGTCCAAGAGCCCACTGCTCAAAGGGGTGAAGGCTACAACCTTCTGTTTAACAAATACACACTATATTGTGATCTTGGTGAACTGTGCTTTGACCTTCTATCTAGATCAGTTCCAATGTATAGCACAAATATTTTACTTGGTGACATAGACCTTCTTCTGATGGCTCAACACTTCACACACTCTGCTCTGCTGTTACTAACAACCATGAACCACACTCAAGCAATCACAAATGACTGCTTATAAATATCTTTCCTCTAAATGATATAATCAAGTAGGCTTGTTATAACCACCTTGAAATCATATTATAGAAACCATAAAGAACTCCAATAACAATTCAGTCAGCTCTACTAAGCATGCAACACATTCTGGGACCTGTCTAATAAGATAATTGTAGATGCACTCTACACACTGTCGGCTCTACCAAAAGAACTGGATCTTTCTCATCAAGCTAAATTACTTCATGCACTCTTAACCAAACATCACTAACTCTTCTCTAAGTTCAAATCCAAGGGTGCATATCAAAATGATAGGTGCAACTCCAAAATCAATAAAATCTCTATCGGCTCTTCTAAATAAACATAGGAAACTGCTACTGGTAAATAATGACTGCATAACTTCACTTCTACTTATCATCATACTCTGCATCCATGAATGTAACATTAATAACATGTCTTCAACATATATCCAAGTGTACAAGTCTCTATGATAACTGTACAGACAACCATACATAGAACATTGTGTGTTACTCTGTTAGGAACACTGCTGACACAAGCTTCTATATAACTATCTCTACTAATAGTTAACTTTTGTGCCCATGATATCATGCTGATATCATGTCCATGCTATATATATTGAAAGCTTACTACATAAGACTTCTACACATGCTACTTTCCATATGTTGTCATCAATGACAAACATATAGTTAGTACTGGCCTGCTGGAAAATCTCCAACAATCTCCCCCTTTGGCATTGTTGGTAACATATGGAATTAAAAACTCCACCAATCCAAATGAATAATTATTTTATAACATTCTCCATTTCATCTTCAATACTTCCCCAAAGATGAGTCCTCCATCTACTGCAATATTCTTCAACATTCTCTATTTCCTCAACTGAATTGCTGTCATAACTGAATACTACTCCCCCTTAGTATATTACTCCTCTTTTTACTTCTATTTTTCATGAATTTATATTACTCCCCCTTTGAAATCAATGGAAAAGGGTGCCAAATATTTTAAGCACCGGTTCTACTCCAGAAGTAGAGTATTCAACCATCCATCAGTCCCTGAGGATTGATGCTTTTCCTTCTTTCTTCTAAGCAGAGACAGGGAAGGAAATTACTCCTAACTTCTCCATGAGATATTCAAAAGTATCCTTTGGAAAGGGCTTTGTGAATATGTGTGCCAATTGATCTTTAGTACTCACATAGTCCAACTTGACTTCTTTTTCTACCACTTTTTCTCTTAGGAAGTGATACTTGATCTTAATGTGCTTTGTCTTTGCATGCATCATAGGGTTCTTCAACATATTGATAGTGCTAGTGTTATCACAATGAATAAAAATAGGATAATCAATCTGAATTCCAAATTCCTTTATCATCTGCTTGATCCAAACAATTGTAGAACAATTCAAGGCCACTGCAACATACTCTGCTTCTGCTATTGACTAAGAAATAAAATTCTATTTCTTGTTTGTCCAAATGACAAGTCTATCACCAAGAAGCACTGCTCCACTTGATGTACTCTTTCTATCATCAATAAATCCTGCCCAATCTGCACCAGTGTACACATGAAGCTCAACATTTTCTGAATTAGGATATCATAGACCATAGTCTATAGTGGCTTGCAAATATCTAAATATCCTTTTTACTGCCATGATGTGACTTTGTTTAGGCTCTTTTGAAAATATTCCAACTATGCCAACTTCATTGGAAATATCAGGTCTGGTCTAAGTAAGATAAATAGGTTTTCCAATCATAGACTTGTACAATGTTATATCTACTATTGGTGAGTCATCTTCTTTTGTAAGCTTGCATCCATTTATCATAGGTGTCCCTACTAGCTTGCAATCATCCATCTTGAATTTCTTTAATATTTCTTTCACATACTTGGACTGATTAATGAAAATACCTTTCTCTATCTATTGTACATTCAATCCCAAAAAATATTTGATAGGTCCAATCATACTCATCTCAAATTCATTTTGCATCTCATTAGTAAATTCAGCACTAAGTTTGTCATTACCTCCAAAGATAATGTCATAAAAAAATATAGCTACAAGTAGTAAACCTTCATATGTCTCTCTTATGAATAGATTAAAGTCTACTGCTCCTTTCTTGAATCCAATCTTTGTTAGATATCCATCTAGTCTCTCATACCATGCTTTAGGGGCTTGCTTAAGTTCATAGAGGGCCTTCTTCAATCTACATACCATATCAGGTCTGTCTAAGAAGGTGAAACCTTCTGGCTGCTCAATGTATACTTCTTCTTTCAAATGTCCATTCAAGAATGCTGACTTGACATCCATATGATAAACTTTGAAGTTTTTGACTGTAGCATAAGATAGAAACAACTTAATAGCTTCTAATCTACTCACAGGTGCAAATGTGTGTGAATAATAAATGCCTTCTCTTTGTACATATCCCTTACATACTATCCTTGCTTTATTTCTTGCTACTGTACCATCTTCATTCATCTTATTTTTGAATATCCACTTTGTTCCAATCACATTCTTATCACTAGGTCTTGGGACTAGTTCCCAAGTGTCATTCTCAATAATCTAATCAAGCTCTTCTTTCATAGCATCATGCCAATTTGAATCATTACATGCATCTTCAACACTTAAAGGTTCAATCTAAGACAGTAAACATATGGCTTCACTGCTAGCTGAGTTTTTTGCTTGTGATCTTGTTAAGACTTTGCTGCTCTGATCTCCAATGATGTCTTTCTTGGAATGATTTCTAGATGTAAACTTTGGAACTTTAGGTGATGCTAACTCATCAACCTTAGGAGTTTCTTCTTCACTTCTCTCAGGGTCATTGAATAACACATCAATATTGTCAAACATTTCTTCAATAACTATCTCACTAGTGGAGGATCTGGGTTCTTCTTCAATCATGGGTGAGTAATCATGATATCTTTCTTGAACCATGAACTTTTCATCAATCTTAACATGAGCACTTTCAATGATCTTTTTCAATCTTAAATTGAAACATCTATAAGCTTTAATTTTAGTAGAGTGACCAAGGAAAATACCTTCATCACTTCTTGCATCAAACTTGCCTACTGCTTCATCCCTCTTGATGTAGCACTTGCTTCCAAAGATTTTGAAGTATTTTACTATGGGAACATTACCAAACCATAGCTCATATGGTGTTTTGTCAGCACCAGGCCTCAATTGAATTCTATTGATGGTGTAGACTATTGTATTGACCACATCTCTCCAATAGGTGTGTGTAACTTTTTCTTCAATCATGATGGTGTTCGTTGTATCAAGGATGATCATATTACTTCTCTCTACAATTCCATTCCACTGAGGGGTTCTAGGTGCACTCAACTATCTCTTTATGCCATGTTCTTCATAGTACTCATATAATCTATCAGAGTTGAATTCTCCTCCTCTATCCAGTCTCAAACATTTTATCTTTACTCTAGATTCATTCTCAACCTTAGCTTTGAATATTTTGAACTTCTCAAATGCTTCTGACTTATCTTTCAAGAATGCAACCCACATCATCCTAGTATAATCATCAACACACAGAATGAAATACCTTTCACCATAGTATGATCTTGTTTGAGTTGGACCACATAGGTCTGTATGAATCAAATCCAACTTGTTCTCTATTGAATTGTGCTTGCTCTTGAATGAGTTTCTCACATGCTTTCCCATCACACATTCCCTGCATATAGTATCAACTGGATTTTCTATTCTAGGTAGATCTCTTACTACCTTTACTTTTCTTATCTTTACTATGTTATCAAAATTGATATAACATAGTCTTTTATGCCACAACCAACTGTCATCAACTTTAGCAACAAAATAACTTGCTTCTAAAGTTGGAAAACATTACCTCTAGTCTTCGAGCCTAATATAATCATAACACCATCCTTGTTGTTAATGATGCTTTTTTCATCTTTAAACTCCAACTGATAACCTTTTCCAAGTAACTGTCCAACACTAAGAAGGTTATGTTTCAAACCATATACATAGAGAACATCATCAGTACTATTCTTACCATCCAAGGTGATGGCTCCTCTACCAATGATGGGTTTAGGAGTATTATCTCCAAATCTAACCATTCCACCATTATATTTTTCTAGATGAACAAATCTATTTTTATCACCTATCATGTGATGTGAAAAACCACTATCTATAATCCAATCTATCCTTATATCAGCTTGGGAAATCAATGCTAGCTCTTGTTTCTCTTTCTCATCTTCATGATTTATCTTATTGTTCATTTTCACTATGATAGCAATAAATCTAATTTCTTCTTCAGCTAAATCATCATCTAAAACTCCATCTCCAACATAGTAACATTCCTTAGAGAATGTAGGCTTGTCATTTTTCAACTTTCTAGCTCATAAGGGACATTTAGATGCAAAGTGACCAATCTTATTACATGAAAAACATTTAAATGGCAATTGACCTTCATAGTTTCCTTTTACTTTTCCTTTCTTTTCTCTTTTAGCAATCATAGCAATGAAATCATCTAGTGTTTTCTCTTCATCATCAACATCAAAATTATCAGAAGTGTTTGTAGATTTCTTACCATTAACTGTTGCTTTGAAGGCTGTCTCACTTTTAGGTTCTGTCTTCAATCTTGAAATCTCAAAAGCTAAGATTTTTCTAATCAAGGTTTCTCTCTTGAAATTTGATGTAAGCTACATGGTCTCATCAAGGATGTTGATGTTGTTTTCATATTATGGAGTGAGAGTAGTCATCAATTTGTCCATAATGTCTTCCTCTGAGATCTCTCCACCATTGTTCCTAATTCCAACAACTGCTTCATTGATCCTTTGATTGTAAGCTTCGATGTTTTCTTTAGGTAGAATCTCTAATGCATTGTATCTTTTCTTCCATGCCTTTCTATGTGCATCCTTTGCTTGTTTGTCTCCTTCAAATATGTCTTCTAGGTACTTCCATATTTTGTGGGTTGTATCTAGCTTCTTTATTTCATAAAAATCACTATCAGATAGGGCACTGATAAGAGCTTCTTTGGATATTTCATTCTGATGAAATAATTCCTTTTTCTTATTAGTAGCATCATCCTTTGCAAGGTCTTCTAAAGTAGGGATCTTGACTGCTTTGATAGTTACATCAAAAACTTCAAAAGCAATGCACTACAAATGAGTCACCATCTTGTTCTTCCAATAAAGATAATTATCTCTATTAAACTTAAGAATTTATTTTCTGAAGAATGCCATCTGATCAACCTCAAGCTATTAAACTTTCTCTTGGAGGCACCTGGCTTTGATAACAATTGTTAGGAATAGTCCCCAGAGATAACTGAGAGGGGGGGGTGAATTAGTTATCTACAAGTTTCAATTCTTTATCCAATTAAGTATACTTAAACATAAATCATAAACACAATGAAAGAACACTTGAACACAAGACCAATATTTTTCTTATGGGGAAACCCAAATAGGTAAATACCCTAGTGGGAATTGACACCCACTAATATTCTACACTAGTGTATTATGATCCTTGTTAGAAGATCCTTAACCCTATTAGGAGTTTTAGTTTCTTTGCAATATATTTAGTACAATAGGCCTAGTCAAGGGTCAGACCCTATTAGGATTATTTTACAATAGTCCCTACTAGGGGAGAGGACACACTATCTGATAGCACACTGCTCAAAAGGGTGAAGGCTACAACCTTCTGTTTAATAGATACACACTATATTTGGATCTTGTTGAACCACGTTTTAACCTATTATCTAGATCAGTTCCAATGTATAGCATAAATACTTTACTTGGTCACATAGACCTTCTTCTGATGTCTCAACACTTCGCACACTATGCTCCACTCTTACTAACAACCATGAGCCACACTCAAGCAATCACAAATGACTACTTATAAAAATATTTCCTCTAAATGATATAATCAAGTCGGCTTGTTAGAACCACCTTGAAATCATATTAGAGAAACCATAAAAAACTCCAATAACAATTTAGTTGGCTCTACTAAGCATGCAACACATTCTGGGACCTGTCCAATAAGATAATTGTAGATGCACGCTACACACTGTCAGCTCTACCAAAACAACTAGATCTTTCTCCTCAAGATAAATTACTTCATGCACTCTTAACCAAACATCACTAACTCTTCTCTAAGATCAAATACAAGGGTGCATAACGAAATGATAGGTGCAACTCCAAAACCAATAAAATCTTTGTCAGCTCTTCTGAATAAACACAGGAAACTGCTACTGGTGAATAATGACTGTATAACTTCACTTCTACTGATCATCAAACTCTGCGTCCATGAATGTAGCATTACTAACATGTCTTCAACACATATACAAGTGAACAAGGCTCTATGATAACTATATGAACAACCATACATAGAACATTGCATGTTACTCTATCAGGAACATTGCTGACACAAGTTGCTATATAACTGTCTGTACTAATAGTTAACCTCTGCACCCATGATATCATGTCCATGCTATATATACTAAAATCTTACTAAATAAGACTTGCACACATTCTACTTTCCATATGTTGTCATCAATGAAAAACATACAATCAGTACTGGCCTGCTGGAAAATCTCCAACAAATACCACTCTCCAAATTCTTCTTTGATAGACACCAACTATCCTGAATTCTTGTTCTACTAAGGCTTGGCTTTTTAGGAACTAAACTTCTTGAATGGTGTATTCACAGAGTTTGTCTAAATTTTGGAGCTAGGGTACTATCTTTTAAACAAGGTTGGAAAATACAATTTCTCATGTGGGTCTTGTCACATCAAGTCGTAAGAATTGCTAAAATGGCTCTGGAATTCTAGTAATAAAGGACAATGTTTCAAATAATAAACATAGCAGACTAACATAAGTTTTTCCTTGGTGTTAGTCTGTTATGTTTTAAATATGTCTTTCCCACCAATGGCTTGGAGCACATTCTTTTTAAATGGCCAAGTAAGTGATTTTCAGTTAGTATTACCTTTTTCATGCTCATTCACCAACTCACTAACTGTTAAGATGGTGTGTCATTAAATCACAAACATTGTTAGAAGTTTTAAATTTCTCTTTATGAGTTAGCGAGTGTGGCTTTTTCTTAGTGTTTGTTGCTAAATCGTAGAACTTTTTAGAAGATGAAGTATTTTCCTTGAGAGTTAGTGAGAATCTCCCAGGTGTCCATATTGCAACATATTGAAGATCATATCTATGGTGGTCATTGGCTCACGAGGCATCAAGAATATTCCTTGGTCTCCTGATGAGTTGATGAGGTGTCGCATGACAGATGCTAGTGGAAGGTTTGAAGATAGTCGCTAGCTCATGGAATACTTGAGTAGTTAAGGGAAATGGTTGGAGAGCTTATGATTATGGGAAAGGGTAAATGGAAAATTTGTGTTGCTAGTTCATAGATGAAATAATGGTTAAGTCTATTAGTTGGCGACTTAGCGAGTGTACAGCTGAGTTTCATCACCAACTCGCTATGGTTAGCAAAGCTTAATGATAAATGTTCATGACTTGGTGAGTAGTGGTCAGGAAGAAATTAATCGCCAACTTGCAATTATAAAGCAATCATGACATTAAAATATAAAAATTTAGCAAAGGAAAATGTTTCTTTTGGTTTCTGGCTCATGGATGGTAAGGGCATTAAGGATTGAAAGTTTGCGAGTTTGTGATGATTGTCTTATTCAGCTTGTCACTAGGTCATAAGGTTTTATGCCAGATTGTCTATTAGCTGGTGACTTAATGATGGTTCTGCATTGTGAAGAAAAGGAAAAGAGGTGTCTAAATAATCATGTTTCGACATTTGGAGCTTCTCGTTATATGCATGGTTGTATTCTTTGAATTTTTAAACAAAAAATTAAGGTTGTTGCAGTGCATCAACTCGGTGATGAAAATCACGAGGAATAGTTGTTTCAAAGGAGTTGAGGACACATGACACCTGATCAATGAGCACAAGGAGGTCAATTATCTGAAAGTGACTAGGATCGTTCAATACAACCAAAGAAGATGTCTTGAATTCTTCTAGATTAATTACACCATTTGCCATATTCCAAAGTTGTTTGTTAAAATTGTTCGATGTTGACAACTCCAACTTCTCTAGTGTCTAAAGCTTGTTGCAATCCATCTTTATAAATGGATTTCCAAGATTGGGAAAAGGGACCACATTTTTTTTTTAAATGAGTCTTTCTTTTTGTGAATAGAGGTCTTTGTAGTCTGTTAAGTACTGTGTAGATTTTTTTTTTTGGCTTTTGCAAAAGGCTTAATGAAACATATGACATTTTTATTAGTTTGGAGTGTTATTTTGAGTTTGGTCCAATACTATGATGTAATAATTTCAAGGTAATTAATACAAAGATTCAACAAAAATTTGTTGCTCTAAATCTTGTCTCCTCTTGTGATATTCTATAATTTTTTTGTATCTTTTGAATAAAGAGATCAAGATTATAGTTGCAATTTGTTTAGAATTGTATGTCATATTATGCTTTTCTTTTAATTCCAAGAGTTAAGTAATTTCTTAGTATAACTTGATAGAATTATAGGGTATTAGAAAAGGATTTGTCATAAGAATAGGGTTTAAAGTAACAATAGATTTTCACTTACAAGGTATGTGAATAGATCATCAGTCATGGCGAGGATTAGTTCAAAGAATGCCTAATGGATAAGGCACTGATCAAAGAAAATACAGATAAGATAATATTCATTTTCTCTCATAGTTAAATATCAAAGTGTAGACACCTAAAAATCCTTTAGAAAATAAAGTAATTTTATTTTCTGAAAAATCCCTGATGACATCATCATTTATTAATTAATTAATTAATTTATTTTTATGTCATTAAATCCCTTTATCTTAATTAAAAATATTTAATTAAGAAATCCCTCCCAAAAATGTTTAAATCTTATTTAAACATTATCTCCTTATTTATTAATTATTTTAATTAATAAATTGACCAAAAATCCCAAAATAAATAATTTATTTATTTTTTGCCCAAAACTTGGCCAATTTCCTTAAGACCACTAACCTCTTCTAGAATCTTCTAATCCTTCTTTAATTTTGATTAAAGGCTAATCCCCTCATTTCCTAACCCTAATCCCAACTCAAAATATTTAATTAAGATTAAATATTTAATCCTCATATTCGTTAAATTCATTTTAATAAATATTCTCAAAACCTAAACCATGGAAATAAATAAATCTTTATTTATTTCCTAAAATCCATGTTTATCCTAAGGAAATCCTAGACTCTTCTAGAAAGTCCTAACCCTAATCCTAATCCTAATCCCTCTCCTAATCCTGTCACATTCCCTAACTAAGGTTAGCCAACTCCTAAGCTTAACCCAAAGTCAAAAAACTTCTAGAGACTTCTCTTACATGCATTAAGTGCATTTAAGGCCTCCTTATCCCTCTTACATGCATTTATCATGCATTTAAGAAGCCCCTCACCCCTTTCTTACACCCTTTGACCTTAGGCACATTTCCCAAATTGTGCACATTCCTCCCATCTTTCAACCCAATGCCCTTGTGACACTTGTCACAAGGAGGTGGCCCTAAACTAGCACAATCCATGTGCTCCCTTTTGAATGAATCTTGGCCTCTCTTAAGGATTTTTGATCTTGGCCATTCATTCCTCCTTTCCAAATCCTATAAATGCTCCTCCTTTCAAGAGAAAATTCATTAGCTTAGCCTTTCATTTCAATGCATTGTTATCATGCCCTTTTACTTCTAGCTTTAGCATAATCAATCCTAATTTAGCTTACTTTCAAGCATTTTAGCTCATCTTAATATAGCTTTATTGGATTAACTTAGTTTATTTCATTGTTTTGGATAAGCATAGCATCATCACATCTCTATTTGGACTAAAATCAATCTTAGCATAAATCTCATGTAGCTTAATTTTCATATCAGCATCATTTTGATCCTTGAGGCCTTAGGGGCAAATCAGGTGTTCTATACCTATTTTTGTCCCATTTTGGGGTTTTCATGGATCTCAATCCATCTTAGTATGCATTAGAATATGCTCCAAGTGCTTAGAGAGCACACCCACATCCCCTTAAGCAAGAGCAAATCAAACAGTGCTTGGGTGCACCTGTTTAGGCTCAATCTGAGGTGGCTAGCTTAGAGTTTTCCTTGATTTGGATTGTTTTCATGTTAGGTTAAAATCTAATCTTTGTTTGGCTCAAAGCTTTCAAAACAGGTGTCCTCCAAAGCCTTGCTCACACAAAGTTAAATCAAATATTTTAAATTGAAGTTGTAGATCTGAATTGTTAAGCCCCTAATTAGCTTATAAGTGAGTTGATAGTGTGATTAGATCTCACAGTATTACTTAAACTTCATAAGTAAGAGAAGAATTATGGGCATTTATTTTCTTTGTTAAGGATTAGTGAAAAGTGTTGTTAAGAAGTAAACACATCTAATCCTAGGTTTATCCACTTGAATTTTGCAGAGTTCAAAGTATAGAAAGCTTAATTGCTTTGTTAGTTGGTGCTTGTTCCTATTTGAATGCATTAACCATGTGATTTAAATAACCCGTAGATACATCTCTTCACTATCCAAGGTGGTTCAAATTCTGTCAAATTAGAAGCCAACAAAATTAGAACTCTACTAGGAAGAGAGACATAAAAAAATATTGTTAAACCGATCGTAGAATCTCTAGTGTTTTACTTGTGGAACTAGTCATGAGTTGCCGATGTTTAGGAAATATTTTGTATCATCTCTCCAAGTTTGAATGGTGATCTGAAGGTTTCTAATTGTATTAGTGCATGGTTAAAATGAAAGATATGAATAATTTGCAGTTCTGATGAGCATTTTTAAGGTCTCGGTGAAGTATTATTGTGTTGTTGCTGGTTTTTAAGAAAGATGAAGTAGAAAAAAAGTTTCAACAGTTAAAATATTTGTCCTTTTCAAAGAGGTGGTGACTACAAATAATTCAGTGAATATTGTTGGAAATATTCAAGAATTAACCAAGTTACTGAGAGGAGAGGGGTGAATCAGTAACTTCAAATTTTTTTTCAATATCAGATGTATTAACATATAGTTCACTTTATCCTTTTGCATATAAAAAGCATGAAATATAAAAGCATTCACAACAATGACACATAGATTTGGTTAACCAGAAACCTTCCAAAAGAAAGTAAAACTGGGGTGGGGATGAAACCCACAAAGCTTTAATACTGCAGTATAAAGTTGGCCGGTTAAGGCTTACATTGATCACTTCTGATGATCTGCCCTGCTAGGAGCAATAAGGATTGCTAGGTCCACCTTGTTAGAGGATTTACAAACATACAATGAAGTATGCACTCGGTAAAGAGATTTTACAAAAGACTGTTAAGTCTACCTGGTTAGAGGATTTTAGTACTGATTCACTGGTTAAAATGAAACAATAGATCTCTTACTTTGCAACTGGATTGTTGAATGAGATTCGCTGATGTATTGATCACCTTCTGTGATGAATTTGTCTCTGCTGCTCCTTATGTATAGTAGCCCTTTGTAATTCACTAGTTTCTACCTTTTATCTCTTCTTTTTTATTCCACATTCATACTACTTGGTATTTGTACAACATTGTTTATATACAAGTCTAAAAAATTAATTACAATTACAAAGTCAGCTTAACAAATAAACATAAGTGCTACTAAGTCGGCCCAAGTATGGTTACACGATTCCTGCAAACTAACTTGGTGACTTTCTGATACTCAGCGTCCACTGCATTACTCGGCATCATCAATCACTCGGTAGAAGTGAAGGATCGGTTCATACTAACCACTTGGTAAGTTTCAAACTCGGTAAATACTTGTGACTCGGTAGACATAATGTCACTCGGTTTGCACTGTCCTGCTCGGTTTGCACTGTTTTTCTCAGTTTGCACTGTCTTGCTCGGTTTGCACTGTTCTGCTCAGTTTGCACTATCCTGCTCGGTTTGCACTCAGGATGCAAATAAGTGTTGTCACTAGTGGCAATCCTGCTTAATGCCAACAATCTCCCCCTTTGGCATTAGTGACAAAAACACTTATTTCCCAAAACTTATATACATGAACCATGCTGAGATTTATTTTGATTTTTCAAAATTTGTCTTTGTCATAGGGCTTTATAAATTATCTCCCCCTTTCAATGCACTAACTATTTCTTCTATACATATCTCCCCCTTTTTGATGATAATGCCAAAGGTGTATATAAAAGTGTTATACAGGGAGAATCCAAAATTTGATAGAAAAATAGAATGTACCTTCATTATCAGTGCTAGGGTTTTGTCCCAATTTTCTTGTAGAATCTTGCATGTTTGGATTGCAATTTGGACTTCTGCAGAGAGTGCAATCATGTGATCTACTATTGAGAACTGATTGTCATGAATTAATGTTTTGGAATGTTCAATGTGCTTATACATTGTATTCATGATGGGAAGGATCATGTTCTGAATGTCTAGTAGTGTGGACCGGATCCTTGTGTCTTCTTTCAGTAGTTCTGATTGCATATTTGATAGGAATGAGATTTTCATGTGATGAGCAGAGTTTGAACTTGGTTCAAGTTGCAGATTTTGTATGCTAATCTTCAAATCCTCATCAATTTTATTCATTTTATCCTTGACATCCTTGGTGAACTCGGCAACATTGCATAGTTTGGCCAAAAGAGAGGTAACATTAGAATAGGAAGATTCAATGTTTGTCAGAACTGAAGATAATTCTACTTGATTAATAGCTATGTGCTAAGCAATGTGCTCAAGCACTTTATTGTTGAATTTCTTCTCGGCTTTTTCAATTAACTTGTCTATCCCAGATGAATCCTCATTGTACTTATTTATCGCTTCTGCTAATTGTAACAAAACATTTTGAGAGGAGTCTACTTTAATACCTAATGCTTCTGACAAAATGTCCTTAGCATCCTTACTGATTTTATATTCCTTGTCTCTCTCCTCTTTAAGCTTCTTTTGCTTTGCTTTCCTTTGGAGGAGTTCACCTATATTTTGCATTTGATCTGCTGATAGATTTGCAAAATCCAATGTTGGAATCTCTATTTCCTCATATAGGTCTATATCCTCTACTATATTCTTGCCCAAAAATATTATACTCGGTTGAGCCTTAGGCTTATCTATTATGGTACTTAATGCCTTAGTAGTAGTGATAGTAGACATAGTAGGACTGGCTATAAAGAATGGTATACTATCTACTGGAGAACTTAAAGTATTTACACTTGTAGAATAAAAAACTGGAATACTTACTGCTAGAAAACTTGATGAAATAAGAGACTGCAACTCGGTAGAAGAAATGGTAGTTACTTCTATTGTTGCTATAGGTGATTGGAAAAATGTTGAAGTTGTCACAACCATGCTTGAAGATGTCTCTGGGCTAGATGTAGCAACTTTTTCTGGAGAGGTAGGAAGTGATGCAATGACTTCTGCCGCTATCCTCACAGTATCATCTACCTCAGTGGCTTCTTCCTATTCATCATTGTCATCTTCAATGTCTTTTATTATAACTGATTCAGTACTCAGTTGCTGAAGATGGTATATATTCTTCCATGTGGCATTTTCACTCTTTACAACCGATTCAATATTGTTAATCAGAATTAAACAAGTATTGAACTTTAGTGTCATCTTATTTTCATTCTCCTTCAATGCCTTCTTTATTTCATCATTTTTCAAGCTTGGCATTAACTGTTTCAGGGTTTGATCAAATATGTCTTTTACAGTTTGCCTTGCATTGGCCCATCTCATTTTTATTTGATCTAATAAAGCTCCTAGAATCTGTTGGGCTATTTCATCAGGAGAGTATTTCCACTGTCCCATCTTTTCAATGACAACATCTTCAATCTCCTTTTGTTCTGTTTCCGATCTTATTTCATATTTTAAAGATTTTATATTACTTACTCCAAATCCTTCTCTCAAAAGTTTGATCTTCTCTTGAAGGGTTAGAGGAGGCTTTTTGAATATTATATCTTTGTCCTTTTTGTCTGCCTTACCCTTTGCACTTCTCCTTGTAAATACGGCAGTGGGAGGCTTAGGTACCTTGGTGATGAATACCTTTCCTTTCTTCTTTGCAGGTTTTGGTTCCTCTATTTTCTCATCCTTTTCCTCTTCTTCTTCAATGTCTTCTCCTCTGCCCTCGGTTAGCATTAGAGGTGTGATAGCTTGCATTTTGGCTATCCTCTTTTTTCCTTTATTTACTACCTGTGGAAGCTTTATACTTAATTCAATTCTCACTTTTGCTTCTTCATATGTCCCAAAATATGGAGCTTTGGGATCAACAAGCTGATTAAGGAGGGCTTCAATGATATTCTTTGTTTCATCAATGTTTACCTCATAAGGAAGAGGTTTTACATGTACAATCCTCGGTTTAGCTGCTTGAATGTATACTTTGTCACAGTCCACCATGAAACAAATATCATCCTTATAATCCTCCACCAACTTCTGTGGAATCCAAAATTTGTCATTCATTTTCTCCTTGAAAGACTCAAAATAACTATCCATGATGTTCTCAAAATTTTCACCCATTTCTGAAATATATTCATTTATCTCATAAACAATTGGCACATCCTTTCTCCATACTACTTTTCCTTTGGAAGGGAAGAATTTCTAAACATAGAAAAATAAACAGACCAGTAGAGATCCAAACTTACATGGATTGTTTTTGGAAGTTTGAATGCTTTCCATGTTCTTGTTAAACTATTTTAACAACAAATCTGCAAGGTCAAATGATAAATTATTCTTTACCACTTTGTATGCTAGGTCTATGGCTTCACAGGGAACACTATTCTACCAACTTGAACTGTATATTTTATGAGCAATGATGTGTGTTCCAAACTTCAGTTCAGCATCAGTAATGCTGCTTACTTTCATGCCTCTACCGTCCCAATCGGCTAGGGTTTTCTTCTCCAGCTCCGGCCGACCTAGGGTTTTGGTAGATTTAACTTTGTTTAACATGGGAAGATCGGTGATTTGATGAATCATCTTCTTAGTGATCTCTATGGGTTGCTCAAGCTAAATCTTGCCTTCGTGTACACGGCTGAGAATGTATCTAACCCATTTCTCCTGAAAGTTTCGAGGTAAATGTGTAATGTGAACTAATCCCTTGTCTTACAGATGTTTGTACTCTAGTTTTAGAACACCATTCACACACAGTTCCTCATGCACAATATCTAGCTCTAGGTTTCCCATCTCTTGAATTGCACAATTGAAATGATTGCAAATATCGTTAACAAGTAGTACCTTAGGAGGAATCTAAGATTGAGCTCCGTTCGGGTCTAGGGTTGCTGCAATTGCGGGCATGAGTTTGAAATCTGGTGCTCTCCATTCCCCTTGGATTATCATTTCTGTTCCTTTCTTCACTGAAGCACTGGATGATGCCATGGTAGCTCACAGAGAATTCTTTTTGCAAAAGTATTTGAATCGCTTGATTGCTCTGGAAATTTTCTGCTCTCAAAATGCTAAAGTTCACGGTGAAGAATGAGTTTGATTTCTTACCTTTTGTTTACAACTCTATCATTAATGCTTAGTAAAAATTAGGGTATGAATTCTGACAGACTGTCACCCACTATGAATTAATTGCTCGGTAAAGACTTCGCAACTCGGTGAACTTGAGAATTCATATTGCTCCGACCTCGCTCGGTAATCATATTAGATAGCTCCCGACCTTGCTTGGTGAAAACTGATATCGAACTTCCTATGATCTTATTGCATCTTGTATGCCAATTTAGATCTTTCTTTTAATTTAGTTTTGGAACTGCTTGAAATTTGTCGATGAGAATACAGTTCCAGTGCTTTCTTGGGAATTTAGTTTGAGTCAGTAGAGCCACCCATTCCATTACTTGGACTGGTTTGCTCAGTAGATTTAGGAATCCACTGTTGTCTCATCTGTTTCCTGATCTTAGTTGTTTCATTCTTCTTTCCATCTTCAACTTCACTAGCATTCATGCAATTTTTGGCTATATGACCGAGTTTAGTGCATTTGAAACATCTTATGGTAGTATCTCTTTTCCTTAGATGATGTTTTATGCAGTTCATGCCAATGTGTCCATATTCTCCATAGTAATGACATCTACACCAAGTGTTGTAATCCCATCCAAACATTGCTTTCATAATTTGTTCTACTGGATTGAATTTTTTGGATCTGCACTCGGATGCCTTGTGACCTTGTCTGTTGCATTTGTGACAATTACCTTTGAATCTTGGTTTTTCCCTGCATTCATTTGCTTTGTGACCATGCTGATTGCAGTTGTAGCATTTTCCATTGAATTCTACTTTTTCATTGCTCCAACATTTATTTGAAGTATGTCCTATTTTGCCACAATGATTACAAGCAGGTTTCTGATTCCTTTGAGTACCTTGCTTAGAAGATTCACCTTCTCCTTTGTATCCAAGTCCTGCTTTTCCTTTTTGCCTATGAAGATTTTGATCATGCAGCTGATTTAAGTCTTCTTGGCTCTTCAGCATTCTTTCATTGATTTGTTTTTCGGTGTTTAGGTCATCCACCAATCTTAGATTGATTTGCTTTTCAGATCTTAGTTCTTCTCTTGTGCTTTCTATTTTTGATCTTAGAGTCAAAATTTCCTCATTTGTATGGGAGATCTGATCAATTAGGTTTTCTAGCTGAAGGGTTTTATTTTGGACTTCATTGTTCCTTCCATCTAATTCATCTTTCAACTTGTTTCTTTGTTCTAAGATCTCACAAAATCTTGTTGAGTGTAGTTCTTGTTCTCTTTTTAATTTTCTCACTTCTTCCTGCAGAGACCCATTCTTTTCTAGGAGTTCTTTGAGAGCATTGTTTGCTTCATCTAAGCTATTTGAGGGAAAAAGATCTTCAATCTTTTCTTCAATGTAATTATGATCATTCATCTAATTTTCAAGTTCCTTCCTTCTTCTTAGGGATTGGGAAAGATGTTCTTTTGCTTCTTTAAGTTTGGCTATGGCCATTTCCAGATCTAGCTTTTCATTTTCAATCACCTTGTTCAGTTTGAATAACTCCATTGTCCTGGATCTTTGCTCGAGCTAGTTAAGCTTTATCTTGAGAACCAATACAGCTCTGACACCAATTGTTGGAAATATTCATGAATTAACCAAGTTACTGAGAGGGGAGGGGTGAATCAGTAACTTCAAATTTTTTTTCAATATCAGATGTATTAACATATAGTTCACTTTATCCTTTTGCATATAGAAAGCATGAAACATAAAAGCATTCACAACAATGACACATAGATTTGGTTACCTAGAAACCTTCCAAAAGAAAGTAAAACTGGGGTGGGGATGAAACCCACAAAGCTTTAATACTTCAGTATAAAGTTGGTCGGTTAAGGCTTACATTGATCACTTCTGATGATCTGCCCTGCTAGGAGCAATAAGGATTGCTAGGTCCACCTTGTTAGAGGATTTACAAACATACAATGAAGTATGCACTCGGTAAAGAGATTTTACAAAAGACTGTTAAGTCTACCTGGTTAGAGGATTTTAGTACTGATTCACTAGTTAAAATGAAACAGTAGATCTCTTACTTTGCAACTGGATTGCTGAATGAGATTCGCTGATGTACTGATCACCTTCTGTGATGAATTTGTCTCTACTGCTCCTTATGTATAGTAGCCCTTTGTAATTCATTAGTTTCTGCCTTTTATCTCTTCTTTTTTATTCCACATTCATACTACTTGGTATTTGTACAACATTATTTATATACAAGTCTAAACAATTAATTACAATTACAAAGTCGACTTAACAAATAAACATAAGTGCTACTAAGTCAGCCCAAGTATGGTTACACGGTTCCTGCAAACTAACTCGGTGACTTTCGGATACTTGACGTCCACTGCATTACTCAGCATCATCATGCACTTGGTAGAAGTGAAGGCTCAGTTCATACTAACCACTCGGTAAGTTTCAAACTCGGTAAATACTTGTGACTCGGTAGACATAATGTCACTCAGTTTACACTGTCCTGCTCGGTTTGCACTGTCCTACTCGGTTTGCACTGTTCTGCTCAGTTTGCACTGTCTTGCTCGGTTTGCACTGTTCTGCTCGATTTGCACTGTCCTGCTCAGTTTGTACTCAGGATGCAAATAAGTGTTGTCACTAGTGGCAATCCTGCTTAATGCCAACAAATATGTGAAGCAAGGATTAGATTTATTAAGGTTCTCTAGCCAACAAGTTCTTTTTACAACACTTCTAGTTATTTTTATTTTTATTTGCAAAATATTTTTCATGAAAATCAATTGTAAAAAATTGGTTCCCTATTGAGTGATTTCAGCACTAAATAAGAGAATGATAAGTTATGACATACTTTTAAGATTTTTAGTTTAGGTGAATGATTTAGTTGAAGTATTTTTGAGTTGGAGTTGGTCATAGAGACATAATATTTTACCATAAGTGGTTCACATTTATAAGTGGGTGTGATTTCCATGTACATGTTTGAGAAGTGTCAAATATTTTCTCACACAATATATAACCCATGTCAGATCCTTGTAGTGTTTTCTCTATGGAAGAATATATGCCATTATGTTTTGAAGGTTACTCAAATGTTGTTCCTAGGAAGTATTTGCTAGAATATAATGGCGATGGATTAATTTCAACATTTGAACATTTGGATGAATTTGTTGACTTGATGGGTGAACTTGAAATATGGCATGAGGATTTTTCAATGAAGTGTTTTGTTCAAACTCTAACAGAGGATGCAAGGGATTAATTCTTATCCCTATCAGCATGTTCAATTTCATCTTGGGAAGAGTTCAGTGCAACTTGTAATGAAAAATTTAGTACTAGAATCAATCCAAGTGTGGCACTAAGAAGATTCGGGGACATCAAATTAGAGGAAGTTGAATTAGTTTCTTCTTTTAATGTCATATTTGTAGAGGCATTGATTGATATTCAAGAAAAGTATAGACCCAATCAAGAAAATTATCTTGTGTTATATTGGGGTACATTCGATGAGAAGATGAGCTTCTTATTGAGAAAGAGAGAGCCCAAGACATTGTGTTAGGCTTTTATGACATCAATAGATTTGTAGAATAATAAGTTGAAATATGGAATATCAAGGTATCTTCTATATGTTGATGCTTATTGTCATCAATCGATTAATTTTGAAGATGGGTGTGAAATAAGAAATGAAAATAAGTACCAAAGCATTGATGTCTCTGTTGATCACACTAGCCATGTTTCTAGTTATGATGATGATATGAGAGAAGAGAGTTGGTTGCAAACAATGGTTATTCCTCATATTGATGATGAAAAGGTTAGTGAAAAATATTGTAACAATATTGATGCAGAGATGGAAATGGTTTGTGCTATCACATCATGAAATGAAGTTACTAGTTATTCCAGTAAGGAGGAAGTTGTGTTTATTCATCCACAATCCTATATTTTAGTTTGTGAAGTTGAATGTATGCACAAAGATAAATCGGAAAGTCCATATTATTCTTAGCCGGGTGAGTTTGTGGTAATCTATGATGATCATTTCATATTGTACATTGATACATTAATGGACAAACCTTGCATTTTCAGTCCACCTAAAGATAAAAAGAATTACGTTTCATACTTTTTGGAGTATGACTATGATAGGGGTTGTGACTAGAAGAATATGGGAAGTTTCAAATATAGAGTTACTTTTTAGCCCATGAATGTTTATGTATGCAGGAAACAAGTTTTTTATGATGCTTTCAGGTGGATGGTTACATATGTGGATGAGAATCAAACTTTTGACAAAGGAAGGTTTTGGTGTTCTCTTTTTGGTGGCCCGAGGCTACCAAATAAAAGTTTATTCTGATATTATGCTTGAAGAAGAATTAGTTGTGGAAGATGAGTGGTTTGCTATACCATGAGATTTTGAGATCTTGCTATACCTATAGGAGGCATACATCCCCAAACAGAGCCATTGATGGTCAAATTTCAAGTTAAGTTCAAAATTTAATGAAATTTGTCATTTTATGCCTCAGAAGTGAGGAAATAGGGTTTTATGTGTTGGTAGGGTTTCAAAATTATTTTCCTAAGTTCAAAACTATACGTTTGGTCTATTTCCTTGTTACCTTTTTTATCACTTAATTTTTGGTCATATAATTTTCATCACATATCCTGGTTCTACATACATTTTGCCTTGGTGTTAGTCTGTTGTGTTTTAAATTTGTCTTTCCCACCAATGGCTTTGAGTGCATTCTTTTTAAATGGCCAAGTGATTTTTGGTTAGTTTTACCTTTTTTATGCTTAGTCACCAACTCACTAACTATCAAGATGGCTTGTCACTAAATCATGGACATTGTTAGAAGTTTTAAGTTTCTCTTTGTGAGTTAGCAAATGTGGCCTTTTCTTAGTCTTTGTCACTAAATCATGGACTCTGTTAGAAGATGAAGTATTTTCCTTGAGAGTTAGTGATAATTTGCAAGGTGTCCATATTGCAACATATTGAAGATCATATTGATGGTGGTAGATGGATTGTGAGGCATCAAAGAATATTCCTTGGTCTCCCGATGAGTTGACAAGAAGGTGCCACATGGAAGATATTGGAGAATGGTTTGATGTTAGTTGCTATCTCTCTAAATACTTAAGTGGTTAAGGGAAATAATTGGTGAGATTGCAATGAAGGGAAATTATAAATGGAAAAATTGTATCACTAGTTCATGGATGAAATAATGGTTAAGTCTATCAGCTAGCAACTTAGCAAGTGTGTAGATGGGTTTCATCACCAACTCACCGCAATTAGTGGAAATTAATGATAAATAATGGTGACTTGGTGAGTAATAGTAAAAAAGAACTTAATCACAAACTCACAATTATAAAGCAATCATGAAATTAAAAGATGGAGATTTAGTGAAGGACAATTTTTCTTTTGGTTGCTGGCTCATGGTGATCAGGGCATTAAGCATTGAAGGTTTTCAAGTTTGTGATGATGGTATTGTTCAGCTTGTCACTAGGTCAAAATTTTTTCTACTAGATTTTCTATCATCTGGTGACTTAGTGATGGTTGTGCATTGCAAAGAAAATGAAGAGTGGGGTCTGCTAGATTGTTATATGCATGGTTGTGTTCTTTGAATTTGTAAATAGAAAAAAGAGGATGTTTTAGTGCATCAACTTGATGATGACAATCATGATAAATAGTTGTTGTAGAGGAGTTGAGGACACATGGCACTTGATCAATGAGAATAGTGAGGTTAGTTATCTGAAAGAGACTGGGGTTGTTCAATATAACTAAAGAAGTTGTCCTGAATACTTCCAGACAAATGACACCTTCTGTCATCTTACAAAGTTGTTGATTAAAATTTTTTGATGTTTACAACTCCAACTTTTCTAACGTCTAAAGCTTTTTGTAATCCATCTTTATAAATGGATTTCCAAGACTAGGAAAAGAGACCATGAAAAATTTGTAAATGAGTCTTTCTTTATGAGAATAGAGGTCTTTGTAGTTGGTCAAGTACTTGGATTGTGCAAAAGGCTTAATGAAACATATGGTGTTCTGATTATTTTTGTGTGTTATTTTGAGTTTGGTCCAATATTGTGATGTAATAATTTTAAGGAAATTAATACAAAGATTCAACCAAAATTTGTTCCTCTAAATCTTATCACCTGTGATATTCTGTAATTTTTTGTGTCTTTTGAACAAAGAGCTCAAGATCACAGTTGAAATATGTTTAAAATCTTATGTCATATTATGATTTTCTTCTGATTCAAGGAGTTAAATAATTTCTTAGTATAACTTGACAAAACTATAGGGTATTCAAGAAGGATTTGTCATAAGAAGAGGGTTTAAAGTAATAGTAGATTTTCACTTACAAGGTATGTGAATAGATCATCAGTCATGGTGAGGATTAGTTCAAAGAATATCCAATGGATAAGGAATTGATCAAAGAAAATATAGTTAAGCCAATATTCATTTTCTCTCATAGTTAAATATCAAAGTTAAATCAAATATTTTAAATTAAAGTTGTAGATATGAATTGTTAAGCCCCTGCTTAGCTTATAAGTGAGTTTATAGTGTGATTAGCACTCACATTATTACTTAAATGTCATAAGTAAGAGAATAATTGTGGACATTTATTTTCTTTGTTAAGGATTAGTGAAAAGTGATGTTAAGAAGTAAACAAGTCTAATCCTAGGTTTACTCGCCTGAATTTTGTAGAGTTCAAAGTGTAGAAATCTTAATTGCTCTGTTAGTTGGTCCTTGTTCCTATTTAAATGTATTAATCATGTGGTTTATATAAATCCTAGATATATCTCTTCACTATTCAAGGTGGTTCAAATTATATCAAATAAAAAGCCAACATGTAGTTTAAAAGGATAGTGATGTTGTAATAATTGCTATTTATTAAGTATAAGTTAGGTGCGATCATGAAAGAATAAGTAAGCTATTGAATAATAAATGTGTATGTGTACCTAGAGATTATTACCATGGAATTCCCAAATTGGAAAAGATTCATTGATGCATGTAGAGAAAGTGAGATTTTCAAAGCAATGATGACATGGATTGATGAGTGACATGGAAGAGAAATGAAGTGAGGTGGAATGAAATAAATTTATTATGGAAATGAGTGGTTTCCTCAGAAAAAGGAAACTTTATTATAAGCTATATGATGCATTCAGAGAGAAGGGAGTTGAAAGAGATTCTCTTTAGCTGTAAGAGGTACTTTTTTTGAAGGATTCTCAAATTGTCACAGGAACTTGATCTTTGTGGCTGGTTTATGGTATAGACAAAGTTTTTGTCCATTGACCAGTAGCTTGAAATATACAAGGTCAATTTTGGATAACTATACAACATCATTTTTGAATTTTTTTCCTATTTCATAAGGCCCAAGCTAATGAGAAGTTAGCTTACCTTGTGTTTCTTGGAAATGTTAATCATAGAGGTGAGCCCAGTCACTGAGAGAAAACCTTTTAGTGTGTCTATTTGAATCATGCCATTTCTTTCATTATAACTAAACTATCTCTATTTTTTGCAGTGTCATCTTCATCATATCATCAAGAGTATTGAGAAATAGGAGCCTATCCTTTTGAGATGTAGGAAGATCAATGTTTAATTCCAGTGATGTGCACAATGTCTTGTGCTCAAACTCTATAGGCATCATGGTAGACTTCCCATATACTAATTTGAAAGGTGTAAAACTTGTTATTTTCTAGGTTGTCCTATATGCCCAAACAACCTCTTGAAGCCCACTTCTCTAATCTTTTTTGTGTATCTAGACTATTTTGGTAACAATGGACTCAATTAATCTACTGGTAATCTTTTCTTGGACATTAGCCTGGTGATGGTATGGGCTAGACTTTCTATGATGAATGTTATACTCATTCGTTAATGTAATGATCAAAGTTGAGGTGAACTACGCACCTTGATCTATAACTAGCTCTCTTGGAAGACCATACCTCATAAAAACCTCCTCATATAGGAACTCAACAAATTTATTGTCTCCAACATGTTTCATTGCATGTACCTCCATCCACTTAGTTACATATCTATGCAAACTAGGATATAGTTATTGTCATTGGATGGAGGTTTGATTGGCCCTACAAAATCCAAGCCATATTTGTCAAATGGAGCTACTACCACCTGAGGGAAACAAGGTGTTTCATCAAACTTTGTAGGTCTTCCCATCCATTGACATTAGACATCACACTTTCTAGTGTAGTTTGTTGCATCTTTGTATAAAGTTGGCTAGTAGTAACTAGTGGTTAATACTTTCATTATTGTTCGCTTAAATGAAAAATGCACTCAACATGGCTCATCATGGAAAGCATGAAGGATGTCATAGGTTTCATCTTTCCTCACACATATTTTCATAATCTAATTAGGTCTTGTATAAAATAGATAATTTATAATCCAAGCTAAATTAAAAGTTTTCTCTATGAGTAGCCTCCTTTCCTTTTATGAGAAGTGTGGAGGTACCTTTTGAGAGGCTAAGTAATTGGCAATATTAGCATACCAAGGTGTGTTGATAGAGATAGATTACAAATGATCATCAAGAAAACTATCATTAATGACTTGAGAATCATCAACACACTGTAATCTTGGCAATAAATAATAAAACTACATTTGCCTAAACTAGTTTATCAACTATTGTGATATCAAACTCTTGTAGAGACAAAAGCCATTTGGCTAACCTCCCTATGATAGAAGGTTTTTTAGCCAAATACTTGGTGGCTACATGGTCAGTGTGCACGTAGATATGGTATCCAGTAATGTAGTGGAAATTTTTTTTGAGGGCATAAGTGACATCCAAGAGTTCTTTCTCAGTGACTGTGTAATTCAGCTCAAGTCCCTACAAATTTTTGTTGATAAAGTAGATTTCATTCTCTATAGCATCTTCTTTCTATCCCAAAAAAACACCCACAACATATTCAGAAGCATCAGTATGAATATGAAATGGAAAAAACCAATTAGAACCTCGTAATATTGGTGCCTGAGTAAGAACATATTTAAGCTATAGGAAAGACTCATCAAAGACATTACTAGATAGGTATTCAAAATCTTTCGTGAGTAGTGAATACATGGGGCCTACCATTTTATTAAAATCCTTGATAAATCCTCTATAGTAGCCAGCATGTCCCAAGAAACTTTGAATATCCTTCTGTTTGGTTGGTGTGGATCACAAACCTCTATCTTAGCAAGATTGACTTGAATATTGACAATAGAGATATAATGTCCCAACACTACCCCTTCTTGCATCATTATAAAGAAATTATCATTTTTCAAGGATAGATTGTGTTCCTCATATCTTTGAAAAAAATTTCCAACGTTAGACAAGGGTTCTTCATAGGTTTCTCCATATGTAGTGAAATCATCCATGTATATTTCCATAAAGTCATGAGAAATGTTAGCATAGATATTGATGACTTCCCTCTAAAAATTTACTGGAGCATTACAAAGATCGAAATGTAAGACTGAGTAGGAAAAC
This sequence comes from Chamaecyparis obtusa, assembly GCA_027943335.1. Classification (NCBI taxonomy): domain Eukaryota; kingdom Viridiplantae; phylum Streptophyta; class Pinopsida; order Cupressales; family Cupressaceae; genus Chamaecyparis; species Chamaecyparis obtusa. Next base: position 755,706 of record BSBK01000964.1, read on the forward strand.
CTTCCCCATGAAAAGTTAAAAGTAGTCTTTTCTTGGTCTTCAAGAAAAATCCTAATTTAATTCTATCCACTATAACCATCTAAGAATGAGAAATACTTTTTTCCTACTAACACTTGATCTATTAATGGTAGAGGGAAGTGGTCCATTTTGGTTGCATTATTGAGCTCTCTATAATCAACACATACCCTCCACTTGCCTCCTTTATTGGTGACTATCACTAATGGTGAGACCCACTGACTATCGAATATAGGGTAGATGAAACTAGCATTAAGCAATTTTTGTAACTCGGTTTTCACTATCTCCCTTAATGCAGGATTAACACATCTTTGAAACTACCTAATAGGGGCCTTATTCTCTTTGAGATATATTATATGATTGCAAAAATTAGGATCTAAGCCTTTTATATCCCCATAATCCTATACAAAGGATGTGGTATGTTCTTTTAATAGCCTGGCTAACGATGTTTGTTGTAGAGGGGTAAGCTGATTATTGATGTGCAAGAATTATCCTAGAGAGACTTATAATTGCTTAGCTAGGTCTACCATAGAAGCATCTATGAATGAGGGTACTTGAATTTCATGTGTAAGTAATTGGTGGCATATTTTTTTAGCTACAGGAGATGGATACAATTTTCAATTAGGATACAAAGGCTAAAGGGAGAAGTTATGGGGAGATGAATAGTCTATAGAATGTGAACTTGGTCCATACTAATTTTACAAGATGCTTGTGATCACAATATCTTCTTCTTGAAGCTACAGAAAAAGGGTCTCTTTTCAACATCATTAATTGAGCTACTAAATTTACTACCTTAGCCTCTTCCCCTATATCTGGCCAGATTGGCGAGGTCAACTCCATTTGTGGTTGGGAAGGAAGATATAGGGCCAAATTTTTAGTATGTTGACCATTAGAGATGGTCATATCTCCTAAGAAACAACCTATATAAGTGTCTGTAGTGGATAACCAGGGTTTTCCTAGAATGATTAGATATCCCCTTAATGTGGATTTTGGTGAAAGTATCATGAATTCAACAAGGTATGACCAAGATTCTAAGGTTACCACTATATCTTCCACCATCCCATTAAGCTTTACTATAGAACTGTCTGCTAGCTACAAGACATTAGGTGTAGTTTTGAGGTTGGTAATATTGAGCTATTGCATAATATCTTTGGTCATAAAATTTATAGATTCTCCCAAGTCAATCAAGACATTCTTGATGGATGCTCCATTAATAATAATCTCAAAAAAAGGACAGCTAGGGTATGAATACTTTGGGACAACTACTTTTCCAAGTATTATATCTGCAAGTTTTCCTAATACATGCATAGTTTGAGGATCCTTTCTTTTCTGGCTGAGGTTTTTATAACATTCTTCTTTGATGGCCTTTCCATAGGTGGGAACATCATTGATTTCCTGAAATAATGGAATTTGAACACTAATGTTTTTTGGTTGATCAAGTATGTCAAAGGCTACATCCTCAGAAATCTTGGGTATTTTAGCTTGCAGCCTTTATAGGAAAGGAGGAGATGATTTATGGGTTTTATGAAGTGTTGTAGTTCTTGGGTCTTCTAGAGTAGGAGAAGATACCTCTGAGAACACCTCAATTATAATAGGAGGAGTAGGAGCATGTAATGTGGTACCAGATTGTAAATGGATATCATTGGTAGTGATGGCATAGGAAGGATATTGGGTAGGATTTGTTGCATAGATATTTTGTTGAGTAGGAGGTCTATTGTTAGGATTTGGCTAAGGCTAGAAAAGAAGTTGAGTAGGCCTTAGAGGAGTAGAAGTGGCTACAAGAGGTGTAAAAAGTGTCTACTATGGCTATTGTGGAGGTGGCTGCAAAAATTCTTGTGGCTGATTTTGCCATTGCTGGCTTCCTCGCCATTGTTGATCCTGCTGTCAATTACCTAGTGGTGGTTGAAATGCCCCTTGGGGTTGTTTCCAATTTCCTTAGGGATTTTCAATTGAGGATTTTTATAATTTGAACACTAAGGTTGAGGAGTATTCCAAGGAGGGTTCTGATAATTCAAAGGAGGTTGTCATTGATTAATATAAAATAGACCATTAAATGTAAGAGGATCCTAAGGCATAACTTGTCATTGAGACCATGGCCTTCATTGTGAAACAAAGAATACTTGCTCATCCTCTCCTTTCGCTTGCTTGAAATTAGTGGGTAGTTGTACAACCTCCATATTAGCAACCATCTTACATCGATAGTCTCTCTTCTTTTGCTTGCAATGAGGGCAAAATTCTGCCAAAATATCTTCAACCTCCTCATGTTTCTTTTTGGATTGCATAGTATCCAACTATGTGGCCATGTTATTCATAATATCCTACTTAAAGATGGATAAGAGATGAGTTATCTCTATCTAAGAGGCTCCAACACCATTTGAATTTCAAATAGAAGACAAATATCCTCACCCCTTCTTGGTAGCAGATCAAGAATAGTTAAGGAATATATTTTAGATATAATCACATGAGGTTTGGGTGATATCCCTTCCTTCTATTAGGTCCAAGGCTTCAGTGCATCCCTCATTAATACCCCTTAAAAAGTGTAACTTCTGAGACTCTTGGCTGAGCATATGTTGAGTATTCTTCTGTAAGCTGAACAATAATCTTGACACATAGTCTTGAAGACTTTCATCCTCCTTTTGCATCATCTTAAAAATCTCATCACCTCTCATATCATTTACTCTATAGTACTCCTTATACTTGGTCAAGAAATCACTCTTCATTTCATCCTAATTATTAAAAACATCTTGGCCTAGGCCCATAAACTATCTCAATGCAACCTCTTTAAGAGTTTCAGGAAATAATTTAAGTCTGTGGGCATCGGTGGTGTAATCATAGCTCTGATAGAGGGTATCAAACTTGAAGAGAAAGGTATATGTTAGGATTTGGTAACACTGAGAGGGGGGTTGAATGAATGTTACAATACTTAATTGAATTATTTAACTTCTTTAACCAATAGATAAAGATATAATTATTGTGGTTCCACAACCACACTCCCCTTTATAGCCTCTTGGCTTCAGGGCCCCCCCTCTTTCTAGCTTGTCGTAGCTTGTTTGTCTGTCTATCGATTTGGTTCTTTGTTTTTTAGGTCTAGTTGTTTGTCTTTTTTCATTGTTTCACACTTTTAGAGGTCCAAAAGTGTGAAAGGTCTAAAATCTGAGAAGCCTTGGGTATTTTTGAAACCCCATGGGTTTTAGACTTTCAAAGGTCCTAACACTGAAAGGTCCAACTCTCCAAAGAGATTTGACCTTTTGGTGTTTCAGACTTTTGGAGGTCTGGGACCCCTAAAAATTTGAAAGGCTGATCCGTGGGGGTGACTGACATCACTGCTGCCGATTGCCTATATAAGGAACTGAGCGGGCCTTTTACCCTCACTTTTTCTCTGCACATAATTGTTAGTTTTCGAAGCTTGCTACTACATTTTTCTTTCAGTCTTCATCTTCATTGGTTATTTGACTATGCCTTGTGGTTGTTTTCTTTTAGCTTGTTTCAGGTTGGTGCCTTCGTTGTTCTTCTATTTCTCTCCTTAATTTTGGTTTTGTTTTTTTCCTCTTAGTCGCTTAGCTAGGGTTTGTGTGTTTTATTAGTTAGGGTTTGTTTGCATCAGTTGGTCTAGTTCTACCTTGGGGATCGCAAGGTTATCCCCTTCGATCCCTTGGCCTCAAGTTTGTGGTTGAACTCATTATTGGGGTCATTTTTGAGTGCTGACCTTAAAACCCTTACTTTCTACCTTTTGGACATCAGAGTTTTTGGACTTTCATAGTTCCAAACTCTAGCGGCTTCCTTTCAGAAATCATCCAAGTGCCCTCTCTTTGACATTTGAGAGGTTTTGCACCCCGAATATCTATCACATCTAATTCACAAAAAGTTTGAAGTTTCGCAGTCCAAAAATCTTGAGACACTTTTCTTTGAAGGCTGCGAAGACCCCTCTTCAGCGTTTTAGAGGTTTTGCACACCAAAAATTGTTCACCTTGAATTTTCCAAAGAATGAAAGATTGTATCTCTAAAGCTATTGATCCTAGCCACTGGCTAAAGGTTCCTTTGATTTGATGTCTATTGATTCATGTCCATTTCTCTTTGCAAGAATGGTAGAGAATATTGTCTCACCAACTATGAAGTATGAGTTTAAAGGTTATCATCTGCCTTCCAAGGTGAGAAACTTATATGCTGAGATCATCGACACTGACATCAACAATATGAGTTGGAATGATTACCTAGTTAAGTGTACCTAACCAACAGGAAGATCCAAGGTCTACAATTCATTAGTGTACTATTCTCTAGTGAATACAGTAGCACACCTAATTTCCATCCTGTCATTAGACTTGATCAACACTCTAGCAAGCCACTACATACTAGATGAAAGAATGGTGAAGAATAGCATGGGGGAAGTGGTTTTGGATCTAAGGTCAGATAATATTGAAGATGTCTTCCACTTGCCCAAAGGGGTTGGAAAATTTTACAACTTCTTCATCAACAAGGGAATGGAGTTCTATAACAAGGATGTTGCATTATCTCATGACATCATGAACAAGGAGTACCTTATACAATCTCTACCCAAAAATAAGTTGGACCAGATAGATATGCAAAGAAGGTACATGAAGTAGGAAATCCAAGCAGCCATCACCATGATTAGTTGGGTGTATGGACTGCCTAAGTCTATTCAGCTGGAACCGTGGATGATACTACTTATTGAAAAGATAAAGGAGAGGTAGAAAAGGTTCAATTCAGCCACCATCCTTAGTGACAACTTGGATGAATAGGTGATCAGAGTGAAAAGTGACCCGCACTTCTACATGACATCCTATGTTGTGTATCTTTTGGCCACCAAAGCGATGTACCCAGGGTTGACTAAAGTTAGTGTTATGGGAGATCTAAATACATGGCCATTCACAATGTACCCAAAGCTAGTTAGGAAAGAATATTACCCATACAATAGCTCTAAATTTTTCATTGTCAATGATGTCTTTGTATTTTCCATCATACACTCCATAGAGGGAGACTATGCTAAGAGAATGTCAACTGAAGCTGCTACAAAAGTGAAGGCCCTTGGGGCATTTTACATTCAGTTCAAGACCTTTATGTACATCCAGGTAGCAAGATGCACATTGGCTTCTAAGAAGCTATTGAGGTATCGATCTAATAGAGTGACCCTATTGGAAATAACTAGGTGATTATCCAATGTCCATGAGCACATATGACACTAGAAAAAACATTGATGGGACTTCCCTATTTCCATAGGGCCCCACTATGTATTGGACCATAAGAATAAAAAGTGTTGAAACCATTATTTAAAGAGGTCACACCACAAAAGCTAGAGATGGTTTATAGACATGAGCATCCTAAAACATATGGCTCAGCTACTTATTTGAAGAAGAATAAAACCAAAATGATAGGAAGTATAGAATCTCCAGATTTTCATTCTTCTAGTGGCCCCAAACTCCCAAGTGCACCAAAGAAGGAACCTAAATTCAAGATAATTGGATGTAGGCTAAGTGGGGTGATTAAAGGGAATGTCTACAAGATGAAGAAAGATTCAATGCCCACTTAGATGGAAACCCTGTTGGAGGAAGATAAATAGGATATAGATCAAGTACCCCTCAGAAGCAGAACCTGATCTGTAGGATCCTTGAAAAAAAGAGAATATTGGAAGATGATCAAGAATATGCTAGAGGAGAAACCCAAGGAGAGCCAATAAATCTAGATGCTCTAGGCGATGACAAATTTGACATCTTGGATTTCGAGGGACTTCATGGTTTCCAAGAATCTAACAAATAGACTCTAGTCATAGGACGGTCAGTGTCTTTTGATTCTTTCCCTACACCATTCACTAGTCCCCTTGACAAAGTGAGAAGAAGTCCAAAGTGACTTTCAAAAATTAGTTGAGGAGGTCGTAGTTGAGATCCAAAAAGAGAACATAGAGTCATAAAGGGACTCTTCTATAGGTATCAACTCTAAGGAGGATGTAGCTGCAAAAATTCCATCAACTTCACACCCAGTTCAACCTTCACCTCCACCTATGCATCAAACTCCACTCCTACCTTCGCATTAAACACCACCTAGCACTCCACTTCTACCTCTAGTTCAAACCACTCCATTGCCTCCACAACCTCCACATTTTCATGTTCCCATGCTAACTCTACCTCCACCAATGCCTTCACCCACTCCCCTTGTTGCCCCTAATCCACCACTTGTTTAAAATGAAGCAGTAGCACAAGGGCCTCAAGAGACTGAGAAAGAAATAGAGGCAACTGGTGAGATGCTGTCAGAAGAACATGATGGGTTAGGAAAATAAGATGATGAAGAAGAGAAAACAAATGATGAGGAGTAGATACATGAGGAGGGATAGCTAAATGTGATGGAAGAACAAGAAATAGGAGGAGGAGAGGAGGAGGGTTATGAGGAAATAGAGATAGGATGCCCTACAACTACCTTGACCCTAGAAGCCCCTTATGAAGCCCTCAATGCCTTTTCAAAGCCCACTTGGTTCACCAAGGAGATTCAGCCAAGGAAAAGGGTACATACTAATGATGAAACATATATGGCTACATTAGGGTTAGCATTCCATCAAGCTAGATGTAGCACCTGAGCAAGGACACTATCATATGTAACACAAGATCAAGCAGGTAGATGGAAGGCTCAGGTGGCTATCCCTACAATGAATATTAGTATAGATGAGGTTACTCCAGATGACTACATGCTGGAGGAAGTTGATTTGAGAGAGCCAACAAGAGAGTGGATTAAAACTCTGGCCACCCTCGGGTTGAAACATGCTCTGGGCTTCATGGATAAAGATGAAGAGAAGATAAAAGAATTGATGGAGGAGAATGAGGCCATGAACAAGTTCAATCTTATGATAGCGGGTCCCCTTGACCCTAATAATCATGAGGCCTCATTACAGGCTATTTTGGAGAAGAGAGGTGATGTAGATATATCAAAAGACATTCCACATTCTTTTATTCAAGCTTATGCAGACTAGAAGGAAGATTTTGAGGAATTTGCGAAGGTGGCTCTCAAGAAAATTTTGAGGTCATTTTGAGGTATTCTTCAAGGAATCACATCCTTGGTAGAGATCATGAGTGAAGAGGACGATATGGAGGACAAGATTCTAAAGTGGCAAAAGGCACTGTATGACCTTATAGTAATACAAAAGAAACACTTCCATGTTTTGGTGAAGGTGTATGAAGGGTCAGAGCTAGAAAATTTTGAGAAGTGGATCCAAGATATAATGAGATATTTTTGACCATTTTTGAAAAGGTACTCAAAAGGATGGATACAAGGAGAGATAACAACTTGATTTTTGTAGAGGAAATGCATAAGTTCTTTGATGGATTGGACTTAGACTTGTATGATGAAGATGATGATAAAACTCATTCTATAAATGTCATCATCAACCAATACTTGGGTATATTCAGAGGAGTCAAAACAAAAGACGACCTCCAACAAATTTTTTATCAGGAAGAGATCCAAAAAATGTTATCTCGAGAAGAGGAGATACAAGGGTTTGTAGTAGAGTTAGTCACCTTTTGAGAGAGACAACAAGAACTCCTTGAAGGGGTCAAAATGGTTGACTTTCAAGAGGTGTTAGAGATTGTGGATAGGTTCTACAAGGCTCATCCAGAAATACTCCCAAGTCAATAAGCGTCCAGTTTGGACTTAGCCAAATTTTGTGTAGACAAAAAGTAGTTTTTGTACTTAGCCATTTTTGAAAACCCTATTTTTTTGCATTTCAGACCTAGAGAATTTTTAGCTTCCAAAATTCCGAAGTCTGAAACTTGGAAAAAGAGGATTTGACACTTTGTCAATTTTGGAGTTTCATTTTTTCAGGGCAACTGTCGGGATCTGTGATTTTTGGGGCATGTCCATCGTTCGACTTTCGTTATCTTAGACTTGATTTTTTAGTCAATTGGATCTCCTTTATGGGATCATTTTTGCATGATTTGGGGGCCTCTTTTAGTTGAGTCCACTCAGAGAAGCTATAAAAAAGGATTAAGCTGAGGATCATGAAGTTTCATCAAGAGCTTGCATGAGTCCCAGCTGTGTTTTGATCCATTTTTTGCATGATTTGCTCTAGTTTTTGTAATGCATGGGGTTTAATTCTGTGCTAGGGTAGTTTAACTTATTTTAGAGGTAGTTTCTTTCATGTAAACTATAGTTTTATTTTATATCCAACTTTTAGATGCAGTCGAAATCCTAGTTGCGAAAATAAGAGCACAACTCTATAAATTGTATAAAATCAATGTAATGAGGGCCAGATTTTATCATTAATGTAATACATACAATTGGTGCTTCAATCATGGTGTGATTTTTGTGCTATCTTTGTGAGATTTATGAATGTGTGAATTTCTCATTTATTTATTTCAAAGAGCCAATTGATTGTGTGGTGGTTTAAAATCTATGATTCTTAGTTCAATGTTTACTAGTGTTATATTACTTTGTTGTGACAAATCATCGAGAAGATCTTTCTTTTGGTGCTTTAAAGATAAACTTTTCTCACATGTGCGCACATTTTTGGTGACTTCATGATTTGATGAGGTTTGGCTTATCATACATCTACGTTCATTTCCATTGATGATTGCATCTTCCTAGCTGAAGATTGTGATTTATTATGATCTCTATTTTGTGAGTTTCCTCATCTTCTCAGTCTTTTAATTGACAAAGTGGTGTGATATTGGTTTATGTCCATTAGTTTCTTTTTTAGTAATTTCCTTCAAATTCTTGTTACCCTACTTCTTACATTGTTTGCAAATCAATTACAGTAGATTAATTAGATTAACATTACTTTCACTTTGAAATCTGAAAATCCAAAAAAAAAGAGAAATATTGCGGTGTTCTATAGTTTATTTTGTAGCCCTTTCGAGATACGAACCAGCAAAGGCCTCCATGTGAATAGATTCACATTTATCTTCAATTAAGCTATCCAAGTGATTGAGACCCAACCTAGAAGGAACCTTGATATTGATTCACATCACTCTTCCAAGAGGGGAATTTTCTTACGTAAATTCCTAGTCATTGTCTCGTGTAAAATTTATGCTCAATAGAAATGGTGCTAGGAGGGTCCTAAAAAGGGAGACCCCAGAATATTGGATCATTCTCTCTCAAAAGGTTTGAACAAGTCCTCAGATCCTCACCAAACAAGGGGTAATTCCTAGAACTCAAAGAAGTTTTTAGAGCTCGTAGTAGTAGAACAAAGCTCCGAGAGGATACTTTGTATCATCCTAATCTTCCTCCATTTTCACACACTTGCCCTGCTTGCTGCCACTCTACCACCAGCTCCAATGGATTTTTTGTGAAAGCCCATAGATCTCTATTGGATATATAAGGATAAATTTAGGAGTTGCCCAAAAAACTTGAGAAATTTTGTCCTCATTTCATCTATGGAGAATCTAGGATAAGAACATGTCTATGCATTCAAATAATTATGCAATCACAAAGAGATTTCTCATCAAGATGTCATGTGCCACCTTTTCCCTTACATATTGGGGGAATTTGCATACAAATGGTATCTGTACTTGCCATGGGGATCCATCTCCATATGGGGGAATTTGAAACAAAATTCCTTAATCAATTCAAGTTATATGTGGATCCAGCTAATCTCCACCACTAGTTCATCTTGGTGAGAAAAGACCACAATGAACCAATCGCCATGTTCAATCACTGCTTTCATAAGATGTACCAAAAGCTCAAAGCACCTTATACCATACCAGTTGGGGCTTCTATACAAGTGTACTTGTGTTCCTTGGATCCATTAACATCTATATTCTTGAAGAGGTTACTCCCAGGTGACATAGACACTTTGGAGAAAGTATGCGACAAAGCTATCACATTTACCCAACAAATGGATGCACAAGTAGGTGGAAACTATGGTGTCTCACCAGCATTGGGGAACACTACTATGACTAGTCCATTCGTAGCACATAATCAAATCCCATTGCAGCACACCTCAAGGTTCAATCCGGTGCTAGCTCCATACATTATTGCCCCACCACTCGCCATCACATACCCGAGGTATGATGCACATAAGGCAGCCTTGTGTGAACAAAAGGCTGTTGTCCCAAATGAGCCTGACCATTCTTTAGTGAATGAGTTGGATCTCCTAAAAAAGACATTATCCCAATTGACAGGAGAGATCACCTGGATGAATCTTAATCCACCTCAGAACTAGGGGAAATACCAATGACCAACTGCTGCCCCAAACACCTACTCCCAAAATCAAAATCATAATTATGGAAATTAAAGCAATAACAATAACAACAATGGTGGAGGTTATGGAAATGCTTCTCAAGATAAGTAGTTTGGTCAATAATGAATTAATAGAACATGGAACAGATGCCCCAATAATGATAGCATACCCTCTGATAATGCTAATGCCTTTAACACATTCAACGTCAATTTCACTTGAGCTCCCAATACACACCAATCAAATAATGAGTATAGGGGGAATTTGACAATCAACAGATCCAAGATCTTGATAACTCTCAAAAGCATTTCATTTCCATGGTCTTTGATTCATATGACCCAAGTACAAGTGGAGGTTCTAGTGATAACGTAATGAAAGAAGATTTTGTCTTCCCTTTCAATCAAGAAAGTTAGCCGGAGTATTCTGAGGTCCATGCTTTTTAGAACAACAACAAAAACACTTATAATCTGAGAAGTAGAAGATAACCTTTGACTAATGGTATTCCCCCAAGAATGAAATCCACTCCACCTAATCCATGGGATAGCAATTATCCTACACCTCCTAGAGGCCCCAATGCCATTATCGCCCTAGCAATACAACATCAAACCTTTATGCTAAAGAATCTAGTCTGGGCCACTGAAAAGTATAGCGCAGTGGATGAACTAAAGAAAGAACTAATATGTCAATGTATGACATGCTACAAATTTTTCCTTCACAAAGAGAAGCCCTCCTAAGATCATTAGATCATTCTAAATCAGCCCCATCTAGCAGTAACACTAGAAATGCATCCAATGTAAATGTGGTTGAGGCAATGCCTACCATGTTTAAGGATAGGGTAGAAGTACCTCCATTCTTTCTCAGCCTTAATACTTTTGGAAATAACTTACATGATTCCCTAATTGATTCATGGACTTCATGTAATGTGATGCCATTGTCCATATGCCACAAGTTAGGGATGAACCCTCAACTAACCAACAAGGTTGTGATCCAACTTGACAAAATAGAGGTCAAAGACATTGGAGTCCTAAAGGATATGCACATATAGTTAACCACTAATGCTAGAATCCATTATTGCATTGACATACATGTGGTGGAAATCCCAGAAACATATGGCATGTTACTCAGCAGGGAGTGGACCTGGTCCTTGAGGGGTTAGTTCTCCACATATTTCATTCAACTCTGACTACCTTGGAAGGGGCTCAATAACCAAATCAAGATTGATGCTGAACCCAAACTCAAATAGATGATAACTGAGTACAATTCCCCAAATGAAGTTTTGTTCTCACAAGATGACCTGGGGGTATATCGGTTTGATAAGGCTTTCACAGTCCATCTCAAAGAAGAAGAGAGCTCAAATGATAGCCCTGTGCAAGGGTTGGTGAGGGCTTGAATTCCTAAGGAGATCCTCGTAGAGTTCATAGGGGGTATGATGAAAAACATGAGACATCTTGGCCAAGATGATGACCCAAACATACTAATGCTACTGGGGTATTTTTGCCTACACCAGATAAATCACTTAGAGTTTTCATGCCAAGATTACCAAGACATAGTGGTTCAAGTAATAAGCCAAATGTCTTACATGCCCAAGCTTACAAAGGATACAATGATACATTCAAGTGAGGATGGAACTCCCTTTGAGGAGCATCATCAGGTCTCTACAATAGAGTGCCCAATACAAGAGGAATGGAGCTCTTCTGATGATAGATGTCTACCCCCTTGTCATGAATTTTGGCATGATGCAAAGGAAAAACAAAGGATGAAATGGGTTCCCCTTCCCAAAAGGGAACACTCAGATGAAGAGAGCTTGACGATCCCCAGCATAGAAAGCCTGTCACCACCTAAAACCCCCATTAAACCCCAGGTTAATGCACATGTGCCCTAGGTGGCATTAGAAGTCCAAGCTGAATCATCTTCCCATAAGAATCACCCTATCTAGAAACTCCGATTCTATGACTCCAAATGTAAACAAGGAGAAGGGGCTAGGATCAAATTGGTAAATCCCTATAGTTCATACTACGCTTCTTATCGGCTATAATTTTACTGCACCAACAATGTTGCTGAGTACAAGGCTCTAGTTTGGGGTTTCCTCATGGCACATGTAAAGAAGGTGAAAGCTTTAGTTGTAGAAGGTGACTCACAGTTAATAGTTCACCAAATCCAGAGCCAATAGTCATGCACTAATAAGTGATTGGAATCTTACTACAATTGCATCTAGGACTTAATCAAATATTTTGAAGCTTTTAATATTTGAAGTGTCCCAAGAAGAAGGAATATTGTTGCTGATGCTTTGGTAGTGTCAGAAAGCTCTTTACAACCACTGGAAAAATCTAAATTGAAGAAATTCTTCATTGAGCTGGTGGTTGTGCCATCCATCCTGGATAATATCAATAACTTCTAGGTTTTCCAAGATGATCAATAGATACTGGAGTTCATCATGAATGATGGAATCTTTGACAAACAAAGCACTAATACATTTGGGGTGAAATTACAATGATAATTTGCGACGACGGGCAAATGTTATGTGTTTTTGGATTTTTTTTTCAATTATAACCCGACAACGTTTCAATTGCGACGTTAATGGGATATAAGAAAAAAAAAAAAAAAACGTTGGTCATTTCTATGTTCAATAGCGCCGAGAGGGATTTTTGCAATTGTTGGGTAATTTGTATGTTGGATGAGAAGAAGTGAAGTGTCATTTGGGTCTTGTTTTCACAACCGTGGTTGAAGATCTTAATGCTCTGTGTGGATACCAAATAACTTGAGACTCGGCATGGACAAAATATTTTCAGCTTGACTGTTGGTTACCTCCGAGTTGTGATTTATCAAAGGTATGTTCCTCAAATACTCTTTAAATTTTTAACACCCATTTATTGACAAGCAGAAGTCACAGTTTCAATACTAGTTTGCAGTGACCAGGCACATTACAGATGCCTTGTCACCTTTATTCAATCCATCTTATCTGCATTAACATTTTTCAAAACAAAAGAAACAAAAGAAACAAAGAAAAATGTTACATTTCCCTCACTGAGATGTGGAACCATCTATCGGTTCATAGGGAATACAAATTTTTGAATGTTGATAGTTGGCTAGGGCACACCGCGAGACCTCTATTCCCTTATTCCTGTACTTCTTCAATGCTTAATCAAATTTACCCAAACTAGATGCAGATGAAAGATGTTAAGTTATAACACATTTTCATCCATTTAAAACTTTAACTTTGACTCTTTCGAGTCTACACAGATCTAATATACAGAGATAAGATTAAAAAAAAACCCTTTACACCATTCACAGTCCTAATTTTAAATCAACACAAGTGGCCACCTCCACAAATTTGTCCTCTCGTTGTGGTCATTAGGAGAATAGATGTTACAAATACCATATTCAAGTCCATTGTTCTTAATTGTTATCCAAATTGCCCCATTGCACAAAGAACACCCCCAGTCAAAAATGTATTTTTTCCATTTGGGCCCAACCAAGATAGAAGCACCACCCTTGCTCTTAACATGCTTTGTGAAAAAGCACTTTGCATCTTGCTAGATGCATCTTAAATTAATGTCAAGAGTGAATCCAACTACCTATAATTCTTGAAGCAAAAGAATATCAATTCATTTTTGCATCATCAGAAATCTCTTAATGACATGTTTTCTATTTGGGGATTCCAAACCCCTGACATTCTAAGATGAAATTGTAAACTCCATGTAAAACATTATAACTCTGTATCCATGGGAGCTATAAATATCTTATAGCAACTTGGAAGTTGTTGTCTAGGTTGCTTAGATGGAAATTTTCCTATGGTTAGGCCAAGAGGCCTACCTCTCTTCTTAGTAGAGGGCTCCCTATTCTCAATAAACTATGGTTCACAGTTTACTTCTTGCTCAATTTTCTTAGTTTTCACTCTTCTTTTCTTCTTTTGTGCATTAAACACAAACAACTTAGGATCCTTGAGGGCCTCATTGATATTTGTGTCAGCCCCTTCCTCAATCTCTCCCTCTTCCAATTTCTCATCCTTTTCCTTCATAATAGATTCATCCCTTGGTCCACTCATCTAGGAGAGGCCAAAACTATGGGGAACAATGGCTAGATTATTGGGAAGATGGTGATGAATCTTAGGGGGGGAGGCCAAGTAAGGGGGTAGGAATGACCACAAGAGAGAAATTACTAATTTTCTCTTCATCTCCATAGGATTTCTTAAGAGCACCAAGCCCATCTAGGGATGTAGTTGTATCAACCTTATTAGAACACTTCTCAACCCAACTCCCTAGATTCTCCACCGTCTCCACAATAGGATGGTCATTGGTTCCAATAGTCTCACTTTCCCCCAAGGGAGTGGATGAAGTGATGGATCCCTTATGAGGTCCCTATGAAATGGAAACAGGGTCAGGATTCTTGTTCAAGCACATCCTGGGTGCAGAAACATTATTAAATTTGGGGTTAAATAGCCTCCTAATCTGCTCAAGAGTAATTTGTTAAGCATTTTGAGTTCTTTGTTTGGGTCTAGGAGATTTAGGGTCCAGTCCAAAGTTAAGGGAATTCACATTAGGAAGGTCCTGTAATGCAAAGCTCACTTCAATAGCATAAGAGGCTGGGGGGTCACCGGTGTTATTAAAGGCTTGTTTTAAGGCATCAAGTGTAGCTTCCAACTCCTCAGAGGTCGAGGGAGGTTGAATCAACTAAGAAAGTCAAGAAGAGTCATTCCCAGGTTAAGATGAGGGTAAAGACTGAGAGTTATTAGGGATTGCAGCATTAGTGCCTTCAGAGAGAGGAGGAGACTTCTTTTTAATGAGAGGGCAGGAGAATCTCATGTGGCCTTCCCTTCGACAAAGGAAGCAGGTGTTAATACCACCAAGAATCATGATAGGGCACAATATCATCTACCTTTCAAGGTCAAACATAATCTCTTTAGGAAGATCAAGACCTAGGTTAATTGAAACCAGAACCCTAGCATCATTGTGGGGAAGTAGAGTTTTCATTTTATCCACTCTAATAACACTTCCAATTGGTTCAAATGCTTGGGGAATCAAATTCCAAAGAAACAGTGGAAGATGGCCAATAGTGAGCCATCGAGGGCAAGAGAGGGCTATAATCTCCTCTTGAATAGAATTTGGGGACCAAGAAAATGCCCTAAAATTGCAAGAACTGACTTTCTAGAATTGCCTTCTAACCTATTTCTGACTTGTAGGGTTAGCCATAAAAATTTAAAAAATCCCTTTTTGAATCATTTGAAAATACGTAAAATGGAAACCTAGCTTTTTAGACCACACATTATGAAGCCATTCATTCAAGAAGGAATGTGATGGAATTTTAGACACCTCTTGAGTAGAAAGAAACAAATCAGTATCCTTTAATGTATTTTTTTTTGATTCAATAGCAAGCGCCATTTGGGAATTTGGCTTAACAATGATAGCTTTGGTAGGAATGGACTTACCTTTATCACCTCCATGTCATGTGCACAGTTGTCCACTAGGTTTGTACTAGATGAAGCGCATGCCATTGAGAACCTTAACCTCATTCTCCACCACTTGCTTAAATAATTGAGCCTTGGCAGAGGAAGACAGAGGTAAGTTTTCTTGGATGGAAGGCATCGAATGCCCACTGCAGGGCATATTAGGGCCCATAAAAGGCAAAAAAACCAAGGACCCTGTCGCAGTAAATGTGAATTAATTGCACTAGTACATGGGAGAGGAAGGCCTCCCTCTTGGAAGGCCTCTTCAAAGAGCGTCTTGGGTTCTAGTTGTAGAGCCCAAGCCACTAGCCTTCATTTATCAAAATTCCATACATATCTGATTCATTTATTTTGTATCAACAACACTTTTGGAATTATATGTTCTCTTCATACTTTTGGTCCTTACATCTTCAAGTACTTCATCGCATAGGCCCTTAAATGCCTCTTTCCTACTATCTATCTTGAATTTGAATTCCATTGTTTGGAGATTAAGGGAGTACTTACCAATGGACATTGTCCATTGAATGCCAAGTGTAGCATTGGTAGCACCTAACTCCACAACATAGAAATCATCATTGACTGTAGTCTCCAATGGTCTATTTAATTTGTGTACTTTTTTGAACAAGATGTTTGGGATCCATCCACCATCTTCACACAAAAAATTTCTAGTTCTACTGCTTGGAGCTCCATTGTGATGACTAAGGCTGAATTACTAAAGTTATGAGTAGCCCCACTATCAATTAGCATTGTTATTTTGTGTCCTTGAAACATACCTTGAACCTTAAAAGGTTCATACTTGAGAGTTCTAGTCATTGTGGCAATTGTACCACTTTTCCTTTCTTGAGGTGAAAGCTCTTTTGTTTTGAAGGTTTCTTCATCTAACTCATCTTGTTCGTATAGAAACATTAAGTTTGAATTTTAAGAGTGACATTCTTTCAAGAGAGTTTTGAAAAGAAAGATCATTGTGAATTCACCATCATAATAGGATTTACGAGGAATCCTCAATGATAGTGATATCCTTAGAGAACTATACATTACATCCTTTCATTTATATCCACAGGAATTAGAACATTGACTAGCTGAGGTGGAGCTTGTGATCTCATTTATATTACCTTCCATGTCAACAATAGGAATAGTGCTATCAAGTATCAAGACCAAAATAGGATACAAATTGTAATCCATACTTCTTGATTTTCACTTTTGGTTGGCTATCCACCATTTCAGTCAATATACTCTTAGCAATCTTTAGGGTCACAGTAGCCTATAATACAATGAAGAGAAACTAAATTCCCAACAAGGGTTACTAAGTATTCTTCTTTTGTCCTTGAACACCTCACCATTCCTAGTCTTCTACAAAAACTAGTTAAGATTTTTATCAAAAGACTTTACAAAACCTAAAAGAACCTCACAGCAAGAAATATTACTCCTAATATCCCAACCCAACTTATTCCCCACAAAAATATACCAACATATCCTAGCAAAATTGCAATGAAAAAACAAATGTTGAATAGTTTCAAGTTTCAACATTGTGGGACAAACATGAAGGCTGTACTAGTATCATTAACGACAATAGCATCAACAATATTTATTAAAGTCAACAAACACCTAAAAAATGATTTCTATAATTCAAGCAACTTGGACCATTAAGTGACCAAGAATGGATTGTGAATCCTTGACAGAGAGTGAAAGTTTCCACAAGTGGTAAAGCATATCAGAAATCTTATTGGTATTGACTAGCATGTTGTAAATGCTTCTATTTTTAGCCAGCATTGAAGTCATTCATCCATTTGATGTTGCTTGAAAATTAAAACCTGTATTAAAATTCAATTGAAAAAGAAAGTTCCAACTGTATGGGGACTTTTTAAGAAAGGAGGTGGTTTTTTTTCTAAGTAGTGGGAATCTATAGTTTAACTTGAAAATCATTCCATGTAATCAAATAGCCATTTCTAAAAAGACTACTAAGACTTCACAACCTTTAGTAGATCAACTCTTAGTAAGAGTAACCCCATGTCTCCATGGGGCTGCTTATGCACAATTTCTGCTTAAAGTTAAACAGTCGTGTTCCCATGTAAATTTTTTATTAGAGAGAAAGGATAAATTGGACTCTTTCCCTATTTTAGTGGAGCAACAGCTTCTTAAAAATTGAAAATAGCCTTTGAAAAAAAGGGGTGCTGCAACTTATTAAGAAAAATGACATGTCTTCACCAATTTTATTCCTCTCCTTTTTATTTGCCTAAAATTTTTTTTCCAAATTTTATTTGTAAGAAATATTATTATAACTTTTTGTTTATATTATTATTTAAGAGGAATGCTTAAAAATGAGTATTAAATTTTGCTATCCATGGGGCCACCAGCTCTCCAAATTGCTGCTTAAAAATGTTAAACAATAGTTGCTTGCCAAAATAAGCCAAACAACTGCATAGGGACCTACAAGGCTTATTGTTAAAATTGAGTATTCACTAAATAACTAACAAAAGTTCCATTAGTCCTAGAAGAAAAAGCTTTACCCTTCCTTGTAGATTATGTTGCCCAAGATGTATATTATTCTTCATGGTGCAATTCTTTTTGCTGGCTGACCTTTTCAAGTACTGGCAACAAACCTTTATTTTCTCTCGTTTTAAAATATAAAAAGATGTCTCTTTTCTTTTGGATGACTTCCTAGGGTAAAGTGCCAATTTTCAAATGTTTCTTGGGTTATTTATTTTGGATCCAACTTTCATAACCATTCTCTTTTTTATATGCCGATGTCAACCTTTAAGTTGGTCATGAATCTGGAAAGAGGATACAGCTAGCTTTTTCAAAAGTGAATGATTTTTTTCCTTTTTCCTATTTCATTCATAACATACACGTCCCACATCCTAATCACCATTTATCACCATTTATCAAGAGTTTACCACCTCAGACTATCTATGAGCATTTCTTAATTCGAAACATAGGACTTTGATATGCAATATGATCCAACTAAAAAGGATTATTTTTAACTTTACTAATGGTTTTTGATAATGAACAAGCCTTATGTAACAAAAATCATCAAATTTTGGATAGCACTCAAATGACAAAAATATTTGCTATGATAAATTTCATATGTATATAAATTTTAGCATTTTAAGATTTTGATCAATACTAACAATGCTTTCGAAAAAATGAAATAAGTGGCTGAAAAACACTATTTATTCAAGAATGAAGTTTAAAGAAAAATAGGTTTAGAGCAAGTGCACGGGTAATAGGTATACCCATTGAATTTATGCAATACAAGCCAACATAAAAATATGTTATTATGCCAATAGAATACTTTTGTTATGGTTCCATGTTTTAGGGAATAGTACTTATCACTCTCAAAAATTTTGAAATACATGTGGGTGTTTTACATTATTCCAACCACCTAACAAGCATATATAATAGGTAATAAATTGTTTTTTCAACTTAAAAAATATTTTCTTTTTAATTACATGAATTTAATTATTAATTATAGGATTAAATATTGAAACCTATTTACTAATATATGGTTCTATAATTTTTATTATTTTCTTCTTGGGATTTGGCAAGGCTATATATTTGTATGTGAGTTGGAACATAGCTCAATATATTTACAATTAGTTGTGGGTATGGCCACACTAGACCTCCTGGGCAGGATATAGGATCATTGAATTCTCAACCAAGGATAGCGACACACTCAGCTATCATCCTTAAAAGGAAAATGGATATGCAACTCGCCACAGCAAGCAATTGTCAAAATAGCCTCGCCATGCTTCTGCACATGAACAAGGACATAGTTGTTCATCTTTCAAAGATATAAATAAGACACACAATGATCTGCAATGCTTTGTGTCTAGGGTTATAGATAACTAGCCATAGCTGATTAGTAGGAATAGGTCTTAGAAATCTTCATTATGATCTTGGCAAGTAACAAACTCAACTATCAAAAAGTTTGGCATGGGCCACTACTTGATAGAAATCTTGGTTTTCAATCAATTTGGACCTTACCAAATACCCTCTTCTTTCTTGTATAGTAAGCATAGTTTTTTATCATTACCATCTTCATCTTTTGTAGTCTTTTTTACTGTAGGTTCCCACTAATTAATACACCGGTCTCTAAGCTAGTACAAACTCAAGTGAAAAAGAACCTTCAATGCTCTACAAAATTGACTCACCTAGCCACATCAATGCATGAGGTCATACCACAGAAAAAAAACAATAGTCGCTTATTGATCTAATGCATTTCAATTTATTGTCTTTTGAATAATTGTTGTTACAAAGAATTCCTCCCTTCCTCTTTTTTTTTGAATGGATCGACTGATCCCCTTTTTAACAGTTTTATCAAATAGTTCTGAACCAAACTTGAAAAATTCCATAACCTTTTCCAACATACTCCTTGTCTGTACCAAAATAGGACCTTTGGAACAGGGTATGGATATCCATCAAAGCATAATGAAAGGGGGGTTTTCATGAGATATTATAGTTGGAAATTATGTTATAGACATATATGCAAAATGTCAAAGCATAGACAAGGCACATAAATTGTTTGAGAGAATGCCTCAGAGAAACGTGGTCTCGTGGACTGCAACAATTGCAAGATATGCACAAGATGGATTTGTTAAAAAGGTTGTAGAAACTTTCAATCAAATACACTTGGTAGGTGTAAATCCTAATTTCACAACCTTTGTCAGCATTCTCTCTGCCTGTGCTAAAATGGGAGCTTTGGAATAGGGTATGGACATCCATCAGAGCATAATGGAAGGGGCTTTTCAGTTAGACATTATGGTTGGAAATGCACTGGTAGACATTTACGCAAAATCTGGAAGGATAGATAAGGCACATGAATGGTTTAATAGATTTCCTCAAAAAGGTCTCATGGATTACAATGTTTGCATGATATGCACAAAATGGATTTGTTGAAAAGTCTTTATAAACTTTCAAACAAATGCAACTAGGAGATGTAAATCTGAATGCAACTTTATAAAGGATTAAGAAATTTTGTCAAATGTTGTAGTTGCAACTGCCCTATTAGACATGTATGCAAAATGTGGAAATATAGACGAGGCACATGAACTGTTTGAACAAATTCATCTAAGAAATGTGGTATCATGGAATGCCATGATTGCATGATATGTACAAAATGGATTTTTTGAAAAGGCTTTAGAAACTTTCAAGCAAATACTATTGCTAATGATTTATTGCTGCTCTATTTTGGTATTTGATGATTTTCCATGCTTAAACATTTAATGTCATTATGGTTATATGAATAGATTCTTTGCCTTAGAACACTATCATCTTCAAAATCCTATATGAAATCTATATGACCATTTCATTTCTTCAATATGCCCTATGGATGTCCCTATCTAACTATATATCTTTTAATTGCATATAATAACTAATTTATGTGCTTTTTCATGACTATGTTTGACTCATATAATTGTGATCTCTCTATCCCTATGATGTCATTTAATATGTCTTGCTAAAGCTTGTAAATTTTGTTCCTTTTGCCATGTCATGTAATATGTCTTCCCTTGTAGCTTATATGTTTTGATTGCTAGAGAGCTTCTAGAGCTAAGCAAGAAGACCATTGCACGAGTTATAGCCGCGCACTCAGGTATGAAAATTGTATATTTTTTAATCTAATGTATATTTTAACTAGACTTTTAGCTTATATGTTTTGAAATTTCTTTTAGTGGCTTAATATTGTATGGTCTCTTGAAATAAGACCTTCAAGCAATTGGTCAAAGTTTTACAAATAATCTTATCCACAAATTTGCCTGGAGCAATTGACTGAATGTTATAAAAGGTGATTGGGTTAAATGTCTTAGGAATAAAGTCAAAGAAAGTATTTTTAAAATATTAAAGTATTTAACTAGGTCTAAGAAGATTTGTGTACTTTCGACAGTTTTGCTTAGTTTGTGAAAGTTGTAGACCGAAGTTTTCATAGCCTGATTTTTGCTTCCTATGAAGAACGATCATGTCAGATAATATAAGTGAAGAACAAAATAGGGAGACAATTGCTAGATTGTGGTCTAACTTGAAAAGAAAAGGTGATGGAAAATGTTATTGTCCCTACAAAATTTGTAAGGGCTTAAACTGTAGAAGACTGCTAATCAAAATAGTTAAGAGACATTGTGGGGAGAATGGTCACATTGAAGGGGGGCATGACTATCATCCACTGGTAAGTTGTTCATTATATCATTTTAACAATTTTTATACATATGAAATCACTTGATGATGAGTTGATGATCATGGTTTATTTATGTTAATCGATTTTATATAGGTTGATCTCCCCAGGGAAGTACATGATATGAACCACAACAATCCGAAGAATATGGTTTTCAAAGTGGAGGAACATGGAGGTGCGAATATCCAAGGTGAAGATAATGATCCCATGGAAGATGATGATCATGTGCCAGAAAACACAATTGAAGATGATGGTATAAATACATTGATCCATGACACATTTAGTCCAAGCGTATCTGATCATGATGATGATGATAGCCTCGATGTACCTCTACTTGAGAAGGCATACGAGCCCCTATACAAAGACTCCCAAACAACTCTTCTCTCTACTATATTATTGTTGTTGAACTTGAAGGTTATGAATGGTTTATCCAACATAATAATGTCATGTATGTTAAGGTATGTCATATATGTCTTTATAGTTAACAAATGGTGAATAATGTACCACTAATATTGTTTATATTAACAACTTATATTTTTTTCTGTAGATTGATAGGTGAGTTTTTGTTACCACCATCAAATATTCTACCTTGCTCATATCGAGAATTATCTACTGTTATGAAAGATATTGGAATGGAGTATCAAGCAATACATGCTTGTCCCAATGATCATATTATATATTATAAAGAACATGAATTTGCAACACAATGCCCTGTATGTCATACGAGTAGATATCAAATAGATCGAATAACAAAAAAGGTGCCTCACAAGGTTCTTCGTTACATCCCCATTATTCCACGGATGCGACAATTATTCAGGTGTAGTAGCTTGGCACAATTTATGGATTACCATGCACGCAATAGAAGTCAAGATGACATTATTCGAATCCCTGCAGATGGTTCGATATTTATGCACATAGAGGAAAAGTGGTAACATTTCAAAGAAGAACCTCGTAATCTCAGGCTTTCATTGGCAGCGGATGGTGTCAATCCATTTGGAGAGATGAGATCTGTTTACTCAGTGTGGCCTATTTTTGTTATCAACAATAACATTCCTCCATGGATGTCAATAAAGAGGGAGCACATTATGTTGGCAATGATTGTTCTAGGTATTTTATCATTTGATATTTATTAATTTACATGTACTTACAAATCTTGCAGTAAAATGGTCACTATAATTATGTAATGTTACTTTTCATTCAAGTAGGTAAATATCAAGTTAAAGATATGAATGTATATATTGAGCCTCTTATCGACGAGTTGGTGGAGTTATGGAATGGTGTCACTATGTATGACGTGTCTAGACCAATAGGACAAAGACAATTTCAATTCCATGCAATACTTGCATGGACAATACATGATGCCCTAGGGCTAACACATTTTTATGGTATGTTATAGTGAATTCAAGTTGCGCATGATAATTCTAATTATAAAAATCAACATATTTAATAATCCAATTATATCATTATCTTGTAGGTCTTCAAAAAAAGGGAAAATTTGCATGTCCAGTTTGTGGTCCAAAGATGAAATCTCATCATTCAAAAAGTTTAGGAAAGCAGGTGTTTGATGAGTGTAGACACTTCCTCCACAGGAATCATAAGTATCGAAGTATGGAAAAACATCTTTTCAATGGGAAGAAGAGACTACATCAAAGCCACAAAGAATGACACCTCGCCTATGGAAGTTGGAATATAATAGAATTAATCATCGAGGTAATGTCATTCCACCTAATGGTTTATGTTTGTAATTTATATATTTCTATTGTGATTTTTGTTTACTAATTATGTAATTGATGATCGTGAAGGTCGTCAAGGCACTACTGACAACCTTCTAAAGGGACTAAAAAGCTATCCCAGAAAATTTAGTAGGTTGCCCTACTATGAGCACCTACAAATTGCGCATTTGTTTGATACTATGCATATTGGAAAGAATATAACAAAGACATTGTGGAAAATATTGGATGGAAGGCGTGACAAAGAAAAAATTGTTAAAATTTGTAATGACATTCATGAATCCAATCATGCACTGAAGAATTTCATTCACTCAAATAGCAATAGAGACCAAATTAATATAAGTGCCCTTCCTTGGTTATTAATGGAGTAGCAAAGTGATGCCATAAAAGAAGTCATACGAAAAATTTGATTTCCCACAAGATTTCCTGCAAACATAAGAAATCTCATATCAAAGAAAAGTGAATTTGGACCAGGGCTCAAAACGCATGATTGGCATACTTTCATCAAGGTAAGTTATGTTCTTCTGTATTTACAATATATTCATAAACTACATGTATTGTTCATTATGTTATGTTACAAAACAATGAAATGATTGGTTCATAATTACTGTAGTATGTGCTACCTCTATCTCTCCCAGAGCACTTCAACAATAACATCAAACAAGTGATATATGATCTTGGAAAATACATGAGGTAAGCAGTAATATCTGTTCAATTTGTTGTATATATTTATTATATTTGCGATTTGTTTTTCTTGCTATGTAATCTATTGTATATTATTTTGTAAAGTCTCGTATTTATATATTTTTTGTGACTTGAATCTCTTAATGTAGGTGGTTGTCATCTAAAGAAATCCATAAAGAAGATATAAACTATTGGAAGAGAAGAATTCCTCATTTGCTATGTGAAATGAAAAAGTGTCTACCTCCAACTTTTTTCAATGCACAAGAACACTACCTCATACACCAAGTTGAGGAGATTGAATTGTGTGGACCTGTACACTCTAGGTCAATGTGGATGGTTGAGAGGCACTTGAAATCTTTGAAGGCTTTGGTTTGACAAAGAGCACATCCTGAGGGTTCTATGGTAGAGGGATATATGGTATACCAGACTATGGTGTACATTACTGAATATCTTCCTAAGTTTGCATCAAATATCCATGTAAATCGCATTTGGGATCTCGACCCTTTTAAAAAATTTGAAGGGGAGTACTTGATGGGGAAAGGTAGATTGAGGAAAGTGAGAGGTAATAAATTATAAGATGTTATTGTAATAAATTATTTCTTAATCTTCAAAATAAATCGGTTGTAAGTCATCTATTTTTTTTTTATACAGTTGCTCGAGAGTGGGATGCACTACATTTGTATATTAAAAATAATCTTGATTCGATGACGGTATGGATTGAACAATGTTAACATTCTAGTCGCTCATTAACATGGGAAGGTGTATCTTCATTGGGTAAAGAAGCTCATCGTAATGGAGATTCCAATGTTATGCAAAGGGAAATAGATTTAGCATATGGTTTAAGAGATTTCCAGGTACGTACAAATTTATTAATCACTCGTATGTTTATCAACTCACGATACAATAATTTTGACATGTTTCACATATTATTGCAGGTTAAACACCACAAGGGTATGTTCTATAATGGTTAGAAATTTTGCGTTAAAGTGTTGGATGACATGAAGAAAACTTGTGATTTTGGAATAATTGCAGTCTTTCAAGTGACTAATATTTCATCTAGAAATGACTTACATCCTCGAGAGTCTGAAAATTGATACTATGGCATTTTGGATGATATAATTGAGTGCGACTTTAGTTCCTTCAAATTAGTACTCTTCGTTGTCAAATGGTACAGGCTATGACTTAATCCAAATGATCCTGATAGAACTGTTATTGAACATGATAATGAATTTATAATGGTTAATACAAGGTTGTTTGAGCCAGTTGGGGATGAGCCCTATGTTCTTCCAAGCCAATGTGAGCAGGTATTTTACTCAGAGGTTCCACATAAACTGGGTTGGTCATTTTTTGTTAGACATGAACCGATAAAGTATAATGTGATGGAAGAAGAAGATACCGAAGAAGTAGAAGATGATGTAGATGATGATCACGATCGACAGTTATTGGGTGATGTTCCTGACACAAATTTTCATGAAGAAGAAGAAGAAGATGATGACGATGATGCTGCTACTAATGATGATGATGAAGATGATGTTGATGTTGATGATGATGATGTTGATGATGATGATGATGATGACGACGATGACGACGACGATGATGATGATGATGATGATGATGAGGATGATGATGATGATGATGATGATGATGAGGATGATGATGATGAAATTTAGAGGTATGCCATCAATCCTTAATCTATTTAATATTCAAACCATCAAACCCAACCATCAAACCCTCCTTCCTAAGTGCATAAGCCTAGGGCTTTACCAAAATGACCACTCCAAACACTTCCAGATTGTACCAATGGATCAAACACCATTACATGGTCCTAACATGACATTCTATGCCATCAAACTCTTTATTCCTCTCATAATTGGAAGTGTGCACTTGATCTGTGTATAGGAATTCTCCTTGAGTCTCTATTGGAGATTTGATGACTATGGCAACCATTATAGGGGTGTAACAGCAAAAGAAAATCCAAAAAATATAGCAGCAATTGGACTACTCTAAGTCTTTGTTAGGTATTGACCTTAACATGAAAGTTTTATGGTCATATTTATAAGATAATGAGATCCCTAAAGATAATGTTTATGAATAAAAATTTAGAAACTTACTTCTACTAAAAAGTATCATTAATAAACTTTGGCTTCACCATACAATCCTTTTTCATTCAATAACTTATGTCCTTTGTTTGCAGCAATGAGGATACATTATTACCTAAATCGATTGGTTTTAAAAAACCTCTTTTGGAGTGTCTTTATTTCTCATTCAACATATTGTCTCCATGATCATCAAGAAGGCTTGTGTTTCACTATTACACATTGGTGCAGATTGGCATTTCTTGCATTCTTCCTTATGTGCTATTTCTTACTATCCTCTTGTTGCTATTATAAGAATAGCTTTTCTCTTAATTGGATAGTGAATGCCTTGGGGTTGTATGCATAGGCTTTCCATGTCACTTTACCATAGCCTCTTGATTGGTTCTTCTTCTCCTCAACATCACTATTTGCTCCTAGACACCCATTGTTATGCATTTTTCCTTCCTCCATTGTCAAGTTGTTCACACCATGTGAAGATTCCCCATTTCATTAGTGTTAGGCCAATTTTCTATCATAGCAAAAATCTTATGAGATTGGCCTCTTTCCTACAAATGTATGTCAAGTGTCCTACCCCCGGTAGTTTTTGTTGTCACCAGGCTCCAGTCCAAGTTGCGTCTTCTAAATCACCAGACCCAGAAAGATATTCAAAGTTTAAAGCCTACTGGAAATATTTCAAAATTTACCACAGTGTCGAAAACCCATAGTGTTTCTGAAAGTCCATGATGTTTTCGGTCTGTGTGTTTTCAGCCTTCATTGTTTTTGACCCTATGCTTCCTGCTTTTGTGCGCTTATCCTTTGGCGTCAAAAATTCTGTGTGTTTTCGGTCTTCCACTGTGTCAAAAACCCTATGTGTTTTCAAACTCACAGTTTCTTGTTTGTTGGTTGTTCCATAACTGCGTAAGTGCGATGGATGGTGGGACCTAAATTTTTGAAGGCTCAGTGGGACCTGACAATGTTAGAGGATCGATGGTTGGCATAAGTTCTCATAGGATTTTTCAGAGCCATGAGATCTTACGCCAGCCGTTGATGTTACTTTTTGCCAGGTTGCTTGTTGTACTAAGTGGGCCTGCTGTCAGAGGGGTGACAGGTGGCTCTTCCTGATTGGCTATCACATGGCTGCATGTCAGACTTTTCTGACATGCGATCATGCGACCGCTTGCCACCTGTCCATGTGGGTTCTGACTCTTCACAGTTAGTCTAGTTATAGTTTCATGGTCCGGAAGGCGGTTACGTGGTGACCTTTGGTTGGTTGTCACATGATCGCATAGCCTATTTTTTGGCTATGTGATCATGCGACCAGATGCCACGTGGTGTTGGAGCCTGGTGATAGGTGATGGGGCATCTTCTAGGTGTGGTGGTGGTGTTCTATTGGCCGGCAAGCGGTGGTGTTATCTTCATGCGGCAATGGTTTCAGAGGTGGACATGTGGCAACCTATGATTGGCTGTCGCATGGTCACATAGCCTAGATTTTGGCTATGCAATCATGCGACCGCTTGCCACGTGTCCCTGGGGCCCATCGATAAAGTGGGGTTGGTTGCAATTTGGTGGTGTGACACATGGTGGTTTGCTGGCAGTTAGTTGTATGTTCGCATAGCCTTTTGCAAGGCTATACGATCATGCGACTGACATCTTTTATTGGTGGTTGTGGTCACGGCAGGGTTGCGGTTTGCGGGTGGTCGCATGTTCGCATAGCCTATCTCTAGGCTATGTGATCATGCAATAGGGTGCCACATGTCCCTGGGGCCCATCTGTATTTGCTTTGTGGTCCTGTTGGTGGATGTGTCATGGCGATCACCAATTGGTCCATGCTGGCGGGATGTTAGGGTTTGAACGCTGGCCCAGGTGGAGGTATCTCGGTGATGATTTTAATGGTTGGTAGGTTGCATGTTTGCGGCTTGTTGCATGTTCACATAAGCTAGTTTCCCAGCTTACGAACATGTGACAAACCCTGTTGTGGCAAGTGGAGGCATCGACAGTTAAGAGAAGGTAGTGGGAAGTGGCGTGTCACATGTTCACATAGCCCATTTTTAGGCTATGCCATCATGCGACAACTATTTGGCATTGCTATTGTGGAGTTAGCCTGAGATGCTTGGGTGGTTAAAAACATGAAGCCTGCGAGTGCATGGTGGCCATTTGAATTCAAATTTGAATTCTCAGGGAACTTCCATCGACCAGAAAGTACCAAATTTATGGAATTCATTGTAGAGTAGACCCTGTTCGGTGAGAAATGATTGGTCTTCCATTTGCGGTGTGGTCCAGGGTGTGGTTGGATTATTTGCAGAGCTTGTACTATTATAGTTGTGTGCTCAAGGCTTGTTGCAAGGTGTCCTTTTGAGCCTAGTTTTGTGATCCCTTGTACTTGTAGAGAAGATTTTCATGATTAGGGATCAGTTCTAGTTTCCTCTTTCTTGATTTTGATGTGTTTCCCACCCCTGTAATAACTTTTAGACTATTTCCAGTAGGTTGGGTGGTTGAGACCTTGCCCTAGCTATTTGTAGCTTGTTGCAACCCATTTTGGGTTCCCATGGCAGCTAGTGGTATAAAGTGTCAAATTTTTGACTTAAAGGGGGTTCTGAATTTTGTTAGTTCCAGTGAAAGTTTTTTCTCTACAAATTTCCCCTTCTCTCTGCATATAGGGTGTTCTATTTCCATTGCTAGTTCAGAGAACATGATACATATTGTAATAGACTTATTTTATGTATGAGAACTCAGTTTATTCTTACTGTCACCAAGCTATCTCCATTTGAATTTTGAATGCATTAATCATACATCAAGGGTGTTTGATTTGTCTATTTGCATTACCTATGTGTTTGCAAGTGGAGTTATCTTCGCAGAGGTAACTGGTTTAGGATTAGTGTTTATGCATGTATGAGCTGAGATATCAAGGATAGGTCATGCTTGTCTTCCAGTGGATGCTGGTTAATGTATTGTCCTTTCATAGGTCTCTTCTAAGGGGAGGGTCAAAATCCTTTGATGGATAATAGAATGCTTGAATGCACAGGTGGGTGTTAAGTTGAGGTTTGGTCATGGTGTGTGATTGATGTCAGGCATCAACACATTGAGCATATTGTTTTCTTGTTTCATAGTTGTCCCTTGCAATATTGTATTTAACTTTGTGGCCCATTGGAGAAGGCACTGGTCTATCAGAGACTTAGGGCATCTTACGGGACCTTTCAACTCATTTAAAATCTTTTCCATCCAGTTCCACCCTTTCCCTTTCTTGTTGTTAGTATAGGTCTCTAGCTTTCAGTCTCATTCCATGCAAGTAGGGCTATTGGATGAGACTTTCTATCATTGGGGTACAGGATACCTATAGGAGATTGACTGCTATTCCACATTAATCTATCTGCAAGCCTTTGGTTTGTCATGAAGTGTCTTGAATGTGCAGATAAGGCAATACCCGCCTGAGTGAATGTGGAACTCAAAGAAGAAGGAGGATTTCTCTCTATCCTCATCAATTGGTTTGTTTTCCTTGTCAAACTTGAGTGTCTAACCTATGTTTCTAGCCCAACCATTTGATTCAAGTTTGGTCCTACAAGGAAAAGAGCCAATAGTTGGCACATGCTAAAGTGAATAAGTTCTATTAAGGAAGGACTCTTTCTCAATTTCAATCCTAATGGAGTGCTTCCCTACTCATCCATTTGGTTTTCAGCATTCACTCTATCTCCTCCATTGTTCATCTCCTGCTAGGAATAGACAACCAAACTTTGTCACTCACATATTACATTATTGAAGCAAAGTTGACACTTCAGAGCATTTGGCACTCAGAATAAGCAATACCCATCAAATGTTTGTCCTAAAAACTTATGAACATATCCTATTAACTTACCTGTTGAACCAGGTTCATATACTTGATACATTTAGAACTTGAAATCTCTTGTGAATCTACATAAGAGTTCTTCATGTGGGCTTAGATTTTCTCATTACTGACTAGACATGAAAAGAAACTATTTGGAAATATATCTATGGTTGCCTATGATGCAGCAAGGAATGGCAATGGACCCTCTACTGAAGGCAATGATCAAAAATCCTTTGGTCAATCTCAACACCTACCCACAGGGATAGACCTTATGCTTTGGTCTATCAACTTACTCACTTGGCAAATGAGTAAACAACAAATTATTTTAGTTCATCCACAAGACACCCTAGGCAAGATACATTCAACCTTCAATGGTTACTAACATGAGTTTGTCTCCATCCCAATCCTGCACCTCCAACTCAACACAAGCTTCACAAATCTAACGGCCTCATTAGGTATGGCACCCTTGAAATGAACAAGAGATGGGTACTTAGGCTAGAAACACCTTCCAGACACCAAATACTCTGTAATTACTTGATTTCCAAACACATACTCCAAGGTGAGTTGATGGATTAACAAGAAACACAAATTTAAGTGTTATAATGTGTACTTTTTAATGTTTTTAATTTTTATGTGATGCTTATGATGGATGTGATTATGATTATGATGTGATTATGCTCATGATAATTGAATTACATTTGCAGGAAACTAAACCCCTTTCAGGAGCATCCTGCACAGTCTCATGGATCGACAGGTATAAGTCAATACACCTTATAGACAGTCTATTTAATACACTTATCAAAAGTAAGATTGATGTCTTCTAAGATCTCTCCCATTTGTAGGTACCATCAAATAGGTATTTGTGAGAAGTGTCTTCCTCGAGTGAGGGAAATATAGGAATAGAAGAGGAAAGTGAGACATGCAGTTTATTTAGAACAGGGAGATTAACTAGAGGTCAAGGACTAGAAGGAAATTCAATAAATGCATGAAATTTTTCCTTGCTCAAGGGGGGTCATGTTCTTATGATGATGAGATGAAAGGCGACATCAAGGTGCCCTTGAGGTACCAAAATCTACAGAAACATTGGGTACCCAAGGAACTTCCTCCAATAAACACTAATTTTTATGTTAACGAGAGGATATATCGCATAGCACCATCATCATTACATGGCTTGGGCCTATTTTCTATGGACGGCATAAAGGTATCTTACAACAAAGTTTCTAAATTGATGGAGTATGTTGGACCATGTTACGATTACAAAAGTTGGATGCATATTGTTCAATATAAAAAAAGTATGCATAGGTATGCACTCTCGGAAAATTATATACAACAGCAAGACAATAATCAAAGTAAAAGTGTGGCTATATACATTGATGGAAGGGCAAAAGCAATAGGGAATATTGTGGGTTTTATAAATAGTACATGACCTGGGTCAACTATAAAGCAACCCAATTGCATATTTGAGGCGCGCAAGGGAAATTGTGTATTCATCTGTGCAATAAAGTCAATATGTGCAAGGGAAGAGTTGCTTATTGATTACAATTTGAACCACATAGATACAAACAAGGCTACTATCATGGGGGTGGTACATACTATTAAACCAACTTCTAATCAATGACTCCAACATACCATTTAGTTATTAAATTTTTGGCTAACAAATTTATACTTGATCTTTGACATAGGGGCACAATATGGAGCAACCACCCAGAGGGGATGGTGATGATATTCCTAGCTTATCTACACATGAGCAGGTAAAACTCATTGTAATTGTGCAAACTAGATAGAAGAAAAATGTTATTTTTTTAATGTTGTTTTCTTCATTGTTTTGGAGTAATTTTGATAATACTAATACTACTGTTGTCACAGAGGGCTGGTGGTTGGAGAGAGGGAAAGCAACCTGCAGTCCCTCAGGAGTCCCCCCTTGAGGAGGACCCTTTTTTATTGATTCAACAGAGACCGATGACCCGATCGGTTCCATTAAAAAGATGCTAAAGAAAATTGGAAAAGAACTTTTACATTTGGCATCCATACAGCCTCAGACTCAGGAAATAAAAGAGAGGGGAGCTAACTTGTTGCGCACTTCTGAAAACTTAAAAGTAAGTATTAATGAAATTTTTAATTATAACAAGAGTTCAATAATGGTTTTTATGTTATGCTCTTTTATGGCATTAATTAAAATATGGATGCATTGTCTTTATAGAGTTATTTGCATAATTTTGAACCCCATTCCCATGATGAGGGTACTGCAGGTGGTTCAAGTAGATCACATGTTCCATTCCCCACTTGTGTTTTCCACTGAATATATATAGGAATGATCATAATCATTGACAATACATGCTCGAAAAATCCTTTTTTTTAATGCTCTAACAATCTTGTCCATGCTAGTCCACGCGTTCTATATTTATGCATGCTCTAACAATTTTATTCTTTAGCTCCTTTCCATGATGCTATGACAACACCGCCTGCATCCAAGACAACCACAAATGTCTTTCTAACAGGTATGTCAGCAACACGCAGCCTACAGGCATCAACTGTTGCACCATCTATTGGTACACAAATCCCTCTTTTTCTCTCTTTTGTTATGTGTTTAAGTGTTATGTGTTTACGATGTAGATCCCTTGATTGTGTTTGTGCCATGGGTGCTCTACACCAATTTATTTCCCTTGAACTATTATTTCTTGGAGGCATTTGATAATGGTTTTCATTTTTTGCAATAGGAGATGCAACAAGTCCCGATGCAACATCATTTCCAGGATGTTCTCGTGTTCCTAGTATGGGAACGATGAAGGATTGCATATTGATCGTCAGCAACGATGAAGGAATTCCCTGAAAAGTAGCCAAAGTTCTAGGTACTTTAAAGTTGTTATTATTCTATAGTGATATAATAGTAATTTAGTTTTTGATCACTCTTCATTGACTAATGATCCCATGATTGTTTTGTAGGGAATGATGTTTTCTGGTGAAAACTTGGTGACGAGTGTTTGCGGATATTCAGGCCCACCCTACATACATTTTGGAACATTATATCCTAACTAAAACCCTAAACCACTATTTTGATTTCATATCATTGCTAGAATAGTTTTCCTTTTCATCCATTTCTTGAACTATATTAAAGGTAGCTTCACTTCATTTATGAGTCTAACATGTTTTTTTTTACTTAAAAGGTGGAATAACCAAGAAAAAAAAGTTGAAGGATGATCTTGTAGAGAGTATGACCCAGCTTTTTGGATCTCGTGTATTCAAGAGAAACAGGCTCCTTGAAAGAGCTGGTTTATGTTTGAAGTATATTAAGGACCAGTATAGGAAAAATTTATAGGTTAACCCCAGGCATGAGCGTCTGCCCTATGTTCCCGAGGCTGAGTGGCAGGCTCTAATTTTGGATGGAAAGTATAAAGCTGACATGAAAAAAGGAATTAAACTAGTAGAGAGTAGAGGAAGGTATGTGATACTGTTGAGAATGTAATTATGTACTAATTAACCTCTATATTTATATGATCTAACATATTTCAAACTATTCATAGATTGCCTGACACATCAAAGGCAACAAAGGCAAGACTAGAAAAGCGCGGGACACACAAGCTCAGTGCTGGTGGTTTTTCAAAGCTTCAAGCACGAGTTGTAAGTATTAGTAAATTTTTTATATATTGCAAGGAATTTTTTTTTGATGAAACAATGCAAGTAAAATTCACCATACCAAGCAAAAATGTAGGGCTCAGAGTTCAATAGATGCCTCATAGAAGAGGACAAGAGAATTGGCTTCCAACAAGGCTATAGAGCTGTGGCTGAACGGCTACGAGCTGAAATCAGTGCGCAAGGTTCTAATAATGATGCATCTGAGCCACAGGTAAATAAGCTAAATGAAATTTATTTCAAATTGAATACTTTACCAATTATTCTATTTGATGTTAAGTTCCAATATAAAGTGAGTATATCTATTTTAAGCAAGCAATGATAACAATGCGTAGGATATTGGAATGCAGCCTGACAATCCTTCTACACAATCTGTGCATGATGAAGGTTCGCATGATGTGCATCCTAGTGGTGGAGGTATACATTTGCTATTAAATTTTTTATATGTAATTGCAATTGGTGTTTGGATTAACGTAACATTTTGTATAGCAGCTATAGAGGATCGAGGGGTCAGTGTTCATGAGCATGTTGAGGTTGAGTCTAGACAAAATGATGTGGCCAGATTAGGTAAAAAGTGCCACAGTTATGTTCTTTAAAATAATTAAATACTTGTAACAATTATAATAAAATGTTTTTAATTTAACTCTTTTATTTGTTATTGCAGAGGACCCCCCTTTGTAACAGCATAGGAATTTGAGATCATTAAGAACAGAGAACAAAACAACTAATGAGGGGGGAATTGATGATAACACTGATGCTCCTCTTAGAGCTTACATAGAAAAAAAAATTAGAAAGAAAAAAAAGTAATGATTGTCATCTACATACCTTAATTGATAATGACTGAATTTTATGTCTCAATGAATTTAATTATGTGCTAATGAATGTTCATGAATTATGTGTTGATGTAGAATATTGATGAATGTTGCGTGTTAACGAATCTAATGTGTTAATGAATGTTATCATGTGATATTGATTGAATGTTACATTTTATTAATGGTTGAAAGAATGAATGAATGTTAGATGTTAACGAGGAATGTAGAGTGATGTTAGGGGGAGGGGGGGTGGGGCCAAATGAGCTTCCACCTTCATGTGGTTGGCCCTGTTTAGTAGAGAATATTAAACTATTCTTGAAACAAAGTGAAGCTCAATAAGATACTAAATATTTCTCTATTTTGTCAAATTTTTACTTTTTGAAGTCTTTTGAAAATTTGTATCTGATAGTACTCTAATACCCTGTGACTACTCTAAGGTTCTTGGTACATCTTCTTGTAGGTAATTCTTCATAGACTCAGAGTAGAGTTTGAGGTAGAGGAACGGAGGGAAAAATCTTTTTCCAGGTAATTCTTCATAGACTCTTCATTATTATTGTTTGTAAGGAAACCCAACACATTCATTTCCTTCATCTTTACCACATTTGTACCCTCCATTTGAATGGATTCAGTCCCATATCAGGAGGAAATGGTGAAATAACCATCATAACAATAGTAATATAGAGCAAGTTTAATTGTTCTTTTCATATGTCTATCTTGTGCATTTAGAGATCATGGCACGTCATAAGGCCATATTTCTTTGAGAAATTTAGTCAAACAGTTCACACGCAGTGTCTATGGTTCTACATTCCTTTACAG
Source organism: Chamaecyparis obtusa (assembly GCA_027943335.1). NCBI lineage: Eukaryota > Viridiplantae > Streptophyta > Pinopsida > Cupressales > Cupressaceae > Chamaecyparis > Chamaecyparis obtusa. Next base: position 791,068 of record BSBK01000964.1, read on the forward strand.
AAATTCTATCAGAGTTCATGAGCTAAGCCTAGGGTTCCACATTCCACTGCATACAAATCTACTAGAGCATTTCCAATTTCTAACTATACTTCACTTACAAGCTTAAAATAAATATACCCATCATATTTACAGTCATATTTCAAGATGAGAGCCTCCAATATAACACTCTTTCATTATCCCAAAAAAATTGAAAGATTTGCCGCCTTAACAATGAATTAACATAGACGACTAGACTGTAACAAGATTTGCATGGACTTTCTTGCTAGCAATTAGATTGTAATGAGCATTTGCTAGGGTTTCTTTAAAATATTTAGTTGGGTTTTCTACTATTTTTTTGTCTTCAAATATTTTTGCTTATTAGTTTTTCCATTATGAACCAAAGTTGGAGAGGATTATTCTCCTCTTTGTGGTTCCATTATAGATTTGTTGGATAGATTAGGTGCATCCTTGGAGGAGAAGAAAGGTGATGTCTCCATAGTGGAAATAAGGAAGAAAAATGACCAAATGATAAAGGGAACACATACATGTGTGCCAACCATGGAGGAATCTCTAATTATCGATCTTGATTTTTTGGAATTTAGGAAAATTGTGTCTTTGCATAGCAAGAGTTTGATTTGTAGATTCCTTGAGGTCTAAACTCCCCTTGAAGATCTATATTATTGGGTAAGAAAAAATTGGAAAAATAAAGGAGAATAGGAGATTCATAAAGGATAGTTCATTGCAACTTTTTCTAATGAATATAGTTGTGATGGATTTTGAGTGAAGGTCCTTATTTCTTAAGAATGAAGGAATCTTTATGAAGCACTAGCATATTAGTATCTATTCCTCAAAATAAATCCCATCTATGATATTGGCTTGGATACATTTCTATGCTCTCCCTCCAGAATTTTTGCCCCCTTATGTTTTTGAGATGATTGAAAACTCGTTGAAAGTGTTGATGTCTCTAGACCCTTTCATGGGAAAGATCACCTAGTTTATGCCAAGACCTATGTAGAGATATATCTTATCTCTCCCTTCCCTTAAAGTCTTACTCTTGAGAGTATTCAAACCATAGACCATGAAAGGCTTTTGGATTCACATTTAGAGGGTTTCATGAATATGGTCATCATAATATAGAATGTTAAACAACTGAGAAGCTTAATCACCTAGTTGTACTAAGAAAATATTTATAAATTAGTCAGTAATCACTAAGAAATATAACCAGTAAGTAAAAATATATAAATAAATGTTTCATGAACTGATATTTTCTCATCTTTATTTTGAAATTGCAAGGGAAAAAAATCAATTAATTGGGTGGTGACATGATTTAGAAATCTTTATGCAGCTGAAAAGAGCACGATGAATTAGGTGCAAACATGTTTATAGCACATATAATATTATTGTTTATGTCTCAAAATTTTTGAAGGGCGTGATTCCTTGAAGTCAATAAATTATGGCATATCCACCATCTTCAAAATGTGACATGGGATATTTGAAGAAAGTGTATGCACATGTGACATCTAGTAATTCTACTATTCGATGGTCTGATTCCAACAATCCATGACATCATGTGCACATGAGATTTACAAGTCTTTTATGGCTCCTTCACTGCTTGATAGCCAGTTGAAAAGTCATGATCACCAAGCCCCATGCTTCTGGCCTTCTTGAAAACCTTAAGAATTTTAAAAACTAGACAATTGAGATTAAACCATAGGCTAGAACTCCTTACCCAATATATATATATTGTAAAAGTGATTTGAGCCAATTGCTAGCATAGCTTTTAAATTCATTCTGGTAGACAAAGAGAGAAAGATAAACTTAAGATACCTCATTGGCTACAACAGCTACAGGCATATATACTCCAGCATCATCTCCAAGAGCAAGTGCTAAATGCATATCCTTCTATTGATGTTTCAATGGAAATGTTGGGGGGAACTTTTGTTGAATCATAGCTGGCCCTTTCAACTTAAACATAGGATTACTGATTGCACCTAATTCCTATCATAAATCATTGTATTAGCAAAGATGGCACTGGTTTGCTGTCCTAAACCAGTTTCCTCTTTGCAATGTCCTTAGCATTGCATGTTATGACCTACCTATTTGTTGTAATAGAACTTAAAAGTATGCTCAAAAGTACCAAAATAAAAGATAGGGTTCCCTGCAAAAGCATGCATAAAGAAGCCTACCAAGACATCTAACAGCGTTTGCTGACTTAATCCACTCTTATCAGTTAGAACGAGGCCTTCAGAGAATGCATTTTCCATGCTGTAATGACAACTAGGGCATGTCAAATATTGAAGAAGTTTGATATAAAATTGCAGGTCATGAAAAATTTAGCATTAAATAATAGTCTTATATGAATAACATGGAGTTTATAAGAATCTGCACATAAAATAAAGCATTTTCTCTTAAAACCTGCAGTCTTCCTCAGGCATAAGAGTTGAAATTGTGTACAAAATTCCTCAACCATATTGCCATATAGAAAATAAAAATTGATATCTTTGACCAAGCACGCTCCTTGTATATATGTGAAAATTTTGCTACTTTATTTGTCATTGATGTGTGATTACCATTGCTAGAAATTTTAAGTAAACGTACCAATAATAATTACAATTATCACAAGGAAAATCTTTTGACTTATGATTCTTATATTAATGAGAATTTACATTAATTCTTTTGTCTAATGATTCTCAGACCATAAATCTGCTAAATATTGAAATGGAATATCGATTGATTTGACTATGGCTAAAGGAGTTCACTTTTAAAAATGTGGTTTTTACTATGAACATACACTTCACAGTTATAATTTAGAACACTACATCATTTTGCAAGCTACGATATGAGTGGATCATGTTTGTCATGATAAATCATGTCAATTTCTATGGACACAAAATGTTTAGATAGTTTCTAAGCACAAAAAGGTTAGACAATAAAATCATATGGTAGTGATACCTCATCATCAAACAGGTTAGAGATAGGTGACAACTAGTCATTCTTGTGGATGGTAAGACTGATGATTTCCTCAAAGATATGTATCAAGTTTTAGCAAATGGTGTTAGCATTGTGATTTGTGTTTTCATTGATGTGAACCTCTGGAGTTGCATTAATGTCAGTTTGGGAAGGATGGAAGGTTGCTGAGACTATATTGAGTCTGTGACATTGATTAAGGAAGAATATTTGAAGAAGTTTCCAAAGTTGTGACATTGCTTGATGAAGAAGATTTGAATAATGACTAAGGAAGTAACTAAGGCTATGACATCGATTGATGAAGAAGATTTGAATAATGATTGAGGGAGTTTGTAACTTATCTAGAAGACAGAAGTATGATAGACAATAATATGCAGGAAAGAGTATTTGAAGATCTTATTGAAGAATGCTTTGAGGAGATGACTACATATGGCTCTAGTTATAATGATTGACTACTGTGAATATTGCACTATCATGTGTGTAGATCCCCAATTGATTATTTGACAAAGATTTGATGTGTTGTTTGGATGATCATAATGTTGGCTGTCAGGATGGTTTGGACAGGCTTGGAGAATGGCTTACATTGCTCCATAATGGGTTTTTAGGTTATACAGTTTGGTGGACTTGGTGAAATGGTTCATGCAATGTTTCAGTTCAGATATCTTTTGATGGTTTTCTCCGTAGGTGTAGATTTTTTGTCACATGCACTATTCTACTATCTGTGTTGGCTTTTGGTCAACTCAACTATTTGCAAGGACTTAATTTGAGTAGTCTAGGTCCAGATATAGGTCAAAGGAAATGCTAAGAAACTTGAGATGATCTTTCCATGGTGAGTTGTGCTTCGAATCGTGCTACATGCTTTGGAGAGTGTTTTGGCCCAATTGGTAACTTGCTTTTAATACATTTTCACATGTTACTTTTGGGTCTGACTTTGGAAGGAGTTGCGATGCATATGGATGAATTATATTATTTAGGAAGGAACTTTTATGATGTATATGTGTCCACTTTGTCTCTTGGGGTGGATTGCATTGAGTACTTTGTTCAAGGTGGTTGACTTTGTATTAATAATACTTATTTTTTATCAGAGAATATTGGAAAATCAACAATCCAATTCCATTGAATATGACAATGAATTTCTCTATTAGATGCTAGGTATAAATAACCTCAGCATATAACAAATTTTGTGCAACAAAATCATGAAGGAAATCAAATTGACCAATCTCTTAACAAAATGTGGAAACAAACAATAAATAATTATAACAAATAAACAATCTATATAAAAAAACTATCTACATGGAATTATGACAGATTTCATGCTTGTCACATGATCGCATGTGGCTTCCCAAGTGCATGTGACCATGCGACAAGCCACTAGCCATCGCAGTTGCTTGGGTGTATGTCGCACTTGCGATGGTTACACATAGAATTATGACATATTTCATGCTTGTCGCATGATCACATGCGGCTTCCCAAGCGCATGCGACCATGTGACAAGCCTCTAGCTATCACAGTTGCTTGGGTGTACGTCACACTTGCGATGGTTACGCATAGAATTATGATAGATTTCATGCTTGTCACATGATCACATGCGGCTTCCCAAGTGCATGCGACCATGTGACAAGCCTCTAGCCGTCGCAGTTGCTTGGGTGGTCATCACCATTGTGACGTATACGCATAGAATTACAATGGATTTGCTGTATTGGTGACACCCAAATGCCATTGCAATTTTGGTGGGTGTACGTCACACTTGTGATGACTACACATAGAATTATGAAGGATTTCATGCTTGTTGCATGATCTCATGTGGCTTCCCAAGCGCATGTGACCAGGCGAGAAGCCTCTAGCCATCACAGTTACGTGGGTGTACGTCACACTTACGATGTTTACACATAGAATTATGATGGATTTCATGCTTGTCACATGATCTCATGTGGCTTCCCAAGCACATGCGACCATGTGACAAGCCTCTAGCCATCGCAGTTTCGGTGGTTGTACATCATACTTGCGATGGTTACACGTAGAATTATGACGGATTTCCTGTATTGGCGACACCCCAAATACCATCACAATATCAGACAAGCGTGTCATAAGTACAATGGTATTTGTTGCCATTGTGATGCTAATATAAGGAATTGCAACAGGGTTATTGTCACAATGAAGGGGCTGCATAGCGACAGATTGAAGTCATAATTGTGATAGAAAAGGAAAGATGTCATATTTTGCGACTAAAAAATAGTGACGTCTATTACTATCACAATTGCAACACATGGTTGTCTCAATTGCGACACATAGCCATCACAAATCGATGCCAAATTTATTAGTGAAGCATCGACGAAGAAGAAGATGAAATAGAAGAATCAGATGATCTAGAGCTCTTAAATTTGAAGACTAACTCTATTCCAAAAGGAATGGTAGCTCTGGAAAGGATTTTTGATAAAGATGATCATGCTCAGGAGAGGGGAAAAACATGAGTGGTAGGAGGTGATGACTACGAGCTCTACAATCTAGGTACACAGATTGAACCTATGGAACTTTATATTGGAAAGGTTGGCACAGCTAAAGAAAAGAAGCAGATGGTAGAACTTCTCATAGAGTACAAAGACATCATAGCCTGGAGTTAGGAAGACTTGAAGACCTATGATCCTAGCATTACCATGCATAACATCCCTTTGAATCTAGATGCTAAAACTTTCTACCAAAGACAGAGGCCGATGAAACCTATGATTGAGATCGTGATCCAAAAGGAGGTACAAAAGTTGCTCAATGCCAAAATTATTTTCCCTATCCAACACTCGACTTGGGTAGAAAACCTCATCCTAGTGAGAAAGAAAAGTGGAGAGGTTCGACACTGCATAGATTTTTGAAATCTGAATAGGTCTTCTCAAAAGGACAACTACCCACTACCATCCCTTGATGAAGTGTTATAAGTGGTCAATGGTTCCTAGATGATGTCATTCATTGATGGCTACTGTGGATATTACCAGGTCATGGTAAAAGAAGAAGATTGCCTAAAAATAGCTTTCACAACAAAGTGGGGGACATTTTCTTATCATCGCATGCCATTTGGTTTGATCAACACATGAGCCACCTTCCAATAGGCTATAGATGAGGTGTTTAAAGGCCTATTGAACAAATGTATTGTCATTTATATGGATGACCCTATGGTATTTTTTAGAAACCATAGGGACCACATTGAAGATCTATGCAGGGTATTGAAAAGGTGTCGACATTATGAAATCTCACTAAATCCTAAGAAATGTGTATTTGGGGTAACCCAAGGAAAAATCCTCAAGCACATCATATCTAAAATAGGCATCTCAATTCACCCTGAAGGAGTTGAAGCTGTCCTTAAATTGGTTACCCCAAATAGCTGGAAAGAGTTGAAATCTTTCTTCGGTAAGATCAACTTCATCAAAAAGTTCATTAGTAGGTTTGCAGAGATAGTACACCCATTGAATGACATGCTAATAAGGATGCTAAGATTGAGTAGAATGCTCTGGCCAAAGAGGCCTTTGAAGAAATTAAGACATCTATTGCTACCGCTTTGGTTCTAGTCAGCCCCAATTACCTCCGGCTATTCAAGATTTACTCTTTTGCATCAAAACATTCATGTGCAAGAATCCTCACCCAAAAGAAAGAAGGGGAGGATGAGAGGCCAATAGCTTTCATGAGCTATCCTCTAAAAAATATTGAACTTAAGTACCCAGATCTTGACAAATAATCTTTTTCCTTGGTCAAAGCTATCAAGAAGTTCAGTTACTACATCCTCTAGATTAAGGTCATTGCTATGTTTCTCAATCCAGTGCTCAAATCCTTGTCGATGCAAAAAGAGCTAGGATAATGAAGAGGGAAGTGGATGGCTATACTACAAGAGTTTGACATCAAGATCTAACCAATGAAGTTAGTGAGAGGTCAAGGTCTTACCAAGATGATGGTAGAAATAGAGCAGGGTTTGGTATGTCATGTACACCAATGAAGGAGTGATCACCGATGTCTGGTATCAAGATATAGTCTACTATTTGTTGTAAAACTATTTCCTTGAAGGATTGAATGGTTCCTAGAGGAGAGAACTAAAGAATAAAAGAAGTTCCTATATGTTAAAGAATGGGAAGCTGCACAAATGCAATTACGATGGCCTCTACCTACGCTATTTAGATTGGACAGAAGATGAGCAGGTTCTTACAGAATTCCATGACATGTATGTATAGGACATGGGTCAGTTGAAGCCATGAACCATCAAATATTGAGATCTAGCTATTATTGGCCAACCTTTCTCAAAGACACTCATGAAAATGTGTGTTAATGTCATGTTTATCAGACTAGCACCACACATGAGAGACATCCAACAATGCCCCTACAACTAGTTTACGAGGTACGTCCATTCACCCAATGGGGGATAGATTTCATGGGAATGATTAACCCTCCATCTTCTATAGGACATAGATACATTTTGAATGCAATCAATTACTGCACATGATGGACAAAGGTGCAAGTCCCAAGAAATTATACTATAGAGATGGTAACCAAGTTCCTAGAGGAATTCATCATTACATGGTTCGGTATGCCATTCTTTTTGGTATGTGACAATGCTCCCTATTTATCATCAGCATCTCTCATTCAATGGGCCTTTGAGAATTAGGTAATTCTCAAATTCTTGTCCAATTACTACCCACAAGGGAATGGGGTTGCCAAATCTACAAATAAGAACTTGACAATGATAATCAAACATCTCTTGGATGATAATCCTTTGGATTGGCACACTCAGTTGAAATATTCCCTATGGACCGACCATGTGAGAATCAAAAATACCTTGTGGACTTCCCCTTATCAGTTGGTTTATGGACTGCAACCCATTTTTCCAATGAACCTAAAAATACCAATTCTGAGATTCATCGATCAATACTTCAAAGGTAAGGATCAGGTGCAGATTCACCTAATGAACCTACTAGAACTAGAAGAAAAGAGAACCATGGATTTAGAGTAGGTGGCTAAACATCAAGCCATCATCAAGAATTGGTTTGACAAAAGAGAAACAATAAAGGGCTTTAGGATGTCTGATCTAGTTCTGATGTGGGATAAAGCAAAAGAAAAACTAAGTAGCCACACTAAATTCCAGTGTCTATGGATAGGCCCTTTCTAGATCGCAGAAAATCTAGGAGCAAATACTTTCAAAATCAGTTCTCTTAATAGAGAGTTTGTCCCATTTCTTGTTAACGACCAATTTCTCAAGCACTACTTTGGTTCTTGATAGACCTTTGTTTTTTTTCTTGTACATTCTTGTAGTTTAGAGTCTTTTCTTTTGTTTTCTTTTAGGTCTTTTCATCATTATCTTTTCATTGTGTATTTTGTTTGAGTCTTCTTGAGGGGTAGGTTTTTCTTGAGTTTAATGCTTCACATCAAGTAGTCCAAACAAGAGATAGAGGTCTTCCTTTGTTAAACCTTTTGATATAGTTTGTCCTGCAGCAAGCAAGATACTTCTTGAAAGGATTCATCAGAACAAACTATCCTCAACACTAACACACATTTAAAAAAAGGCACCCCAGACCATGAATCTCTTGGATAGGATTCTGGTCAGAGTTGGGAAATGCCCATGGTCGTGGAAGAGGTCAAGAGTCAGAACCCTATCCTAACTAGAACACAGACTAAAAGAAAAGAGAGAAAGCAAAAAGGAGGAACACATAAAGAAAAGATCAACAATGAAGAAAGCTCAAAGCTAGGGTAGCATAGTCTAAGCATTGCCACAGTTCAAAAAAAAAAATATGGGAAAGAATAAAGACACAATATCTGATAAGAGTAGAAAATGATATACCAAAGTACCAAAGTTTAAACAAAAGAAGAAGCAAATCAGTCAAAACACAATAGCTCAAGAGACTTAGTTTCAAACTGACACATATTAAGTCTAAGAGCCCTCCAAAGAAGTTTAAAACTTTAGATAAATCTCATCTATGGTAGGGAAAGGGTGATTTTTGCAACCTGTACAAGTGCTATAATTGCCTACCTGGAAGTAGAGCAAGGTTAAATTGATTCTTGACCGAATTTGGATTTGTCAGTAGTGATCTAATGATGATTGGACGATTATCAGTAGAGGCTTATGAAGAGGGATTCTTGGAAAATTTGTACACACATAAAAGCACACTAGATGTGGATGTAATTATGTTCTCAATCTTGATGATGATAGGATAATCACTCTAGCTAAAGGCTTTGTGTCTAGCTCATGATGAGATGGGATTGTTTCAAGGTGGAATGGCTCTGGAATACTCAGGTTGTTTCCCTTTCCTTTGTTGGGGATATTTGTTATGGGTCCACAACTATGCTCCCCTTTGTAGCCTCTTGGCTTCAGGCCCCCCCCTCTTTTTAGCTTGTCCTAGCTTGTTTGTCTATTTGTCAGTTTGGTTCCTTTTTTTTTAGGTCTAGTTGTTTGTCTTTTTTCACTTTTTCACACTTTCACACTTTCGAAGGTCTAAAAGTGTGAAAGGTTTGAAAGTTGAGAAGCCTTGGGTATTTCTAAAACCCCATGGGTTTCAGAATTTTAGAGGTCCAGACACCAAAAGGCCCGACTCTCCGAAGAGATTCACCCTTTTGGCATTTCAGACTTTCAGAGGTTTAGGACCCCCAAAAAGATGAAAGGTCGATTGGTGGGGGTAGCTGATGTCACCCCCACTGATCGCCTATATAAGGCACTGAGTGGTTCTTTTACCCTCACTTGTTCTCTACACATAATCATCAGTTTTTAGAGCTTCCTACTGCATTTTTCTTTGGGTCTTCATCTTCATTGGTTGTTGTCTTCTAGCTTGGTTCAATCTGATGCCTTCATTGTTCTTTTGTTTCTCTCCTTAGTTTTGGTTTCATTTTTTTTCCTCTCAGTCACTTAGCTAGGGTTTGTGTTTTGTTAGTTAGGATTTGTTTGAATCAGTCGATCTAGTCCTACCTTGGGGATCACAAAATTTTCCCCTTTGAGGCCCCTAGCCTCAAGTTTGTGGTTGAACTCATTGTCAGGCTCATTTTTGAGTCATGACCTTAAAACCCTCACTTTATACCTTTTAGACATTAGAGTTTTTGGACTTTTGCAGTCTAAAACTCTAGTAGCTTCCTTTCAGAAATCATCCAAGTGCCCTTTCTTTAGTGTTTTAGAGGTTTCACACCATGAACATCTATCACATCCAATTTTCCAAAAGTCCAAAGTTTCACAGTCTGAAACTCTCAGGACACTCTTCTTCAAAGGTTGCCAAGACCCCTCTTCATTATTTTATTGGTTTCACACACTAAAAATTGTTCACCTTTGATTTTCTAAAGACTAAAAGATTGTATCTCTAAAGCCATTGATCTCAACCACTAGCTTAAGGTTCCTTTTTTAGCATTTCAGCCCTTTCAGCCTTTCGGAGGTCCTGTACCCCTGAAAGTATGAAAGGCCAAAATTGACTTCTTAGAGCCTTTTGACGCTTAGTTTTTTTAGGATTTTTTTAATTTATAATTTCCTCTCTTTCATGTGATTTTATGTTTACTTATTCATGTCCTTTTCTATTTGTAGGAATGGTAGAGAAGATTGTCTCACCAGCTATGAAGTATCAATTTAAAGGTTATCATTCACCCTCAAAGGTGAGAAACTTACATGCTAAGATCACAGATGCTGACATTGGTAATGTCAGTTGGAACAATTACCTGGTTAAGTGTTCCCAACTAGTAGGAAGATCTGAGGACTGCACTTCATTAGTGTATTGTTCTCTAGTGAATGCAGTAGCACACCTGATTTCCATCTTGTCATTAGACTTTATCAACACTTTGGCAAGTCACTACATACTGGATGAAAGAATGGTGAAGAATAGAATGGGTGAAGTGGTTTTGTATCTAAGGCCAAATAATATCAAAGATGTCTTGCACTTTCCAAAAGGGGTCGACAAATTTTACAACTTCTTCATCAACAAGAGAATGGAGTTCTATAGTAGGGATGTCACATTATCTCATGACATTGTGAACAAAGAGTATCTTATACAATCTCTACCCAAAAATAAGTTGGACCGGATAGGTATGCAAAGAGGCTGGTACATGAAGGAGGACATCCAAGTAGCCATCACCATGATTAGTTAGGTGTATGGACTACCTAAGTCTATTCAACTAGAACCATGGATGATACTGCTTATTGAACAGATAAAGGAGAGGTAGGAAAGGTTCGATTTTTCCACCATCCTTAGTGACAACTTGGATGAATAACTGATTAGAGTGAAAAGTGACCCACACTTCTACATGAAATCCTATGTTGTGTATATTTTGTCCACCAGAGCAGTATACCTAGGGTTGACTAAAGTTGGTGTTATGGGAGATTTAAATACATGGCCATTCACAATGTACCCACAACTAGTTAGGAAAAATATTACCCACACAATAGTTCTAATTTCTGCATTGTCAATGATGCCTTTGTATTTGCCATCATACGCTCCATAGAGGGAGACTATGCTAAGAGGATGTCAACTAAAGCTGCTGCAAAAGTGAAGGCCCTTGGGCCATTTTACATTTACTTCAAGACCTTTATGTACATCCAAGTAGAAGGATGCACATTGGCTCCTAAAAATCTGCTGAGGTATCCATCTTATAGAGTGATCCTGTTGGAAATAGCTAGGCAATTGTCTGATGCCCATGAGCACATCTAAAACAAGAAGAAACATTGCTAGGACTTCCCAATTTCCATAGGGCCCCACTATGTAATGGATATGAAGATCTATAAGTCCATGTCCTTCAAATGGGATGAATTCCCTTTGCAAAGCTACAACCTCATGAGGACCCATTTTTATCTAATTGGTACATATAGTCACATAATGGGTAAGGATTATGTACATGAGCCACATATCAAAGACCATTGGATAAATTGCTTAAATGACTATGAGGTCAGGGTCCATGACTACTTTCAGATGAGTTTGGAGCTAGCCTAGACCGCTCTACTACTAAATATACCTCCAAAGGTGAAGGAAGCTAATTCTAAGGATATCCTGGATCCTATCTACAATCTGGATAAAGTATACACCACGACCATTCTAAATGTGGAGGTTGGTAAAGATGAAAATGATGATATCAAATTTAGAGCCAGACATGTCATCAAAGTGACTAAGGCTTGGTTCACCCATCCATTTCATATGGACTCTGTACCAATGAAATAGAAATCAGATCAGCCTTCTAAGGAGAAGAAGAAAGGAGAAAAAGTGTTGAAACCACAATTTAAAGACGTTGCACCACAAAAGCTAGAGATGGTTTATAGACATGAGCATCCTAAAACATATGGCTCAGCTACTCATTTGAAGAAGACAAAAACCAAAATGACAGGAAGTATAGCATCTCCAAATGTTGCTTCTTCTAGTGGCCCCGAACTCCCAAGTGCACCAAATAAGGCACCCAAATTAAAGATAATTGGACCTAGGCTGACCGGTGTGATTAAAGGAAATATCTACAAAAGGAATAAATATTCAATGCCCACTCAGATGGACACCCTATTGGAGGAAGATGAAGAGGATATAGATCAAGTACCCCTCAATAGAAGAACCTGATTTGTAGGATCCTTCAAAATAAGGAGAATACTATAAGATGATCAAGAAGATGTTGGAGCAACCCAAGGAGAGCCAATAAATCTAGATGCTCTCGGTGATGATGAATTTGACATCTCAGATTTTGAGGGACTTCATGGTTTCCAAGAATCTAAGCAATAGGCTCCAGCCACAAGATGGTCAATGTCTTTTGATTCTTTCCCTACACAGCTCACTAGTCCCCTTAACAAAGTGAGAGAAGAAGTCCCAAGTGACATTCAAAAATCAATTGAGGAGGTCATAGTTGAGATCTAGAAAGAGAACACATAGTCAAGAAGGGACTCTTCTATAGGTATCATCTCTAAGGAGGATGTAGCTACACAAATTCCATCAGCTTCACACCTAATTCAGCCTTCACCTCCACCTATGCATCAAACTCCACTCCTGCCTCCATATCAAACACCACCTACCACTCCACTTCTACCTTTGGTCTAAACAACTTGGTTCCTACCACAACCTCCACCTTTTCATGTTCCCATACCAACTCTGCCTCCTCCACCAATGCCTTCACCCACTCCCCTTGTTTCCCCTACTCCACCACTTGTTCAGAATGAAGCAGTAGCACAAGGGCCTCAAGAGCATGAGAAAGAAATAGAGGCAACTATTGAGATGCTGTTAGAAGAACATGATGGGTCAAGAAAATAGGCTGATGAAGAAGAGAAAACAAATGATTAGGAGTAGACACACAAGGAGGGAGAGCTAAATGTGATGGAAGAATGGGAAGTAGGAGGAGAGGAGGAGAGTCATGTGGAAAAAGAGATAGGATGCCTTACAACTACCTCAACTCTAACAACCCCTTATGAACCCCTCAATGCCTTTTCAAATCCCCTTTTCAAAGAGGGGAATTTGCTTATGTAAATTCCTAGTCATTGGCTCATGTAAAAATGATGCTCAACAATAACATAAAATGAATAACCATGCACCAAAGATAAATATAGAAGAACTCATAAAACCATATTTTTTTTTGAGGAATCCTTGGACAAGGGAAAACCCAGGTGGCGATGGTACCCACAAAATTCTGCACTATGAATCTTGAAGCACTGTTAGGAGTTTGAGCCCTGTTAGGAGCTGATTATTACAATATAGGTAGATCTCTATTAGGAGATGTATACAATGAGATCCTTGTTAAGGAATTGACCCTATAAAAGGTCCTAGCCCTGCTAAAGGAAAACAAACCTTGTTAGGGGTGTATAATGGGTGCAACAACATTTACAAAAAATTTGTTGTCCTAAATACAAAGAGTTAACAAAGTATTCCTAGAAGAAATCCTCTTGTTCTCCTTTCTCCATATCTTTGCTCATATTTTTAGATGTCTTCACAATTCACATCTAACATCCATCCATATATTCATTATCATCACCACTCACTTTTACAAAAGTTTCTGTATACTTATACCCTGTTCGAGGTATAGTTAAAAAAGCTAGTCGACATTTCTCTAGCTAATCATCATATTAATTCAAGTGAAATTGTGTGATTTATTATCATCCTTATTCAACCTCAAATCTAAGATATCATCCAAAAATATCTTTCAAAATGCTCACAAGGTCAGCCTCAATGATCGCTAACATGTTATGCTATGTTTACTATCTTCACATCTAATCAACTAAACATATCTCTTTGATCCTTCAATAATAACACATGTGACATCACACATGTGTTCATTGGTGTCTTGCAAGTATTTCCTTAAGATTGCAAGCCTTAATATAATGCATGTAAAGCTTACTAAGCCTCCCTGTCAAACTGGGTTACTAGAACAGTCTGTGGACTTAGGAATTTTTCCATTCAACAACTGCATTCAAACATATTCATCATATCCAATATGTGTGACCATAAAATTGATAAGTATTTCCATAAATGACAACATTTCATATGAGATGCAGGGGCATTCTTGGGTCCTTGGTGAATCTGCATGGTGGCATTTTATTTGGCCGATGTTACTCAGTTGCAGCTTTAACCGATGGTCTCGATTATTGAAGGAAGCTCAGTCGCTAAAGGAACTCAGTGAAACCTCTAGCTCTCAGTAGAACTAGTGCTCAATAATGCCTAGGTTTCTTAGTGTTTCTTGGATTGTCAGCTATTTCACTGGTGCTCGGTTGTTTCTCTAGCACTCTGTAGTTTTGGTTTACCGACTGGAGTTCTTGAAGATTTTCTTAGCTGACATGGTGCATTTATTATTCGTAGCTTTTGTTAGATTCTCCTATGTAGATCTTGAGGCTGACATGGAGAATTAAATGTTTGTAAGGCTATCTGAGAGCTGCCTGTTGTTGCATTTAAAATTTGTTTGTAGTAGAAGCTGACTTGGCTTAGGAGCTAATTGTTTCTTCCAACTGACTTGTGGCTAAAGATTGGTATTTAAGGAGTGTTTGGGTAGTTGTTTAGGATATGAGCAGTTTTTGGAAGACAAGATTAGAGAAGTTGAGGAAAAGATAGTGTAGACTTGGATCCTTTGAGATTTTGAAGATCAAATTATTATCTGATAGTTTGTATTAGTAGAGCTAGTAGTTGCAGCTTGGAGAGAAGGAGATTTCTTGGAGACTTGCAAGCTTAAGTTTAGATCTTCCTTAGGGTTTCCATCAGTTATTGATAGTTTTTAGAACTGGACTAGCTAATATTGAATTAGATCTAGTTGATCTTGTTGAACTATTCTTGATTGTAACTAGCCCTAACCTGGAAGGCCTTATAGTCAGGCATGTTACTAAAAATTTAATTTGCAACATATCTTGTTGTGTTATTCCACTATGTTGTTAATTAGCTACAAGGTTGGGCTATCCTTAATTGGATCCTCCTACCTTGAACTGCATCAGGTGGTATTAGAGCTGAGTTGATCTTATTTTGGAGTGAAGGTTGATCTTGTGAAATTGACCTTGTTGGTGAAGAGATCATATGTTTGAGTTACAGATCCATGGCACTGAACTTGTAGAATCTTGTCCTGGTTGTTTGTGTGAGGTGGCAGGTTGTGATCTGACTTGTATAAAACTTGGAGGTTTCCCCAAGGTGGTTGGTGTAGGGGTTTTTACAGAGGGTTTTATTATCTTTAAGGATGCCTCTGAGAAGATTGGACCCTAGGGTGATTTTTGATCTCTATGATACTATGGAATCTAGGATTATAGAGAAGGTAAAATCTGATTTTAGATCTGAGATGGAACTAATGAAGAATGACATGATCACTGAGATCATGAGAGTTATGAATGGTGTACCTCAAAATGTTGGAACAAGGATGGTTATGAGGAAGCTATTAAAGACTTTGAAACTGTTGGATCTAGAAGTGATGACTAGAGAGATAGATCTGGTGAAGACAAAACTAGTCGGTTACATAGATCTAGATCTTGGTTAAGTAATAGTTACCAAATGGAAGTTTCTACTTTCTCTAGTACTTTGAAACCTAAGAACTTGATTGATTGGATTGGTAAACTTGAAGACTTCTTTGAGCTTGAAGAAATTGAAGATCCTCTTCGGGTGAGATTAGCACAGACAAATTTGAAAGGACATGCTACTCTTTGGTGGAAAGAATTACAAAGAGATAGAGAAGATGAAGCTAAAATAAAGATCAATCGATGGAGGTTGATGGTGACTAAATTGAAAGCTAAGTTTATACCTGCTGACTATGAGCTTGATTTGTTTAAGAAGTTGCAAAATCTAAAGTAGAAAGATTTGAATGTTGAAGATTATATCGAGGAGTTCTACAAACTCACTATTCAGTCTGGACATAGAGAACTTGGTAAGGAAAAGGTAGCTTGGTATGTGAATGGTTTGAGATTCAATATTTAGAATGAGCTTGGTATGCTGAAGATTGATTATGTTGAAGATGCTTATCAATATGCTCTAAAGGAAGAAGATAAGTTGAGAAGGAAACAACATAGTAATTCTTGAGGAAAGGAAAAGATTGATCACTCGGTGAAGGATAAAATAACTGTTGCAGAAGATGAACTAAAACCTATAGAACCAAAGAAGAAGATAGGTAGAGTTATCTTTAAAAGTACTTGTTACAATTATGGGGAGGAAGGACACCATTATTTTGAGTGTACACAGAAGAAGCTTGGTGATCAATGGACTGCTGTGGTGAATGAGAATGTGGAAAATGAACCCGAATCTAAGAACTTGCTAGTTCGACGAACATTGCTCGGTGCAAAGGTGGAACCTTGTCAGAGGAGTAACTTGTTTAGGACTCAGTGCAAGTCTGGAGGTAAACTTTGTGATGTTATTGTTGATAGTGGTAGTACTGATAACCTTGTTACCAAGGACATGGTTTAGAAACTTGGTTTGAATAGAATGAAGCATCCTTATCCCTATAGGATTAGCTGGTTGCAAGATGATCATGCTTTGGAAGTAAGAGAACAATGCTTTGTTGATGTTTAGATTGTCTAGTATAAGGATCTTGTGTTATGTGATATTGTGGAGATGAATAGTTGTAATATATTGCTCGGTAGACCTTGGCAATATGATTGTAGAGCTATGTATGATTGTGTGAAGAATGTGTTTACTATTGAAAAGGATGACATGAAGTTTTCCCTAATGCCTTTGCTTGATACAACACTTGGTAGGAGAATCTTAATTATTGGTAGCTGAGTTGAGTTGGTGGATCCTAAGGGTATGGATGATCAATATGGAGAACAAGCTTGTGTGTTGTCAAGGAAAGACTTCAAAAGATAGAGGAAGCTAAAGTAGAAGAGTATGCAAAGTGAAAATTTGGAGGACTTATATGTCAAGAACCAGTTTGGGGTTTATGTACTGAATCCCAGAAGATGATCTTCCAGCATATGAGAACGTCTTTTCAAACCTGGGGTATCTGATGCAGGGGCATTCTTGGGTCCTCGATGAATCTACATGGTGGCATTTTATTTGGCCGGTGTTACTCAGTTGCAGCTTTAACCGATGGTCTCAGTTATTGAAGGAAGCTCAGTCACTGAAGGAACTCAGTGAAACCTTTGGCATTTGGTGAAAATAGTGCTTAGTAATGCCCAGGTTGCTCGGTGTTTCTTAGCTTGGTTAGTTGTTTCATAGTGCTTGGTTGTTTCTCTGGTGCTCAGTAGTTCTAGTTTACTGACTAGAGTTCTTGAGGATTTGCTTGGCTGACATGGTGCATTTATTATTGGTAGCTTTTGTTGGATTCTCGTATGTAGACCTTGAGACCGACATGGAGAATTAAATGTTTGTAAGGCTATCAAAGAGCCGAATGTTGTTGGATTTAATATTTTTTGTAGTAGAAGTTGACTTGGCTTAGGATTTAATTGTTTCTTCTAGCCAACTTTTGGCTAAAGCTTAAGGAGTGTTTGGGTAGTTGTTTAGGACATGAGAAATTTTTTGAGGACCAGATTAGTGAAGTTGTGGAAAAGATAGTGTAGACTTGGATGTTGCGAGATCTTGAAGATCAGATTATTATCTGATAGTTTGTATTAGCAGAGCTAGCAGTTGTAGCTTGGAGACAAGGAGATATCTTGGAGGCTTGTGAGCTCAAGTTTAGATCTACCTTACGGTTTCCATTAGTTGCTGATAGTTTTCAAAACTAGACTAGCTAATGTTGAATTGGATCTACTTGATCTTGTTGAACTATTCTTGATTTTAATTGGCCCTAACATGGAAAGCCTTACAGTTGGGCATGTTAATGAAAATTTTATTTGCAACATATGTTGTCATGTTATTTTGCTATGTTTTTAATTAGCTACAACGTTGGGCTATCCTTAATTGGATCCTCCTACCTTGAATTGTGTCAATATGTGTACATGTGCTAACCACTTGCCAACAATCTGCACCTTTGGCATTGATGGCAACACTTAGTAAAAAAAATGACTAAGTGCATCATCAAATAAAAAATGTAAATGGAAATATACTGACAGGAATGCAACACATAAAAATTCAACACATAGACTTCAAAAGAAAACTTCCCTTTATTTATGTTTGTTGTATTTTCATTTTACATATACATACTTACTCTCCTTCTCATATTACATTTTGCATTTTTTTTCTTCTATCTCTCCCTATTTGACATCAATGGAAAAGGGTGCCAAAATGTCAAAATTAGTGACCAAAACAACAAAAATGGAGTGTCCAAGATTACAACTTAACTGTCTACAGTACATCTTTGTAATTTATCTTCAAAATATGCATGTCTGCATCCCAAGCTACTTTGATTGCATCTGCTACCTAAATCATTCCATTAAGACCAAATGTGGCCTTGTCTGCTTCCTCCACATTGGTAGGTACTAATCCTTGAAATGTTTTGAGGCCAAGCTGAAGGTCCTCGTGGGTACTCTCCAAGACACTAATCTTTGGAGTAAAAAAGCTCCTTAATTTTGAGGATCTTTTTTGAACTCTATCCTTTTCCAACTATAAGGTATGAATTTTGTCCATGATCCTATTTTCTTCCTTATTTATGTCCAGGATTTTCAAAATTTCAAAATCCTTAGAGAGGTTTTCCAAATCCTCTTCATCCTCAGCTATAATATCTGATATACTCTTTACATGCTTGTACAAAGTCATACAGAGTCTATATAGGTCTTGTCCATCCTTAAGACAAGATTCAATTTCCCTTTAAGTGATAATCAATGTATTAAGATCACTCTTGATCCCATCAAGAGTATCTTTCATCCTTATCCTCTTAAATTCATCTACCACTTTTCTTCTTGTTGCTTCTTCTAATGTATCAAAACTTTATTTTACTATACTTAGAACATTATCTAAATTATTTATAGGATCTTCAATATCTACTTGTGTAATCACCTAAAAATGGGCTAATAGAACCTAAGGCCCTATTTACCCCATGGTGGGTGCTATAAATGTGTGTGTCTTTTGTGGTACCTATTAGCCTACAACACAACACTTCAATAAGACCTTAGCTTGTTAGCAAATCAAATAAATAAATCAATAAATATACTAAAAAAAATGTCTTATTTCTCTCTAACTAGGAAGAGTGTGTTTAAAGTGTAAATTTCTCTTAGCCTTAGACTCTAAACAGTGACAATATAGTTCTAGAATGAGAGATTCTAAGATATGAAATGATAAAAACCATAAAATAAGAAAGTCATTAATCCTTCACACTTATGTTATGAAAATGAAATATTCTCTAATTAGCTAAGAAATCAAATGTGCAGTATGTAGATGTAAAATGTAATTAACTCTTATTTTGAGGTTTGGAAATCCTTCTTTTATAGAACTCCATCGAATTTGAATGGTTGAGATGCATCCTAGGAAGAGTGGTTGAGATTCCTCTAGGCTTGATCCATGTGACTATCTTCTTATTGGTTGGATTTTTCTTCTTGTAATTTGAGATTGATTTTCAATTTAACTAGAGTATTATGCCTTTAGTATGAGAGGCATTTGGTAATACTCTAATTAACATTAATTGATGTTGTCCTTAGTCTTTTCTGGCACTAAAGGCATGGGTGAGGCACAATTAATCTTGATTAGTGTGTAATTTCTCATTCCAATAATCTCCCATTCCAATTCATTTATTTAGGTGATCACTTGATTAAATAACTCATAGTAGGTTATCCTGGTACTAGCCACTTAGGGCCTCGGCCCCTCACTATGAGCCACTCACCTAGTGTACTTAGGCTCCCTAACATACATATAGAAATCATAAGAACATAATAGATCCATCATCAAGAATTCATATCAATTCCATAACAACATTTGATTGAGTTTATGAAAACATATGTTGTCGCTAGTCCAATTGACAACCCTAAACCCAATATGGCATTCAGAATATTCCAAACATATAAGAAGACATCCAAGTGATATTATAAACATATTCAGAGTACACATAGATCCAATTAACCAAAAAAAAATTCTAATAGCCTCTGGTAACCATACAAAACCCTAAAACTTAGTGAGGTTCTTAAACTGAATTATTTCAAGCAAGGATTAAATGCAAAGAATAGTCATCATAGAACAGTCATCCATATCTTCTACAAAACAAATAATAAAGAAAATCACTTCACTGCAGATTTAGATAACATAATTATGGACTTTCAATTTGATTTTTAGGAAGATCCAATGGTGGAAAAGAAAGTTATGACTTCTGGTTTAAAACAGAAAATTCTAGTTAGGGTTCAGACCCGCCTTCACTAAAATGATTGTAATTTTCACAAAACATAATTAAAATTATCCAAAAAAATTGGAAATGAAAGATAAGACTTAGGATAATCTTTGATATCAAATTTAGACTTTTATATAATCATATCAGCCTGTAGCATACGAATACATTTGACAGAAAATTCAGAATCAAGAATGGACTGGCATAGTCTGCCAAAATGTCACAAATAAGGCATTAATTCGACCCTAAAAATAAAATCAGAGAGATACCCATTTGAGATCTGGGAATTTTACTTCCAGAAAATCAATTTAGTAAAACCATAGATGCAATTTAAATTATTATAATAATAGATCTCAAAAAATGGGTTGCTAAAAACCCTTTGAAAACACATGCCAATTCTTACAAATAAAAACTCAAAACTTTAAAAAAACCATAGAAATGAAAATTATAGATATGATAAATAATAATAATATATAAATAGATCCATATTCTATCAGAGACATAATGTAACTAAAATATTCAATCCATACCTCATGTCCTACGAAGGTTGAATCGAAGAAGGAAGGAAACAAAAGAGAAGACAAATCCAAACTTGAGATGCATCCTTCAAACCCTATCCACTTTCAGAAATCTCCATGAAAGAAAGAATAATTCCATAGAAAAGAATCCCTCTCTCAACTATTGAAATTCTCACAAAAATATCTCTCTCCCAAAAGCCAAGATAACCAAAAAATCTTAAAGACATATGCTTACAAACTCTCCCTCACATCTCCAAGTTTTCTCTCCAAAATCTCCATGAAAAGTAAGGCCATCCTTTCCTCAATGATTCAGCCCCAAAATCCCCTCCCTTCAAATGAGAAAGTAGTGCATATAAATACATTTCCAAAAGTTGAGAGGAAAAGTAACCAACTCCCAACTAACTCTTAACTAAAGGGTATTATAAAATAACTTACTATCATATAATTATATTACTCAAATATACAATAAAAGATGATTTGTATTCATTCATACACATATGTAATATTATCCTAACATATATGCACATGACATCATTAATTACATCAATATCTATATATATATATATATAACCTATCCACATTATTAATAATTAACAATTGAGAATAATATACCTCACATTATTTAATATTTAATTATTAATAATACTATACTTTACATTAATCCCAAAATATACACCATCAACAATATCTACAATAATTAACATATAATCACATATAAATTATATATATATACATACATATATGTGTGCACCCATATATATATTTCTCTATATATATTTATATTTATATAGATACATGCCAAATACCAAACACTATAATCTATAAGATTATGAAGTAATAGATCACAATATTATTACCTATTTATAATTACTATAAAATACAACATTGAGGTAGAATAAAATCACATGCCTCAAAATAAATCTAATCCTCCAAAGAGGCCATAAAAATCAACTATGAAACATATCGAGAAAACCATAAGATCAAACAAGGTCAACCAAAGTCAACAAGGAAAGTCAAGTCAAACTCCTGACCAAGCATGAAACTCTGAAACACAACATAGAAAGATTAACTAAGAATCATACCAAGTAGGAGAAATAAATAAAATGAGTAAATAAATCATACAACCAAATGAATTCAAGTGGCCACAAGGCACTAACTACAACAATGCCCAACCAGGTGCGTTGGATCTGGGTTTTTCACCCAAAGGCTGACTGACAAAGAAGGAACCCTAATATTCCCAAATTGGAATAATGACAAAGGAAGACTCATGCAAGGACCTTAGTACTATCTCCATAACAACAACCATTGAGGATTTGAGGGCACGCTCAGACCTGTGAAGCTAGGTGAAGTCAATGCCCGGTACCTACAAGCCTGCATCACAAAGAAGAAATACATATGCATAGATATACATATAAAAGAAGACATTGGAGACAAATGATCAGGATCGATACATCATGTGGACCTCAGCTATGTGAGTAACTATGACTTCATCTTGAATCATGAAAACACATCATGTATATATATATACACTCAAAGCATGTAGCATCATCATAATGAAGGTTAGAATCTCAAGCATTGTGTTAGTCTCTTATCAATACTAATAATAAATCAACATAATCAAATCATCAAGTGAGATACAAGATTCATCCAAAGTAACCTTAATAGAAGAAAATATAAATAATCACTTATATATTTCTATCAAGTACATATCATATAACATCCTAACTATATTCATAAAGGTCTTGAAGGTACTCAATACATACACAGAGATAAATACACACAAAAATGATACCTTTAGACAGTATGTCTAATATTAGAATCCTTGAGTACTAGCTTATGAAATTATTATAAACAAACTATAGGAATAGATCAAACAAGTATCATGAACAACTTAAGCTATAAGAAAACATCGAAAGATCTTAATTCTTTCAAAAAACACAAAACTTATATTAGGGTTAGAGGGGTATTACACTTCTCCTTCATGGGAATTAGAAATCTAGACCTCTAAGTCACCAATCCTTTTTCCTTTATTGCAATCTTAATTAGAGGGCCTTTCGGTTGAGGTAAAAAGCTCCTAGGAATGACTCAAGTGAGGATAGGTAGAAGCCAACCCTTCCACCTCACTATAATAAAGATGTCTCCTTGAGATTAAAATATCATAATACTTAGTCATTTTATCCTTGGAATCTTGATTTAGTCTTTTCCATGGACATGCTTGGACTTTTTGTAGAGAAAAGTTTCTTTAATCTTGCTTGTGAGACTACACAAATTTGAGTACTCATAGGGTTATAGGCCTAAATCTCTCTTGAGAGACTATGGGAGGGGGTTATGAATATATTTCCTCATTAAGAACCATAATTTAGAAGCTACCTAAATTACCCTGAAAGGTTGGTATTGCTTGTGCAAGGAGAATAGTAATTGCCCCAAGAAATTCATCATATTGAGCCCTCATTGATGTTACTACTTGGCTAATATGGCCTCCAAAATCCATTGTGTGTTGTTGGACTATCATATTCTAAGGAGTCTTTGAGTGTGTTCCTAAGTTAATGAATAAGAATTTCCAATCTCTACCAAGTTTAGAGAAAATTAGGTTTGCTTGTGGTTCTTAAAAACAAAGTTATTTGAGGTGTTTCAACTAAAACCTAAGACAAATCCCTAAATAAACAAACCAGACATTTTTAGACAATTAAACTCCTTGGAATCAGATAGACAAATTCCAAAAATTTTCAAAATTTACAAACTTTTTCCTTGGACTAGCCATCAAAATATCACATTTGGTTTCTTTTTTCATACCTCATATTCCAGATTGCATGTGGTAATTTCATAATCACATCTCGTATATCCTAGGTCACATACAGATTTGGGATCATATCTTATATTTCTTGAGTTGCATCTAGGAATATTAACTAGAGGTCATATGTAGAGTGTTTCATCTAGGGCCGAAAGAATTTTTGTACATGTCATAAACTTGATTTTTGGAATTTTGAGTACCCTTTTGAGTCTTTTCTCAGATTATGTCCTCAGAGTGAATAAACTTGCAAGCTTGAGAGAGTTAATTTTTGAACATACCCTACTTCCTTATTTGGTCTATATCCTGCATTTGTCAAGCCGTATAGTACCCATTACATCAGATTCAATCAAGTTCCTAGCTCACAAACAAGATATTCTAACCCTTAGACATTGGAGATTTCAAACACCAAAAACCATTCATACTTGGTTCCACACTCACTGACAGGGAACTCTAACCCTTTTGATGTTGGATCCTAGAACATTTCAAACCCACAATTGCAACCTTAGACTAACACACTTCGACACAATTTTCAGACCCACTTACGCATAAGGACATTCAAAAAATCTATTTGTTGGATATTGTTGATGCATTTAATATGTTTAATCACTACATTATCTTGTTGAGTGTTGTTGGAATCTATACTGTTGTCATTTTTTTTTTGTCACTGATGTCAACATATATTTCTATGAAGAGAAAAAATTGGTTATTATAGTGTACGAATATAATATAGATGATTTAGAATGAGTGAACACCAATTTGTGTAAAGGGAAGTATTGTGATCTTATATATAAGATTGCATGTCATAATAATTTAAATTGGTTGAGTTATAGAAGATGTGGTGAAGATTGGTTCCTGGACTATGACAGTGAAAGTTGACAAAGTTAGTTTCTAAGTTTTGAATGTATCTTACTAACAATGTGGATTTAGTATATGCAAGCTTAAGGAATGTTAGATAACATATTAAGGAATGTTCTGTGATCTTAGAAAGTCATGGGAACCAAGATGATGTTAGTAATGGAGTATGTTCTAGAGACCTACTTGGGGTTGACTTCACATTTGTAGTGCATATTATGAATAGTGAGCATAGATTATGGATGTCGAACCTTAATTATTGAATTCTAATTATTGTATACTTCTTATAGATACAATGTGTATCTTAGCAAGGGTTTATATAATTATATGTATATTAGGAAAGCCTAATTGGACGGCCTAATCATTTATTTGCAATAGGATATATATGTATGATCTTTTCTTCTAAAAAGAGTAGTAGTATGAAAGAGAGATATAAAAGAGGATTGTGGAAGTTATGAGCTTGTATCTATTGGATGTAGAGAAGAGGATAGTTTATATTCTTCATTGGAACTAATCAATAAAAGAAAACTACTATTAGATAGCTCACAAGGATTGTGTATTTCCTTATATACACTTGTGTTGCAAACAATGAGTTCTGGAGGTGAACATAACCTTCTTTGGGTAGTGAGCCTCTTCTTTCCTTTTACTCCTAACAGGGTTTGTCCTTTAACAAGGATTGTGTACTTTAATGTTTTAATAAGCTCCTAACATGGATAGATCTTTTATTAGGGATACAATACTCTCAGTACATTATTTGTGGGCTCTAATTCCCATGGGGGTTTTACCTTTAATAGGGTTTCCTTAACAACAAAATATTGTGTATTGTGTTGGCATTTACTATATTATCATTTGATTTTGTGGAGATTCTATTTAAAGTTCAAAGTTTAATGATATGTCTCACAATTGATTCACCCCCCCTCTCAGTTGTGTTGGTGGATTGTTATTCCTAACAATTAGTATCAGAGCTACTGGTCCTTAGAGAGAATGCTTAACAACTTGAGGTGATCTTGGAGATGGCATTCTATAGGAAGGATAGTTCAAAATTTGATCCTGAAAACTTTGACAGTTAGAAGAATAAGATGCGAATACATTTTCTATGCTTAGGTATTGACTACTGGTTGATCACAAAGAATGAGATAACCAGGAAGGTTGAGGATGAATTAGATCAAGCTACTGACAAATAAAAGAAGACATTTTCACACATAACATGGTTGCAAGGGAAGCACTGATTAGTGCACTTTCTGAAGGAGAATTTACTGAGGTAAAAGACTTGGATCCAACACACAAATTTTGGGGAATATTAGAAGCACAATATGAAGGAGACAAGTTTACTAAGCAAGAATGTTGCAGAATTGGAAAAAAAGGATGGAGAATTTGAAAATGAAAAATGATGAAAATATTAGGGCTTATGTACAGAGAGTTACTAAGGTTGTGATTGGAATCAGAAACTCAAGAGGAACTTATGAAGAAGTAGTCATTGCAAAAATTATTAGATCATTGACACCTATTCACAAGACCAAAGTTCAGGCTATAGAAGATATTATACCTTTGACACCAAACTTTAGTAGAGATATGTTGATTACAAAGCTAACTACCTTTGAGGCTGCAGAGATCATAAGAGATTCTTTACCAAAAGTTAAAACAATATTTAAGGCATCTACACACAAAAAGACATTATCTGAGATTGCGAGCACTAGCAGTGGTGATATGAAAGAAGAGCTTGGTGAGTATGTTGATGAATGGGAAAAGATACAATAAGAAGAAATAAAGCTAGATGAACTTGTTTCCCTGATCACTAGAAGAGAAAAGAGAGGTAAGGGTAAATTTGAAGGAAATGTACCTTTGAAATATTTTTCATGCAATAAGATAGTTCACTTTACATCTAGATGTCCTATAAGAGTTCCAAAGCATAAACCTAAGTTTTTCAAACCTAAGTATTCAAAAGAAAATGAATGTTATTATGCTGGTGAAGGTATCTATGATGATGATTTTTATGATGAGGAGATTGGATTTATTCCTATCAAAGATGAAAAACCATTACATGAGGAAAAAGATTTAGTGTCACATGTTGATAAGAAATATGAATGGGTTATAGACACTAGTTGCTCAAATCATATGAATGGAGATTAAAAAAAAAATCTTTTAAAACTAAATATGTATGATGGTGGTGTTGTAAGATTTGGAGACAATGTTCCTAATCTTATCATTGGAGAAGGATCTATCTCTTTGGATGGAAAGACTAATACTGACAATGTACTAATTTTTTATGGACTTAAGCATAAATTTTTGAGTGTTGGACAATTGATGGACAAAGGTTATCAATTAAAATTCATTGATGGGAAATGTTTTATCAGAATTAAGATAGGGAATTTGATTACAAATGGTACTAAATCTAGAGGTAATGTATTTGGGTTAAATACATATGAAGATTCTTGTTTTATTGCAAATATAGATGAGAATTGGTTATGGCACATAAGGTTTTGTTATGTCAATTTTGATAATATTGTGAAAGTAAGTATGGCTAGAAGTAAGAGACCTACCTAAAATTGTAAAACCATCTAACACTATGTATAGAAAGTGTGTTATGGGAAAGCAGACTAGAAGTAGTTATAAGAGAAAATCATATTCAACAAAAGGAAATTTTGATTTGGTACATATAGACCTATATAGACCCACAAGGACAAGATCATACTATGGTGAAAGGTAATTTATACTTTTGGTGATGACTTTTCTAGAATGATGTGGATTACTTACTTGAAAGAGAAATCAGAAGCATTTGACAAATTCCAATTATTCAAAGAAAAAGTAGAGAATGAATCAAGCTGAAAAATAAAATGTTTGAGATCAGAAAGTAGTGGAGAATTTACTTTAGATCTATTCAATTCATATTGTGAAGAGCATGAAATACAAAGACAAATATCTACTCCTAGGACTCCACAACAAAATGAAATAGAAGAGTGAAGAAACTGAACAATATTGGATGCTGCTAGGAAAATGTTGCTAGAAGGAAATGTATCCTATGTACATTGGAGAGAAGCTGTTGGGACAACAATATACACATTAAATCTAAGAAGGTACAAGTAAGACTCCTTATAAACTTTGGTTTAATCATACTCTTACTATAAAATATTTTAGAATATTTGGAACTAAACGCTATATCAAAAGAGATGATGAAATAGGGAAATTTGATATTAGAAGTGATGAAGGAATTTTTCTTGGTTATTCTACTAAAATCAAGGCCTACAAATGTTTTAACTTGAGATTGAGAAATATGATTGAAAGAAATAATGTGAAGATAGATGAAAAGTTTCAGATACAAGAGAGAATGTATGATTGTTATCAAAATAGAGAAATCAAGGAAGATGATACTACATAAGAATAAGAACATGTTGAGATTGACTGTGAGAATGAGATTTGTGATGAGGACATAAATGAAGTTTCTAAGACTCCTAAGACTCCAAGGCATGTTAAGAAAAACCATCCTAAAAATCAAATTATTGGTAACACAAATCAAGGAATGATGACTAGATCAAAGATAAGGGAAGAAATTTATTTGATTTCTCAAGTTGAACCGAAGACTACTGATGAAGCTTGTAGAGATGAATCTTGGATCAAAGCTATGTAGGAATAGTTAGATCAAATAAAGAAAAATAGCACCTGAGAATTGGTTCCTACACCTAAAGATAAAAATGTAATAGGAACTAAATGGGTTTTTAGAAACAAAATGAATGAAGAAGGAATTGTTGTAAGAAACAAAGCAAGATTGGTGTGAAAAGGCTATTCGCAACAAGAAGGCATATATTTTGAAGAGATGTTTTCTCTTGTTGCTAGGATAGAAGCTATGAGACTATTTATGGCTTATGCTTCACATAAAGACTTCAACATATATCAGATGGATGTAAAATCTGCATTTCTCAATGAGGATCTTGAAGAGGAGGTATATATAGAACAACCTGATGGATTTCCTCTAATAGAAGATGAAGAAATGGTTTGCAAGTTGAAGAAAGAACTGTATGGATTGAAGCAAGCACCAAAGGCTTGGTATGATAGGTTAGACAAGTACTTACTTTACCTTGGATTGATAAAAGGTAATGCTAACAATAATTTGTACTTAAAAACTAGTCAAGGTGGAATTTTGATAATAGAAGTTTTTGTTGATGACATTATTTTTGGAGGTGATGATGAGATGTGTAAAGAGTTCCCTAAAGAAATGGAGAATGAATTTGAGATGTCCATGATAGGAAAGATGAAATTATTTCTTGGACTGCAAATAAATCAAAGCAATAATGGAATTTTCATTTCTCAAACTAAGTATCTTATAGAAATGTTGAAAAAGTTTGGACTGGAAGTATGTAAACCTATTCGCACACCCATGGTGATTGGCCATAAACTAACAAATACTGATGAGACCAAGAGTGTTTTTTAGACCTAGTGTAGATCAATGGTTGGTGGATTACAATATTTGACTCACTCTAGACTAGATATTGCTAGTGTTGTTGGAATTGTGGCTAGATATCAAGCAGATCCTAAAGAGGCACACATGGTTGTTGTAAAAAGGATATTTAGATATCTAGAAGGAACAATGGAATATGGATTATGTTATGATAAGAATGATGACTTTGAACTTGTTGGAGATTTTCTAGCAAGCCAGTATTGATTATATGTTTGTCATTGATGACAAAATATGGTAATTAATGTACCTAGAAGCCTGATGGAGAGAGCCTTGAGTATATGGTTCCTAGATAGGTTATCAACATGATATCATAGACACAGAGGTTGATTCTGAGTGAAGATAGTAATACAGTTGTTTGTATTAGTAAGTGTTCCTGATAGGTCCCAGGAAGAGTTCAATATGTGATTTGCAGTATGGTTGTAATGAGCCTTGTGTATTTATATTTATGTTGTATACATGTTAGTGAAGCTATGTTCATGGATGCAGAGTTAGTTGTGTAGTACAAGTTGAGTTATGATGTTTCCAGTTGATAGCTACAGTTTCCTGATTTTATCAGATAGAGCCAACATTTTTTTTATTGTTGTAGTAGTTGCACCTATCATTTGGATATGCATGCTTGTATTAGTGTTTGGAGAAGATTTTAGAATGTTTTGTTAAGATTGCATGACGTAATTCAGCATGAGAAGAAAGTATCGGTTAATTTGGTGGAGCCAATAGTGTGAAGCGACATGTCTACTCATATGGAGTTGTGTGGTCCTAATTAGTGTTGCATGCTTATTATATCCATTGGAGATATTGTTGGAGAGTTATATTATTTCTTTAATATGATTTCAGGGAATTTCTAATAGGCTGACTTGATTATATCATTTGGAGAAAGATACTTATAGTCAGTCAAGTTGTGATCACTAAGTATGGCAGATAGTTGAAAGATAAGAGAAGAGAAAAATGTGCAAAGTATTGAGCCATTAGTAGAAGGTCTATGTGAAAAATAAGAGAGTGTATTCTATTCATTAGAACTGACCCAAGCACTAGATCTAACTTGTAGTATATAAAGATCTAGATATAGTGTGTATATGTTAAACAGATGGTTGTAGCCTTCACCCCTTTGAGTAGTGTGCTCCTAGATAGTATGTCCTCACCCCTAATAGGGTTAATTACAAAAGACTCCTAAAAAGGTTTGACCTTTGACCAGGTCACTATACTTAATGCATTGTAAAGATCAACTCCTAACAAGGTTGTAAGATCTTCTAACATGGATCATTATACACTAGTGCAATTTATAGTGGGTACTAGTTCCCATTGGGGTTTTTACCTATTTTGGTTTCCCCGTAACCAAAATTGTGGTGTTCTATTTAGTTTTCTTATATTATATTTATGCTTAACGTTCTTCTATACTTAATTGGATAAATAATTAAATCTTGTAGATAACTGATTCACCCCCCCCCCCCCCCTCTCTCCGTTATCTCTTGGGACTATTCCTAACAATTGGTATCAGAGCCAAGTACCTGAGAGAGAAAGTTTAACAGCTTGAGGTTGATCATATGGCATTCTTTAGAAAAGAAAGTCATAAGTTTGATGGAGAGAACTATCTAGATTAGAAGAACAAAATGATGACACATGTACAGTGAATTGCATTTGAGAATTTTTTAAGTAGGTACAAAAGAAGTTCAGATTCCCTCTTTGTCAAATCTTGCAAAGGAAGATGCAACTCTTAAGTAGAAGGAGATGTTCACTCAAAATGATATTGCCAAAGAAGCCCTTATTGACACCTTGTCTGACAGTGAGTTTTCAAAGATTAAGAAAGTAGATAAAGCCTACAAGATATGGAAGTATCTAGAAGACATGTTTGAAGGAGATGTCCAAGCCAAGAATGCACACCGGAAGACATGGAAGAAAAATTACAATACATTGGAGATGCTACCTAAAGAGAACATCAGAGCCTACAACCAAAGGATTAATAAAGTTGTTACAGGAATCAGAAACAATGGTGGAGAAATTTTGGAAGAAGAAATAATGGATAAGTTGATGACTACATTGACACCAGAATATAAGAGCAAGATAAACATCCTAGATGAGACTATGAAATTTTCAAAAGACTTCAAAAGAGAGACCTTAATAAGCAAGATTTCAGCATTCAAGATATCAATTTTGAAGACAAAGCCTAAAAGTGAGATAGCCTTCAAAGCTTCAGTCCATGGTAAGAAATCCTTGAACACTTCTGGTAATTTTGATGATGATGAAGAAGAGAAAGAACTAGATGATTTCATTGCTATGATTGTTAAGAAAGAAATGAAGGAAAAGGAAAATATGAAGGTCAGTTACTATTCAAATGCTTTTCGTGTAACATGATTGGTCACTTTGCTTCTAAGTGTCCTACAAGAGTCAAGAAGTTCAAAAATAATTACAAGCCTAAGTATACAAAAGAATGTTACTATGTTGGAGAAGGAGTATCAGATGAAGATTTAGCAAATGATGAAATTGGATTCATTACTCTTGAATATATGGAGAAAATGTTTGATGAAATGGACCTTGAAGATGAAAAGAAAGCAAAGAATTAGCATTGATTTCACAAGAAGACATCAGAATAGATTGGATCATTGAAAGCAATTATTCACATCACATGATAGGAGACAAAGATATATTTGTACATTTGGATAAGTACAAAGGTGGCATGGCTAGATTTGGAGACAACACTCCTAAACCTATCATAGGTAGAGGACCTTTCACCTTGGATGGAAAGAACAACATTGATGATGTTCTTTATGTTGATGGTTTGCAGCATAACCTACTAAGTGTTGGATAGTTTCTTGACAAAGGATATTAGTTTGAATTCAAAGATAATAAATGCATCATTAATAATAAAGAAGGAGAAATGATTGCATCAGGTTCAAAGACAAAAGGTAATATTTTTTAGCTTAATTTAGAAGCAAGTTGTTTTGTTGCTAAAGTAGATGACAGTTGGTTATGGCACAAAAGACTATGTCACATCAATTTTGACAATATAGTGAAGATAAGCAATGTAAAGGCAGTAAGAGACCTTTCTAGCATTGCAAAATTAGTTGATACAATAGACAAGGAATGTGTGATGGGAAAGCACGTGAGGAATTTTTTCAGAAGAAAGCATAATTTGGAAGAGAACAAATTGGATCTAGTGCATACAAACCTATGTGGACCAACTCAAACAAGATCATACTATGGTGAAAGGTACTTTATTTTTTTTGTTGATGATTATTCTAGAATGATGTGGGTTACGTTCTTAAAAGACAAATCAAAAGAATTTGAGAAGTTCAAAATATTCAAAGCTAAAGTTGAAAATGAGTTTGGATTTGAAGATTAAATATCTGAGATCAGATAGAGGAGGAGAATTCACCTCTGACAGATTTTATGAGTATTGTGAAGAACATGGGAATTATAGAAAGAAGGAATATGATCATACTAGATACAACACACACTATCATGATTGAAGGAAAGGTTGCACACACCTATTGGACATATGTCGTCAATACTGAAGTCTATACAATCAATAAAATTCAATTAAGGCTAGGCACAGATAAGACACCTTATGAGCTATGGTTTGGGAATGTACTTATAGTAAAATACTTCAAAATCTTTGGAAGCAAGTACTACATCAAGAGAGATAAAGCTATTGGCAAGTTTGATGCAAAAAGTGATGAAGGTATTTTTCTTGGTTACTCTACTAAAAGAAAATCTTATAGATATTTTAACTTAAGATTGAAGAAGATTATTGAAAGTAAACATGTAAAGATTGATGAGAAGTTTATGATTCAAGAGAGATATCATGATTATGCACCTATGATTGAAGAAGAACCTATTCCTATGAATAGAGAAAAATTTGTTGATGAAATGTTTGATAGCATTGATGTATTATTCAATGACCCTAAACCAAGTGAAGAAGAATCACAAAAGATAGATGAGAGAGTCACACCTAATGTTCCTAAATTCACATCTAGATACCACTCAAAGGAAGATATCATTGAAGATCATAACAGAAAAGTCATGACAAGATCAAAAGCAAAAATTTCAATAGCTAATGAAGAGGTATGCTTAATTTCACAGATTGAACCCTTAAGTGTTGAAGATGCATGTAATGATTTAGATTGGCATGAAGCAATGAAACAAGAGCTAAATCAGATAATTAAGAATCACACATTGGAATTGGTCCCTAGGCCTAGTGATAAGAATGTGATTGGAATCCAAATGGATATTTAGAAACAAGATGAATGAAGATGGAACAGTAGTAAGAAACAAAGAAAGACTAGTATGTAAAGGATATGCGCAAAGAGAAGGAATTGATTATTCAGATACCTTTTCCCCTGTAAGAAAATTGGAAGCTATAAAGTTGTTTCTAGCCTATGCTACATTCAAAGACTTCAAAGTATATCAGGTGGATGTCAAGTCAACATTCCTGAATGGAGATTTGAAGGAAGAAGTTTACATAGATTAGCCTGAAGGATTTACTTTATCAGACAGACCTGATATGGTATGTAGATTTAAGAAATCCCTCTATGGACTTAAGAAAGCCCCTAGAGCATGATATGAAAGACTTGATGGATACTTGACAAAGATTGGATTCAAGAAAGGAGAAGCAAATTGTAACTTACTCATAAGAGAGACACCTAGTGGATTATTGTTGGTTGCTATATTTGTTGATGACATTATTTTTGGTGGTAATAACAAGCTTAGTGTAAAATTTTCTATAGAAATGCAGAGTGAATTTGAAATGAGCATGATTGAAACTATCAAGTACTTTTTGGGAATGAATGTCTAGCAGATAGACAAAGGTATTTTCATTAATTAGTCTAAGTATGTGAAAGAGATGTTGAAAACATTCAAGATGGATGATTGCAAGCCAGTAAATACACCTATGATAACTAGATGCAAGCTTTCAAAAGAAGATGATTCAGCAGTAGTAGACATAACCTTGTATAAGTCTATGATTGGTAAACTAATCTATCTTACTCAATCTAGACCTGATATTTCTAACACAGTTGGTATTGTTGGAAGATTTGTGGTAGAACCTAAAAAGGTAATCTTATGGAAATAAAGAGGATATTTAGATATTTGAAAGGAACTAAAGATTATGGTTTATGGTATCCTAAATCAGAGAATGTAGAACTTCATGTGTATACAAATTCATATTGGGTAGGATGCATGGATGATAGAAAGAGTACCTCAAGAGGAGTAGTGTTTCTTGGAGATAGGCTTGTTACTTGGACAAGCAAGAAGAAGAATTGTATTTCTCAATACATAGAAGAAATAGAGTATGTAGTAGCAATATTAAATTTCTCTACTATTGTGTGGATCAAGCAGATGATAAAAGATTTTTGAATTCAGATTGATTGCGCTAACACTAGCACTATCAATATGTCAAAGAACCCTATGATGCATGAAAATAAAAAACACATTGAGATAAAAATATCACTTCCTAAGAGAGAAAGTGGTAGAGAAAGAAGTAAAGTTGGACTATGCGAGTACAAAAGATCAACTAGCAGATATATTCAGAAAGCCCTTACCGAAGGATACATTTGAGTATCTTAGGGAAAAGCTGGGAGTAATTCCCTTCCTTGAATCTGATTAGAGATTGTGGGAGTGCATCAATCCTCAGTGACTGGTGAATGGTTGACAACTCTACTTTAGGAGTAGTACCAATGCTTAATTATTTGGCACCCTTTTCCATTGATATCAAAATGGGAGTATATACAGTCATGAAAAATAATACTAAAAGAGGGAGTATATACAGTTGAGGAGTATGAATTAAGGGGGATTATACAGTAAGGAAATATAGAAGTTGTTATTCAGAGCATTCATCACTAGATGGAGGATTAATCCTTGGGAGAATTTTGTTGAGGAAATGGAGAATGTTATAAAATAATTGTACATTTGGATTGGTGGTGTTTTTCATTCCATATGTTGCCATCAATGCCAAAGGGGGAGATTGTTAGAGATTTACCAGCAAGCCAGTACTGACTGTATGTTTGTCATTGATGACAACATATGGTAAGCAGCATGCATGGAATCTTGATGGAGAGAGCCTTGAGTATATGGTTCCTAGATATGTTATTAGCATGATATCATAGACATAGAGGTTGATTCTGAGTGAAGACAGTAGTACAGTTGTTTGTATCAATAAGTGTTCCTAACAAGTCCCAGGAAGAGTTCAGTATGTGATTTGTAGTATGGTTGTAATGGAGCCTTGCACATTTATATTTATGTTGTAGACATGTTAGTGAAGCTATGTCCATGGACATAGATTCAGTTGTGTAGTACAGGTTGAGTTATGATGTTTCCATTTGATAGTTATAGTTTCCTAAGTTTATCAGATGGAGCCGACATTGTTTTTATTTTTGTAGTAGTTGTGCCTATCATTTAGATATGCGTGCCTAGATTAGTGTTTGGGGAAGAGTTAAGAATGTTTGGTTAAGAGCACATAATGTAATTCAGCATGAGAAGAAAGTATCAGTTAATTTGGTGGAGCTGACAGTGTGAAGTGACGTGTCTACTCATATGGAGTTGCGCAGTCCTAATTAGTGTTGCGTGCTTAGTATAGCCATTGGAGGTTTTTTTGGAGAGTTATATTGTTTCTCTAATACAATTTCAAGGAATTTCTAATAGGCTGACTTGATTATATCATTTGGAGAAAGATACATATAGCCTGTCAAGTTGTGATCAATAAGTATGGTAGATAGTTGAAAGACAAGAGTAGAGTAGAAGGTGCGAAGTATAGAGCCATCAATAGAAGGTCTATGTGAGAAAGAAGATAGTGTATTCTACTCATTGAATGTATCCAGATAGTAGGTCTAACTCACAATTCACTAAGATCTAGATATAGTGTGTATCTATTAAATAGAAGGTTGTAGCCTTCACCCCTTTGAGCAGTGTGCTCTTGGATAGTGTGTCCTTACCCCTAAAATGGTTAATTATAAAAGACTCCTAACAGAGTTGGAACTTTGACCAGGTCACTATACTTAATGCATTGTAAAGATCAACTCCTAACAGGGTTGTAAGATCTTCTAACAAGGATCATTATACACTAGAGCATTTTATAGTGGGTGCTAATTCCCACCAGGTTTTTACCTATTTGGGTTTCCCTGTAACCAAAATTGTGGTTTTGTGTTAAGTGTTCTTATATTGTATTTATGCTTAATGTTCTTCTATACTTAATTGGACAAAGAATTGAATATTGTAGATAATGGATTCACCCCTCCACCCTCTCAGTTATCTCTTGGGAGTATTCCTAACAGAACTACATGCTTATACTGATGTTGATTGGGCAGGAAACATTGATGATAGAAAGACTACTAGTGGAGGTTCATTTTTCCTTGGGAAAAGGTTAGTTTCATGGCTAAGTAAAAAACAATATTGTATAGCTCACTCTACTGTTAAATCTGAGTATGTTGCTTCTTCCATTAATTGCACTCAAATTGTTTGGATGAAACAAATGCTAAAAGATATTGGAGTAACTTTTGTTGAACCTATGGTTATCCATTGTGATAAAATGAGTACAATGAATATGTCAAAGAATCCTATGATGCATTCTAAAACTAAGCATATTTATATTAAGTATCACTTCTTGAGAGACAAGGTAGCAAAGAAATAAATAAGGCTTGAATACATTAGCACAAAGGAACAAATAGCAGACATCTTCACAAAGCTGTTGCCAAAAGATTCCTTTGAGTATCTCAGAGGTATGCTTGGGGTGCAAGCCCCTCTTAGTGAGAATTAAAAGATGTAGGGATACATCAGTCTAGGGGTTTTCAAATCTCTATCATATTTTGGACTTGATATATGGATCTACTCCTCAAGGGAGTGATTGTTGGAGACTTACAACATACATTTGGGTGATTCAACACCTAGTTGATGAAGACTAAACAAAAAGATAGTTGATGACGTTTGGATCCCTTTTCCATTTCTATCAAAGGGGAAGAGTTACTATGAGAAAATCCCTAAAGGGGAGAGATATGGTATGAGGAAGAATTCACTACTTATGTTGAGGATAATGAGAGTGTATTTTGGGTTGATGGATTTTCCCATATGTTACCATCAATGCCAAAGGGGGAGATTGTTGGATATTGTTGATGCATTTAATATGTTTAATCACTACATTATCTTGTTGATTTTTGTTGGAATCTATATTGTTTTCATTTGTGTTTTGTCACTCATGTCAATATATGTTTTTATGAAAAGAACATAGTGGTCATTACAATGTACAAATATAGTACAGATGATTTAGAATAAGTGAACACATGTTTGTGTATAGGGAAGTGTTGTGATCTTATATCTAAGATCACAGCCTATAATAATTCATAGTTGTTGAGTTATAGAATATTTGGTGAAGACTAGTTCCTGGACTGTGACAGTGAAAGTTAATAGAGTTAGTCTCTAAGTTTTTAATGTATCTTACTAATAATGTGGATTCAGTATATGTGAGTTTAAGGAATGTTATATAACATATTAAGGAATGTTCTATGATCTTAGAAATTCATGGGAAGTGAGATGACATCAGCGGTGGTGTGTGTTCTAGAGGAGACGTACATGGGACTGACTTCATATTTGTAGCATGTATTATGAGTAGAGAGCATGGATTACAGATGTCAAACCTTAATTGTTGTATACTTTTTATAGATACTTTGTGTATCTTAGCAAGGTATTCATGATAGATACCAGAAAGTGAGAAGATGGAAATATTTATCAACAACTTGGTACCCTAGATGAAGTTTCTAATACAACTAAAAGGTCCACCAAGATTTGATAAAATGATAGACAATTCCATTGAGATCAAAGAAGTCTAAATTAAGAAGGGAGAAATCACTGTCTATAAGGAGAATAAAAAAAAGTACTATCCCAATAAGGATAAGTACAAATATTTGAATAAAAACAAGAATGTGGTCAATGATGGAGTTGTAGATGCTCCTAATATGAAACCAAAACTTGAAGTATTTAATATCTCTTCGAGTCTAAAAGCTAGCATGAGCTCAAATACAACAGTGACACCAATGGCTAATAAAACTTTTAATAAACATAATACTCAAAATGAACCTTGGTTATCACAACCTAAAATAACATTTGCACCTTTGGGAGACACACTACAGGTGGTCTTAAAGTCACTTTTGGATTATAAAATTATCAAAATCCATGATTCCAAACCATGGGAACCAGAAGTGAAACCTAAATGGTGGAACGATAATGACTACTGCATTTTTCATCACAATAAAGGACATAAAACTAATAACTACATGAAATTGAGACACGTCCTTCAAGACTTAATTAAAGAAGGAAAGGTTAAAGTGGATGATCATCACACTAATAATGATCATAAAGAATTCCAATCTCCACTACCTAATTATGAAAAAGGTTAATCCTCTAAAAGAAAAAAAATCAATTATACCTATACTGTTAATGAGAACCTAAATCATATGGTGGAATTTTGCAAATAGTCCATCAATATGATTACTCTTAAAGGAGTGAAAAACAAGAATGAATCCTCTAATGCTAGTAAGATGAGTCAATCTAAGCTTCAACATCAAATCCACCAGTTACAACGACAATTCCTAAACAACTTGTATTACCTTCAAAGTTCAATCTAGTAGACCAATTACAGTGGACACTAGATCAAATTTCAATTTTTGAGCTATTAAAAATCTCTCTGACCCATCGAGAGATCCTTGATCAAGCCTTGGTTAATACCAATGTACCTAAAGACTTGGATGTCGATAGATTCCAAACTATGGTTGGTCACTTAAATTTCCCACATTAATTATCTTTATTTGAGGAAGATGATAGTTTATTAAACCATCCATATAACCAACCCCTAAATCTAGAAGTCCTAAATCATAAACACTGTGTCAAACATGTCTTGATAGATGGAGGTGTTGGTTTGAGCATATGTACATACAATCTGGTAAAATAGTTGGGATTTTTTGAACATGCAATTGATCAAAAAAGAAAGATAACCATCAAAGCTTATGATGAAGAAGAAAGATCCTCCAAAGGAATGGTTGTCCTACCCATTAGAGTGGGACCAATGTAAGAAGATGTGATATGTCAAGCTCTCAATCTACCACTTGTCTACAATATTCTTCTTGGAAGGAAGTGGATCCATTCAATACAGGTTGTACCCCCTACCTATCATCAATGTATACAATTTCCTCACAATGGAGTAGAGGTAACCATTCCAGCTAACACAACATATCCTTGCAATAGTCTCAAAGAAGTGGACAATATGATCCCACATAACAAGGAAAGTTCTAGCAAAGTAGAAACCTCTAAGGAAATGGTCCCGTGAAGCTTTGCAAAGAAAGTTATCATTCAAGAAACAAGAATGGGAGAATACAAGATAAATTCTTCAATGTCCCTAACAGATCTCCTAATATCTCCTAGATCTCAAGGATGACCTTCATGCACATTTACACCTTCCAAGGGTGATACTCTGACAATCCATGAAGGAACGGGGATGCTAAAACCAAAATTATCTCTCAAAGAAGAAAATGAAGAGAAAGTTGTTTTACAATGGGTATACAAAGAAGAGGAACAAGATGGGAATATGAAAAAGTGGAGATAGCCACTGAAAAATATGGAAAAGGATACCATATCATGAAACAAATGGGTTGCAAGGGCAAGGGACCATTGGGTCAAAACAAGCAAGGACTCATGGAACCAATATAAATGGATTTAAAAAGTCCTAGGGATAAAACTGGAGTAGACTTCAAGGAAATGACATCTCATCCCATAGAGGAAGATGGACCAGTATTTGACAAATCAAGAGACTCAAATAATGATTAAGAGTTACAAGGACAACCTATTTCTTATGAAATGTTACTAATCTTACAAGAAGATCCATTGTTAGAACTTAGTACTAATCTTGGACTTGAACAAGAAGAAGAACCTGAAAGAGAACCACAACAAAGACATCCTAGCTAGGAGAAGTCAGTCAAGGTCACTCATATTCTTGGCATGCCTCACTTTGATGAATGACCAAACATAACATCTTCACAAGTACCTTTGCAAGAAAGAGAAAATATTCAAGAAGAAGAAACCATTCTAATACAAAAGATGGAGTACCAATTACTATTACCCACTTCTTAGGAGTTTCAGATGATAGTCATGTTGACTCACAAGAATATGAATGGGATATAATCTTTGATGCCATGATGGACATAAAAGTAGATGTGGTACATAAATATGCACCTAGAGTTCAAATTGAAGAAGGAGAGAGTACTAATGCTAGGTCACTAGAGTTAAATTCACATAACATTAACATGAACTCTAATAATAATGATAATGACTTTAATAATTTGAACATCTCTTTGCAGGAAAACTTGATAGAAATCATCTTACAAGATAATGGCATTGATAATAACATGG
This sequence comes from Chamaecyparis obtusa, assembly GCA_027943335.1. Classification (NCBI taxonomy): domain Eukaryota; kingdom Viridiplantae; phylum Streptophyta; class Pinopsida; order Cupressales; family Cupressaceae; genus Chamaecyparis; species Chamaecyparis obtusa. The sequence goes on from BSBK01000964.1 coordinate 831,611, forward strand.
TATTGTCTCTCAAACCCCGTGGATCTTTTCTTTTAAAACATCTTGAGCTTATAGACTAGAATGAACCTATATCGATAAGCCTATTATCCTTTGACAATGACTATACTCTATCCTTTTATCTAAATGTCTATGAACCCTTTACCTCTTTCACTCGTGCAAGGAGTGTAAACATGACTGAGGGGTATATCAAGTTTCTTAGTCTAAAAATGAAAAAGAAAAAGAAATTATAAGGTGAAAAACATGTAGTGGCAGTATCAAATTCAAAAAGAGTAAAAGAAAAATATGTACCTGATGGTGAAAACCTCTTAGAGGTGCCAAAAGATGAGAATCTTGATATCCTTCTAGATCATTTTCAAGAGATATCTTTGGTATTAATAGAACCAACACAACCTATCAATATTGGAACAAAAAAACTCCATAATTGATTCACATTGCTCAATCTCTGACAAAAGAAGAAAAGCTATAGTTCACCAATTTCTTTAAAGAAAAGAAGGTCAATTTTTCTTGGTCCTATTCAGATATTCCTAGGATAGATATAGACTTGATAATGCACCATCTATCTATTTCTCCTGAGGTGAAGCTTGTTAAACAAAAATTGAGAAAAAGGAATCCACATGTGGCATTGCTAGTCAAAGCAGAACTAGAAAAAATTATTGAAAGTTGGATTCATAAGATCTTTTGACTATGTGCAATGGATATCAAACATAGTTCCTATCACCAAAATAGATAAATCCATAAGAATTTGCACATATTTTAGGGACTTAAACAAGGCTTGTCCAAAAGATGATTTTCCACTCCCAAATAGAGATATGATTGTAGATCTCCTGACAAGATATAAGATGTATTCATTGATGGATGGATTCTAAAGATATAACCAAATCAAGATTGATCCTGAAGACCAAGAAAATATTGCATTTACATGCACATGGGGAACATATTATTGGAACTTAATGCCACTTGGTTTCAAGAATGCAGGTGCAACATACCAAAGGGAAATGCCCACAATATTCCATGATATGATGCATAAAAACATGGAGGATTATGTAGATGACACATTAGAAAAATCAAAGGTAAGAACAACACATATAGAAAACCTGAGAAAATCTTTGATAGAATTTAACAGTTTCAGTTAAGGCTCAACCCTAAGAAATGTGCATTTGGGGTATCGTCGGGAAAATTGCTAGGATTCATAGTCTTGACAAAAGGAATTGAAGTGGATCCGGAAAAGGTAAAAGAAATTATGGAAATGCAACCATGTAGGAATATTAGTCAGATGAGGACACTTCAAGGAAAGTTACAATCTATAAGGTGATTGATATCTCAATTAGCAAATAAGTCTCAACCATTCACAAAGCTAATGCACAAGAGAGTTACATTCACATGGGACAAATAACATGAAATAAATTTTATAGAAGTCAAGGAATATCTGATGAATCCTCCAATTTTGATGGTTCCAATATATGGGAAACCATTATTGTTATACATATCTATAATAGATACATCATTAGGAGTATTGCTAGCACCAAAAGATGAATTTAAGAAGGAAAGGGCTATATATTACATCAACATGACTTTGGTCACCTATGAGTTAAATTATCCATGATTGAAAAAGCATGCCTAGTAGTTGTATTTGCATCACATAAGCTTAGGCACTACATGTTAGCACACAAGGTGAAGCTAGCTGCTAAGATAGATCCACCTAAGTATCTATTGAATAAAGAAACATTAATAGGAAGACTAGAAAGATGGGTCTTATTACTGAGTGAGTTTGATATTGAGTATATTGACATAAAAGATATTAAAGGACAATTGATAGTTGATCAACATGTTGAAGCACCATTGAAAAATGATATACCACTACATATAGAGTTTCCTTATGAAGCAATCATGCACTTAACAAAATATCCATGGAAGATGTATTTTTATGGCTCCTTCACATAGAAAGGATCAAGATCTAGATTTTTGTTCATTACCCTACAAGGAGACAAGATTCCAAAGGCATATAAAATGATATTCTCATGCAAAAACAACATAGCAAAGTATGAAGCCCTAGTGAATGGATTGAATATTGCAATAGAATGGAAGATCATTGAGTTACACATCTATGGGGACTCACATCTTATTATCAATCAGGTCAATGAAGACTACCAAACAAAGGATGATAAGATAATGCCTTATAAAAGAATGGTGTATGACTTAAAGAAATATTTTATCTTCATCACATTTGAACATATTCCAATATCAAAAACTAAAGCAGAAGATGCGATGGATACCTTAGTATCCATGTTACAACTGGAAGAGCACAAATATTTCTATGACTTCCTGGTAGAAGAACTTCTCAAACCATCTGTGCTATTGAAACCTAAGTTTTATCCATATATGATCATATCTATTCCTATCTAAAAAACCAAACCTTCCCTACAAACTATTCAAGAAATGAAAAGAGATGTCTCATAAGAGCATCATTGTGTTATATAATCATGGCTAATGACTTGTATAGATGTGCTCTAGATGGTATGCTACTTAGATGTTTAGAAAATGAAGATTCAAGTTGTGCATTAAAAGAAGTTCATGAAGGTGTGTGTGGGTCTCACTCAAACATCTTTTCACTAGCCAAGAAACTCTTGAGAGTGTGGATATACTACTAGCCTACAATAGAGAAAGATGCAATCCAATATGCTAAAACATGCAAGAAAATCCAAGTCCATGGAAACCTGATACACACTCTGGATAGGGAGATAATTCCTTTCATAACACATTGGCCATTTCAAAAATTTGCTTTTGATTTAGTTAGACAAATTTATCCGAACTCATCCAATGGACACAAGTATATCATTACCGCAATTGAATACTTTACAAAATGGGTGGAATTTGTGCCACTAGCTAATGTAGGGGGAAAACAAATCTCATTGTTTATCTTAAACTACATCATCTATAGGTATGGGATACCCTCATCAATTGTGACTAACAATGGGGGTCAATTCAAAAACAAAGACATGGATGACAACTTGGTACACTCCTTTTGCATTGATATATCAGACCGAAGTGGTACTACCAATTTAAGTAGAGATTTCATCACTAAGGGTATCATTAAAACATATAATCACTAATGAGGACTAAAAAATCTCTAGACAACAAGAACTAGAATTGTTAGATGAGCACATACAACAAGAATTTGATCATCTTAAAGTCTATAAAAAGAGGATGTCAAGAGAATACAAGAAGAAAGTAAAGCCATGAGCATTCCAGGTAGGAGATCTAGTCCTAAGAGAAAATCCAAAGAATCAACAACATCAAGAGAAAAATGGAAAGTTTGAACCCAATTGACTGGGTCCCTTTTTTATCACAACTTCATTTGGATCACGAGCCTATCAATTGGCTACACCTGAGGGAGATGTTTTACTAGATTGAATCAACACTCTCCACCTAAAAAGGTTCTATGCCTGACATTCTTGAGATATCACATGTACAATAGATATTGATCCTAAAAAATCAGAAACAATGGAAAAAGTCCTAAAAAATGACCATCTCGATGAAAACCTAGTAAACAAGCACATTGGTGAGTCCAAAAAAAATAGAAAAAGAAAAAGTACAAAAAAAAATAGAAAAAGAGAAAAAAATGTCTTGATGAAAACTTGGTAAATAGGTGCCATGATAGCAAAAATAGAAAAGTTTGTCCAAGTGGTAAAAGCCTAGTAAATAGGCACTACTTGTAATCAATGCTCTATCTATCAAGACAATGCTTGAATGGTTGGTCAATGTAAATAATCATAAAATCCTATCTTCATCATAATAGAATCTTTCTATATAAAAGTCTTAGGTAAACCATTTTCTCTAGGGGGCAATGATCAAAGTCATACATGTCTCAAAGTTGTCTAGTCACTATTAGGACTCTCTGCTAGGGTTTTGTTTATCCCTAGTCCATAATTGACACTAAACTATAAAAACATAGGTATTTCTTAATGCTACTAAGAATAGTATTTCTTAATACTTGGACCTAAAAAGTGTTCCTAAACACTACATCATGAAGATGAGGGTGTTTCTAGACACTAAACAGGTGAGACATTTATTGATAAACAAAATTTCTATGATTGATAATGTTTTCTATAAAGTGTTTGCAAATTAAACAAATGTGTTTCTTAAACACTACAATAAAAAATGCATATTTTTGACATGAATGATGGATCGTGTATTCTTAAAATTGTCTCTATAATCTTTATGAACTAGATAAACTAAATGATGGAATCATGAATTGTTCTTAGTTTGCAATGACTTATTATCAATTTGTGATTGTTATGTTCCTTGAGTAACTCGACGATGCCCAAAAATGACTATAGAAACAAGGACTGGGGGCATAACCTTTTTTTTTGTCTTATGCTTGTGGTAATAAGTCCAATGACCTAAGATGATTATATGGAATGGGTGTCTATGATAAGTGCCTCCATCACAATTACAACGCCACGTATGCCTTGACCTGTTTCCTATGAAATCTTTAGCAAGGTTCAATTTGTTGCCTTGCCTATTTTAAACTAAAATGAAACAACTTCCTACTAAGGTGCACAATAAAATCGAGACAATACCCAAGGATATGAATATAAAGTAAAAGGTCATTGCGGGTATACATTTATACATAATTGTTGCACAAGAATAGAAAATGTTTATATTAATAGGAAGTAAGTAACAAAACATTGTATCCTATATGCTTTAATGTTTAGGTTAACTTTTGACATGACGAATGAAAGGGAAGTATTCATTTTTTCATGACTAAAAAATCTATTAGTGAAAATTGTACTAACCTATGAGGTCCCAAACAACAAACACTCTTTGATGATGGACTCACTCTGAATAAACAGTGACTATCCTAGGTGTCTTAGTCTAGGTGAATTTCATTGTTAATTGCATTTATATTCATTTTAGTTGCATTATCATATTAATTTTCATTAGATTCATTTTAGATGCATTTAATGTTTAATTACATTGAAGTTCTTTTTAAATTGCATTCATTTTTACATTCATTTTTAAGTTGCATCAATATGGCAGTGTAAATGCAATTAATCAACATCAATATGGGTGAAAATCCTACATACATGAACATTTTACAAGTTTCACCAAGTACATCATATGATCATCATAAAGCTCAAATAAAATGACTGGGTATTAATCATTGATATCCATACACCTACATAACCATTTCAATACCATAAGTACGCCTACATAATGCATCTATAATCATTCATACATAAATAAAATAAGAGATGTGCATACATTGCATCACATTACATCTCATATATATATGTGTGTGTGTGTGTGTGTGTGTGTATGTGTGTGTGTGTCTATGTAGACTAGGATTTGAGCGTGCACCTAAACCTGTTTTGAAGGCCAAAGACAAACAAACGTCATAGCATATTATCAAATCAAATTTAATGGTAAACAAACTAAAATCAAAGCCACCTCAGTTTAAGCCTAAAATGGATGTGCCCATGCACCGTTTGATATGCTTGGATATAAATGGATGTGGGTGTGCAAACTCAAGCACTTGGAGCATGCAAATAGGATGATTTGAGGATCAAGAAGACCCAAAATGACACAAAATAGGTATGAGGAACCTATTTTGCCTCAAAGGCCTCAAGAACACACAAATATGCAAAGCTAAAAGATGAACTAAGATTGATTAAACAAGAAATGAATCTATGTTAATCCAATTAAGCTAATTTAAATGTGATTTAAGCTTGAAAATGATCTAAAATGATGAGTTTATGCTTATGCTAGAATGAAAATGGCATTATAACTTTGCTATTGAGTTTGAGAGTTGAAAGATGATTTGCCTTAGGAAGTGAGGGTATTTATAGGAAAAGGGAAGGGCTTGGTTAAAAAGGATGAGTCAGAGTTAGGGCTAAGGTTAGGGTTGAGTCAAGGACAAGTGTCCTGACAAGTGTCAAGGGAGGATTGAGTTGAAAGTTTGAGGGCATGTGCACAATTTGGTAAATGTGCCCAAGGCCAAGAGGTGGCAAGGAAGGGATAAGAAGGTCTTAAATGCATAATGAATGCATGTAAGAAAGATAAGGAAGGCTTAAATGTATCCTTAAATGCATTTGCAAGAGGTGGCCAAGAGGTGGCCATCTTTGTTGACTAAGGAGGATGACTAAGAGGAGGTTAGCATAAGTTTTGGTAAACCTTTTGCTAATGGAATGTGACAAGATTAGAAAGGGGATTAGGATTAGGATTAAAGGGATTTTAGGATTAGGATGGGTGAAGAGGTTGGGTTGAGAAGTTTCTAGAAGAGTCTAGAGTTTTCTTAGGTTTTATGGAATAAAAGTTTATTCATTCCAAAAGCTTAAGTTTGGGAAAATTTATTGAAATATTTTCAATAAATATGAAAATTAAATATTTAATCTTAATTAAATATTTTGAGTTGAGATTAGGGTTAGAAAAGATGGGATTAGCCTTTTAATCGAAATTAAGAAGGGATTAGAAGATTTTGGAAGAGGTTAGTGGTCTTAAGAAAATTGGCCAAGTTTTGGTCAAAAAATAAATTAATTATTTTTTTGGGGGATTTTTGGTCAATTTATTAATTAAAATAATTAATAAATAGGGGATTAATGTTTAAATAAGATTTAAACATTTTTGGGAGGGATTTCTTAATTAAATATTTTTAATTAAGAAAAAGGGATTTAATGACATAAAAATAAATTAATTAATTAAATAATTAATTAATTAATAAATGATGATGTCATCAGAGATTTTTCAGAAAATAAAAATACTTTATTTTCTAAAGGATTTTTAGGTGTCTACATTTTGCCCCTCTTTGATGCGATGCCGCAAGTGGCATGGCTTCAAAGACAAGAAAATAAGATGCCCTAGGCTAGAATTTAGAGGAATAAGGGATTGTGCCCCCTCGAGAAAATAATGCAAGGAGTAAACATTGTGGAATTTTCTCGAAAGGAAACAGAGAAGGAACGACTGAGGAAGCAGGGGAGATAAATTACCAAGCTTCCAAGAGAAAAGATGGGTGAATGCAAGATGAGATGGAAATGCAAGATGCAAGATGCAGCTATATGTAAAGATGCAAGATTAATCTATATGATAAATGCAAGGGACCAGATAGCTCCAAGTGCAAATGGGAGTGCACAACCTAGATTTAATATAGCTATGTTAGAGACCTGCCAAAGATACTGGGATCACGAGGCCTGTCAACAATGTCGCAGAGGACTGACGAGGATTGACGCTAAACAAACACACAGGGTTGCCCCAACATCAAACATGAAGCGCAGAGGTGACATGGCGGATCCGATGCTGAAGGAACCACAAACACACAACTGACTCACAGGCAGAAGCGAAAGATCAAAAGACCTTGCCCCAGATTATCCGCACACGCAGCACACCGTCATATAAAGAATAGTGGTGACCCTGGTGGGATAAAGAGAAGCCAAAAAGATTAACAAGACCCAAAGGACAAAAAAATCCAAGATCAAAATGATAACTCCAAAAAGACATCCTTTGCCAAGGAGAGAGATTAGGTTTGATTGATGGTGGGAAGATTGGTCGGACAGGAGGAACGATATATCCTCAAGGACCAGGATGGAAGATTAGGTCAGACAGGAGGAATGATATATCCTCAAGGACCCATGGGTTGGTGAGAGAATAAGTGTAGTTGTTCGCTGGCAAAAAGCTGAAGTTCAAGGAATAATCAGGATGAGCAAGGATAAGTCATCAATTGATGTTGCTGAAGCACAAGGCCGGAGTGGGACTACAAATTTTCTGAGGCTGGGGATGGGACAAGATATTTGATCAAATGTTGCTGCAGGACGGACAAAGGTTATGTACAACAAGGAGGAACGATATGCACAAGGGATATGTACAGAAGCTCAGGATTGGGGATAGGAAGATCACACTCGGCGGGACTCTCACTAGGACGGAGACAAGAAGGATAAATACAGGGAGGAAAGTGCTGTACAGGAAAGGGAAAGGGATATGGTACAAGATATGGTACAAAGCTTTGGAATAGGATATAGATTGCAGATGGGTTGGAGGAAGATGGAAGCCGAATGCTTGGAGGATAGGGGAGATGGAACTGCTGGGAGATCTGTTATGGATGGAGGAAGAGGACGGTAGCTGAAAGGACAATTGAATAGATAAATAGCCCAGTTTACTATGTTGGTGCCTGTTTACCAGGTTTTCACCAACATACTTGTCCAAGGCGCTTGAATTGCCAAGTTTTCACCGTTTGGATGATTATTTTCTCTTTCTCTTTTCTTTTTTCACTTTTTTGCTTTTTTGAATGTTTTTGGATTTTCTGATATATGCAGGATCAGGTTCAGGCATAGAACCTCTTCAGATGGATGATGTTGATAGGATCATTCAAGGGGTCACCTTCTGGTGTTGATAGCTGATAGGCTCCCGAGCTGAAGGATGCGGTGACAACATAGGGGCCCAACCAAGTAGGCTCAAACTTGCCTTTCTTTTCTCTATTTGCTAGGACCTTCTGATTTTATTTAAGGACCATGTCACCGACCTGGAATTATCTAAGATGGACCTTTTTGTTATAACTCCTTTTGAGTCAATTTTGATATGCCACCAGGTGATCGTAAGCTTGCTCTCTCTTTTCATCTAGTAGATCTAGCTGTGTGAGCCGGGCCACACGATAGTCTTCATCAGTTGTATAGTTCTTCATGGAGACACGCAAGGATGGGAGCTCAACCTCGATCGGTAGAACAACTTCAGCACCATATACAAGAGAGTATGGGGTGGTGCCTCTGGGAGTGTGATAAGAAGTGCGGTAGGCCCAAAGGGCAAGATTGATTTGGAGGTGCCAGTCACGACCAGAATCATTGACAACCTTCTTGAGGATTTTCAAGATAGTTTTGTTGGTTGCCTCAGCTTGGCCGTTTCCTTGAGGGAAATATGGACTAGAGAAACGGTGATGGATGTGGAGCCTGGCACATAGATCATCCACATGCTGGTTTTCAAAAGGTGTGCCATGGTCTGTGAAAATGGTAGATGGTATGCCGAAGCAGCAAATGATATGGTAGAGGATGAACTTGGATATTTGGATGCCAGTAGTAAGGGTGAGCGAAATCACTTCAACCCATTTGGTAAAGTACTTTCTGGCTGTTATGATATACTTGTGTCCATCCGAAAAGAGGGGGGTGATCAAGCCAACGAGGTCGAGGCCCCAACATGAAAAAGGCCATGGTGGTGCAATAGGCTGTAGATCCTGTGCTGGTGCATGTATCAAATTGGCATGCTGTTGACATGGGAGACATTTCTTGACAAATTCACACGCATCATGTTCCATTGTTGGCCAATAATATCCAACTCTAAGCAGCTGCTTTGCTAGAACCATGCCACTCGTGTGGGCACCACAAATTCCAGCGTGAACTTCTTGTAAGGCCAGGATGGCCTCGTTTGAAACTAAACATCTAGATAGGACATTGTGATACCCGTGACGATATAGGGTGTTGGCTACAAGAGTGTAGCGGGAAGCTCTGCGAATAAGGTTTTGGCGTTGGTTATTGGTGAGATGGGGAGATATGATACCATTTTTTAGATATGCATGGATGTCGTGGTACCATGGGGATTGGGGACCAACCAAGACACACACCATGTTTGCATCGGTGCTCTCATAAGCTGGCGAGTGTAGCTGCTCGACTAGAAATTCATATTGTGTTGCGTCACGTGGGATTTCCAATAAGGATCCGATGGTTGCCATTGCATCTGCTGCTTTATTTTGAAGCCTTGGGATCTGATTGAATTGTAGATGTAGGAAATGCTCTTTCAGTTTATCCACCAGTTGCTTGTAGGGTAGCAATTTGTCATCCTTTGTCTGATACTCATCAAGGACTTGCTTGATAATGAGCTATGAATCTCCAAAGACTTGTAGTTCTATGATGTTCCATTGGATAGCTGTTTTGAGACCTAAGATGAGTGCCTCATATTCTACAATGTTGTTGGTACAGGGGAATCCCAACTTGAATGATTTTGGAATATAGTCACCTTGAGGTGTGACGAATAGGATTCCTAACCCAGAGCTATGGGATGTGTTGGAACCATCAAAGTATAGTTTCCACATGGGCTGCTCTTCAATCATGCACAGATGTTCATCGGGGAATTCTATGATTAGTGGATAGGCATCCACCAGTGGTGCTTCTGCTAGTTGATCGGCAATGACTTGCCTTTTGATTGCTTTGTGATCTACATACTGAATGTCAAATTCACTGAGTAACATGACCCATTTTGCCATACGGCCTGTGAGGGTTGTCCTTGATAACAGATACTTAAGAGGGTCCACCTATGATATGAGCTTGATTGTGTGGCTAAGCATGTAATGTCTAAGTTTTTGAGTGGCAAAGACCACTACTAGGCATGCTTTCTCCATGGGTGAATAGTTAAGCTCATAGCCCACAAGAGTGCGACTAATGTAGTAGACAGCCTGTTCTCTATTTTCATCATCATGCTGTGCTAGGAGTGCCCCTAGTGCTGTAGCTGTTGTTGAGATGTAAAGGATGAGTGGGCATCCTGGAATTGGTGGTACAAGGATCAGAGCGTTAGCTAGATACTCTTTGAGCTTATCAAAGCTTCTTTGACATATGGGATCCCACTTGAAGTTGGTGTCTTTGCATAAGAGATGTGAGAAGGGTTGGCACTTGTCTGCTAGTTGAGAGATGAATCACCGAACTGATTGAAGCTTGCCTTGTAGGCTTCTGAGCTGTTTGAGATTTCTTGGTGGAGGCATCTCCGTTATTGCTTTTACCTTTTTAGGATCAATCTCTATGCCTCATCTAGAGATGATGAAACCTAGAAGCTTGCCAGATGTAACACCAAAGACACATTTCTTAGGATTAAGCTTTAAGCCATAATGATTCAGATGATCAAATACATGCTCTAGGATGTTGAGGTGCTCGTCTCTTGTTTTGGATTTTGCAAGGATATCGTCCACATAGTCCTCAAGGATGTTGTGGATCATGTCATGGAAAATGGCTGTCATTGCTCACTGATATGTTGCTCCTGCATTCTTTAGCCCAAATGACATCATGTTGTAGCAAAAGGTACCCCATGGGGTTGTGAATGCTGTTTTATGTTGATCTGCTTCCGCTATATGAATTTGGTTGTAGCCTGAAAAGCCATCCATTAATGATAACATCTCATGACCCGCTGTGAGGTCTACAAGCATGTCTATGTTTGGCAATGGGAAGTCATCCTTAGGGCATGCCTTGTCCAAGTCCCTAAAATTAGTACAGATTCTGATGTCGCCAGAAGGCTTTGTGACTTGCACCATGTTAGAGATCCACTCTGAATAATATATTGCTCTGATGATCTTAGCTTGGAGGAGCTTCTCAAGCTCTGCTTTGACGAGCAATGCTACCTTTGGATGCATTTTCCTTAGCTTCTGCTTCACTGGCTTGATGTTTGGATCTACTGATAGATGATGAACAACAAGGTTTGGATCAAGCCCAGGCATGTGGGTGTATGACCATGCAAAGTTGATGATGGATTCCTTGAGCAAGGCACTGAGAGCCATTTCTTCTCCTTCTGTTAGGTTGACTGCAATGTAGGTGATCCTTGGACATTCTTCTGTTCCCAAGTTGATTGGCTTGGTTTCCTCTATGATGATCAGTGACTGCTCTGGTCTATAATCTTGGATAGGGGGAAGAGGCAAGGCTTCATCTTCTAGCGCTTGAATTGCCAGGTTTTCACTAGAAGATACGCCCTTTATTTTTACTATTTTGGAATCAGAATGTGCCCCAAGGGGGTTTTCACATAAAGACTCATGATGTTCTCTTGCTATTTCATTTTTGTGACTAAAGCTTGCCTCTTCCCCAAAATATCCTTCTGGGTGAAGTTGATAGACAGAGGTTGATGTTGGATCCTGTTTTCTTGCTGGATCTGATGCCCCCATGAATTCTAGGAGTGCTTGTGCGCTTTGGAACTCATCGATGTGTGTGATGCTTGGTTGGTCCCAATCTATGAGGTCAGGGTTTGTGAGGGGAAGATCTATGAGGTTAATGGAGAGTTGTTGGAGAACAGAAGTCCCCAGGAGGGTGTCGTCGGCAAAGATATCATCGTAGGATCAGATGTCTTTCTCTTCAGGGATGTCTTCAATTTCCACGAGGTCATCCCGGCTATTCGAAAAGTTGACGTTGGTCATGTTAGTGTCCGCAGTTGTGGTATTGGGCTCTTGTTCAAGCAGGCGAGAGGTATTAAAGCCAAGTCCTTGCTGTTCTGGATTTTGGGATGGTATGATAGGAAACAAATTTCCGTCCTCTTGTGGTCCTAGACCACCACCTTGATAGTTATAGTGTTCTGTGACATTTTTGTAGGGGATTGGATATTTCTCTTTGAAGTACTCAAGAAGTTGTGTGTCACGTGATGGGGGATCTTTGTATAACCATTTGTTAATATCTGGATCCATTTCTTTGCTGTTGATGGTACCATGAGACTCAAAAGTCATGTTTCTGATTTGCTTGAGCTTATAATGTTCCTCAACAGGCTTGTTTTGACAACTTGGGTGCCCTTGAGTATGTGGATCACGTGGAAGAGCCCCTACAGCAAATGCATCACTGAGGCTGTATTCGCCACAACCCTAGTTGTTGATCTTGACGGATGATAAGGTGGAAGAGAGGATGGTCTCTGGATCGCGATGGGATCGGGATGAACTAGCAATAGAAGTACCAATATCGGTTCCAGGACAATGAGTAGAATGAGGGAAAGATGCTTCCATCGCACGGAAGTATGCGAAGGGGTTAGGATCAGCGTGGATGGTAACCTCAGTGCCTTGATGTGGAAACTTGATGCACTGATGGTAAGTAGATGGTACAGCCCTAATGGAATGGATCCATGGGTAGCCGAGAAGAATATTAAATGGTAGGTCGAGATCAACAACGTGGCAGATAGTATCTTGCGTTGCTGGGCCTAGCTGGATAGGCAAGGTGATAGTACCTTCAGAGGTACGCTCCAAGTTATCATATGCTTTGATGGTGATCATCTCATGTTGTATGTTGGTCTCCGTGAACCCGATCTTCTTGATGAATTTTAATGTGCACAAGTTGAGGGCTGAGCCATTATCTATTAAAACCCGTTTGATGGCAAAGTCTCTGACCATGACGACAATGCGGAGAGGGAGAGTATGGTCAGGAGTGACATCTAGTATATCAGATTCTTTGAAGGATAAGGCACATGCTGCTGATAGGTGTCCCACAAGAGTTTCAAACTGAGTTGTGTTAATGTCCGTGGGGACATGGCCTTCTTTTAGAGCTTTGTCCAGGATCTCTTGATGGATGGGTGATGTGCGAAGCAAATCCAAGATAGATATTTGGGCTGGCATGTTCCCAAGATGCTCTATGATATTGTATTGTGCACTTGGTGCATTATGCTGTGTTGCGCATGCATTTGATGCTGGCCTGATGTTAGACTGTGCTGTGGATGCAGTAGACATTAGCCTTGGAGGAGCAGCTGATCTCAGAGGAGCACCGGCAACAGTTATCCTACCACTGCGGGTAGTTGCAGCACATTGTCGATCTGGCCCTCTGACGTGGATGGTTTTGATGGTGGGCTCATCTTGGATGGGCTCAACTTGAGTTATGCATCCGACATACTTGTCATAGTTGATGTAGGCCGCTGTGTGATCTTCTTGCTTGCCTTTGCCATGATTTTGGGGCTGATTGGCGCTGGCTTGATTCTTCCCGGCATCGTGTTGAGGGAACACATTTTGATATATTTGCAAACTAGCGTTGGGTGAAGCTTGAGCTGGTGCATCGACCTGGATCTCCTTGCGATCAATGAGATCCTGGATGTAGTTCTTAAGTCGCATGCACTTCAATGTTGTGTGCTCCTTCACACGATGGTAATCACAGTATCCATTTTCTTTATACCAATCAGACTTTGGTGTGTTGTCATCCTTCTGTGGGATGGGCGGATATGTGATCATATTTGCTTTGGCTAGCTGATAAAAGATCTGATCCAGAGGCTCACCCAAAGGTGTGAAAGTCCTCTTTGGATTGTTCTGATTGTTGGGCTTGTTCTGCCTTGGGGCAACGTTAACTGTGTTAATAGGATTGCCTTGATGTGCTGGCTATTGCTGTTGGTATTGCTGCTGATACTGTTGCACAGGTGGCTGATGAGCTTGAGGAGGCTGCTGATAAATAGGTGCTTGATATGCGGGAGCTGGTGGTTGCTGATAGATGGGTGCTTGTGGCGGTTGGTATGTTTGAGCTGGTGTAGGACTAGCCACAATGAATTGTACATTCTTAGTGTTAGTGGCTCCATCTGTAACAACATTCTTGTTACGATTCCAGTAACGGGATTTATCATTGTTGGGTTTGTTCTTGGAATCATCCTTGAAGTGGCGAATAGTGCCTTCGTCTAGGAGAGCTTTCTCGATGCCTATGCCTTTGCTCTTGATGTCTTGGTATGTCTGGAGACAGTTCATTCGCATGTGATGGGATAGCTTTGGATGTAGGTTATCAATGAAGATCTTTGTTAGATGCTTCTCTGGCGGCTGATATGATAACTTGGTTGTAAGATTTTGCCATCTTTGCAAGTATTCTACAAGGCTTTCTCCGTCTTTCTGCTTTGAGTTGCATAGGTCTAGCAAGGACAACTCATTCTCCACATTATGGGCATAGTGTGTGATGAACTTATCAGAGAGTTCAGCAAAGGTTTTTATTGTCCCATGTGGTATTTTGTAAAACCACTCAACAGCAGTTCCTCCCAAGCTTTTGGGAAATAGGCGCAGGAGATAATTATCACTGTAAGCCACTTCTTGGCACGCCATGTAGAACTCTTTGATATGATTTACTGGATCTTCTTTCCCCCGATACTTGTCAAACTTGGGCATCTCAAAATGCTTGGGAAAAGGGATAGTTGCTATGGACCGATCGAAGGGATATGAGCACACCTCTTCGAACTTGTATGTTTTATTGTCTGTTCCGATTTGTAGCTCCTTTAGAGCATTTTTCATTGCTTCCCACTCAGCATTGAGTGGCGAGGGAACTGGGACTTCTGCTTGTGATGGAAGTTGTGGAACTGGATATGGCGCTTGCTGTGGATAAATGGGTTGGAACTGATTTTGGGGCAATGGTTGCTGGGGATATTGCTGGTGTGGCATAGGGGGATATTGTGGTAAATGATATGGAACCGCTTGATATTGTTGGGCTGCT
The DNA here is from genome assembly GCA_027943335.1 of Chamaecyparis obtusa. Classification (NCBI taxonomy): domain Eukaryota; kingdom Viridiplantae; phylum Streptophyta; class Pinopsida; order Cupressales; family Cupressaceae; genus Chamaecyparis; species Chamaecyparis obtusa. The sequence continues at coordinate 846,766 of BSBK01000964.1, forward strand.
TGCTGTTGTTGAACTAGTGGTTGTTGTGGGACTGCTTGCTAATATTGGACATTTGGAACTTGTTGTAACTGATGGGTGGGAACTTGTTGTTGCTGGGGGATGATAGGGTTTTGTTGCTGAGGCTGATAGCAAGGGACTTGCTATTGTTGAGGAATGATGGTTGTTTGCTGAAAGGGGACATGTGGTTGCTGTGGGGGAGGCTATTGGAATGATGCTGCTTGCGGGTATGATGGTGGTAGTTGCTGAGGTTGGCTTTGGGTTTGGCTGATATAAGCTGGGTGCATGCCTGCGTTACTTAGAGGTGGAATAGATGTGGGGAAGCTAGAAGCAAAGGGTGATGGGGTAAGATAGCTGGGGAAAGTTGGTTGTTGAGGTGGTGGAACTTGCTGGAAGGTATTTGGGATTTGGGACGAATAGCTTGAAGCCGGCGGTGGTTGGGGTAGTTGCTGCTGTGCTGCTTGGGCGAAGGTGGTTTGTTGACTTGCAACCATAGATGTAGGGGATTGAGATGGGATCCCCCATGCCTTCATTTCTTCTTGTGTAAGGCCCCATTGAGAGCTTGTGTTAGGGTGCACTACAGCGGATGATGGAATGGTAGGAGCAACGGGAGCTTGGGACACGAATGATGGTTGAGAGAAAGGAGCTTGTTGAGGTTGTGGTTGAGCAGATGCTTGTGAGGAGGAAAATGAAGGAAACACCCAAGAGAAAGATGAGGTTGGAATGGGAAGCGATTGCGCTAACCCCAAAGAAGAAGGTACGGGTGCTTGGGGGGTGAAGGGTGACAGTGCTCCTTTGATGGTGAAAGGCGTTGCTTGACTTGTGGATGGCGGTGGTGTAAAAGCTTGTGTGAGAGGTGGAAGCTGACTTTGGGTTTGGATTTGGGCTTGGGCAGCTATAGCAGATGATGAAGCAAAAGGGGTAGGAGATGGAGCGGATGGCACTACAGCTTGTGTTGTGGGACTGGCGAGGCTTCCTTGCAAGAAAAGGGGAATGGTGGAAAGCTCTTGGGGTGTTTGCATGATAGGATCAGGGAATGATTGGTCAAACGGAGAATATGCTTGTGCTAGAACTTGGATTGTTTTGATGGGGATGTGTGGATAGAGAGATGGTGGGATGGAGGTACTTTTTGGCAGATAGTGGGCAAACGTGCTTTGCTGATGTTGCGGTACAAGGGCATTGGTCGCTGGTGGGCTTTCTGGAGGATTTACAAATGCTTGGTTTGCCAAGGGGGATGAAGGGATGTTTGGATCTTCACATGGGTTACTGGCTTGGATGTGGGGATTGTAGGTCATCATGGCATTGGTGAAAAGTTTGGGATCGAATGAGGTTGTTGGTGGATAACGATTCATGCTTCTTCTTTTCTAAGATCTGGTCTCAACAGGCATGGAGATGCAAGTGCTAAATGTATGCAAGATGTTTGGCTAAAAGATGTTGATGGATGCAAAGTTGATGAACTTCTAAATATGATGACTTCTAAGATGCAAATGCAAAGATAGGGATCAAGATGGTGATGATGGAAGCTGGATGGAACGGATATGGATCAAGACGGTGGAGGAAAGATAGGTTGTTGGTGGAAAGCTGGTGAAAGATTACTGAGCGGTCAACAAATGAGCTGCTATTTTTCCCAAATGGAGGATCAGAGATATGATGGGGTCAACCTAAGATAGACTGATGATCTTCGGTCAACAAGTTTCTTATCAATGCACTCCAATCTCTTGCTCGAGATGATGGCTATGCAAGGACAAGGTTTGATTTTTTTATGACAACACGTTGTGTCAAAAAAGAGGATGATGGTCTCTGATCTTGGATATAGGATAGGAACAACTCAAAAGGTAGAACACTAAGTGTTGGTGGATCTCTAGATTTGGAACAAAAGATGATGGATCTGCTGGAAAGATATGGAAAGCTGATGGGGGGAATGCTGGTGGAAAAGGTTTTGAAGGGTGAAGGGACAATGCTCTAGAAGGATGATGCAAGTGCAAATGACAAGGACTGATTCTAAAATGCTGGTAGGAGGATGAATGCAAATGCAACTAAGGTTTTGATTAATGATGCAAAGATGAAAGCTAGAATGAAACTAAGATGCAAGGCTGTTTGAGACAAGATTTCAAGATCTGAAGATGGAACAAGACATGAACAAGGATTTGGCTAATCTTCTGGCTCAAGGTTGACAAAGTGATGGTTAACTCGGAAACGGAAGGTGAACTATTTGATGCGGGCGTTATGGGCAATGTTCTCAAGTGTGGCTTGGGATTTTTCCTCTGCTTGGGTTGCTTGGATAATGGATTGATAGGTCTTGGTGTTCTTCTTGGTAACTTTTCGCTCTTGATAGGTTTGGGATTTGGGCAACTTCACTTTAGGATGTTTGTTCTTGCTGGGCATCACTTGGAAAAGAGGCTTCTGATTTTGAGACAAAGGTTTCCAATGGAAAAAGTTAAAGTCAAAGCAATCTCCGCAAGGGACAAAGCAACCCTGCGGGATACAAACAAAGACAACTGACTCTGACAAAGCTTTGAAAGTGTATGTTTCAACAAGTGTTTTCATGGAGTCTTTGACTATCAAGCACTTCAAACAGATCTACCTAAGGAAGGTGAGTATCAAAATCACTTGCCCACAGCTTGGTATCTCCAGAAGGGAATACAAATGGTGAGTAATCTTGAGGCGACCCGGTAAACCCCTTGGAATCGGTCCTTGCACAAGGATTTTGATACTTTCGGATGTAGATAGGGTAGCCTCTATTTTATCAGGTTTTTAATAGTTCCGTGGTGTCTCCATACCCAGTTTTTCTGATCATCCGTGACTCACTTAAGAGCCTTGCCAATAATGCTGGGGGAGAGGAATGTTTACCATCCCCAGACACGTGTTTGGCACGAACACCCGGCGATTAGGAGATAAAAGTGATTCTTTTGGACTTCACTTATTTGTATACCGGCCGGAGGGGATACCGGTTTGAGGTCGTTCTCCGAGGAGGAAGCGCTTCTCCTTGGACAGGCCTCGCTAAAAGTAGAACAGGTGAACTTGTCCAAGTTCAAATGTTCCACGTTGCTTACTCTAACAAGGATTATGCAAGAATTGAAAAACTCCTACATGCACATCAAGCAGATTTTGTTCATTTTCCCAAATTTGATTAAGTGATGTTTGAACTTTGAAATGAAGACACTCGTGATTAGATTTTGATTTGTTCCTTTCTCCAAAAAGTAAATCGAGCGTTTGCAAGTTTTTTGACTTGGGCATT
>BSBK01000964.1:855000-933256 GCA_027943335.1 Chamaecyparis obtusa
TTACTATTTGGATGACAACAATAGGAGATGCTTATTAGATGGCATTAAAGATTGAAGAGAAGTTGAATAAGAAGTTTGAGGGAAGACAAAACAATAGAAACAAAGGTGGTAAAACTAGTGAAACAGTTACTGAAGGTAATGTAGTAGAGAATCCTATGAAGACTAATGTGGGATCTGAAAATGGTCAAGGTGCTAAGAATTTCAATAGTGGAGAGAGAGGAAGCAGGAAAAATGAGTTCACTGGTACTTTTTATCAATGTGGTGAAGCTAGTCACATAATTTTTCAATGTCCTAAGAAGAGGGTGGCACTGACTACTAAAGAGGATATTGTGAATATTGTAGAAAAAGGTGAAAATCTTATCACTAGGAGGTTAGTTTCATGTGTTCATGAACTAGTGAAAAGGAGAAATCTGTTCAGAACTAGATGTAAGTGCAAAAATAAGGTATGTAATGTCATAGTTGATGGTGGCAGTTATGAGAACTTTGTGTCAGAAGAGATGGTTAGTAAATCGAGTTTGGAAAGAAGGAAACACCCTAACCCTTATCAGGTTAGTTGGATAAAAGATGTTTCTAAGGTTAGAGTTGAAGAAAAATGCTTGGTTAATTTTCAGATTGGATCTTACCAGGATGAGATATTGTGTGATGTAGTATTGATGGATGCTTGTCATCTGTTGCTTGGTAGACCTTGGTAGTATGATAGAAATGTTTTGTTTGATGGTTGTGCTAACACCTATGTGGTTAGGCATGAATGAGCTCAGCATAAGATGACACCTTTGCAAGAAATAGGGACTAAGGAATGTGGAGTTGTCAGGTGTTGTCTATGTGACCATGACAAACCTCAAGAGCACAAGGTTGATGAACCTATTCCTACAAAGTCTAGTTTGAAAGAGAAGGAGAATGATATAACTAAAGAGTTTGTTAAGATTAAGAGGAAGATGGTCTTTTTGACAGTATTAGTATAGTAGATGATGACATTTATGACATAGAGGGATGCAGATGATACTGAGTTGATTGTGGATTCTAAAGAGAATGGTATTTACCAAGGTACTGATGTGATCGATAGTGGAAGTGAGGGTCAGAATCAATTGTTACTAGTTATAGATAGGAAAAATAGGAGACATGGGAAGAAGGATAATTTTCTACAGAGAACAGTGGATGAAGTAAAGGCAACTTGGAATGAAGGACAAGAGGAGCTATGGGTTAGGAATAGATTTGGCATACCTATACTGATTCCCTTGAGATGTTCTTGATTTCCTTATGAGAAAATATTCTTAACCTGGGGTGTCTGATGCAGGAGCATCCTAGGATTCTTGGGAATCCTATATCAACCAAAAATATGTTTGTCTTTGAAGGTAGATTGATGGTTTTGATCTTGGTTTGGTGGAGTACTTGCTCGGTTTGGGAGACTGGTTGCTCAGTTTTAGTGCTTACTGGATTTCTTAGTCTCTGAAGAATGCTCACTAACTAAAGGCATTGGTTTTCTGGCACTCAATAATAACTATGTTTCTTGGTCATGTTTGGCATGGTTAGTTCACTAGCGCTTGGTTATTTCTCTATTGCTCAGTGTTCTTCTTTACCAACTTGGTTGTTTGGATGGATCAGCTTGGCCAACTGGTGCATTTAAATTGGGCCATGCTCCTCGAGTTATGGATTGACCATTAGATGTGTGAGGACCTAGATCTGGCATGTTGCATTCTTCTATGTGGATCTAATGACTTTTTGGGCCATCTTGGAGAATGTAACTTTTTGTAAGGATATTTGACAGCTGACAGATGTTTTGGCATTTAATATTGTTCATAGGAGTTAATTGTTCCTTCAAGCTGATTGTGGCTAGGAAATAGTATTTATAAGATGTTTGTGTAGTTGTTTAATGGGCAGTTGGGGGAGTTAGTGGGCTACAAGCTTAGGAATAGGAAGATTGCTTGGAAGTTGGGAGTACAAGTTTAGATCTTTCCTTGGTTTCCTACCAGTGTCTTGATGTGTTGCAGACCTGGGTTAGCTAAGTGGCAAAGTTGTGGAAAAGATTTGGATCCTGTGAGATCTTGTAGACTATTACTTGCTTTGTAATTGGTCACAACCGGGAAGGCCTTACAGCTTGACACATTGCATGTAATCAGTTATTGATGAATACATATCTATTTTTATGTTAGATCTAGTGTTATGGTTGTGTATCTCCACTATGTATTAGTTTTTCTCTAAGGTCAGATAGTCCTTAATTGGATTCTCCATCCTTGAATGCATCAGTGTGTGTGTGTGTGTGTGTGTATACTTAAAGTGAGAGAAGAATATCATCATCATGAAATATCACATGCATTTGCATCCATACATCCATAAAACATAAAAAAATAAAAATGTTTGCATATATCAGTAAAACAATACAATGATGTCAATATATCAATATCTATCTAATCACATAACCAAGCATCCATATGACAATGATGAGATTAATATCCAAAGAAATTAAACATATCAAAGATCATGGAACATCTGCAGAAATAAAATAGCATCAGATAGCAACAAAATCTGATAGCATCAACATGACATCAGTGAATCAGCAAAATATCAAGGTATTAGAGTATCAATAATATAAGAGTCCAAAATATATCACAATGTACATTGATAAAAAATGGTACAATGTATATAAAATGAAGTACAAATATCACAATGATATAATGATGAGTATACAAAGAATCAAGTCTAGCTCTCACCCTCATCCTCTCGAGGAGGGTCAGGAGGAGGAACATCTTCCCTATGTGGAATAGGAGGTGCTATGGTACCCTCAGACTATTGAGCAATAGTGTAATACAAAGGGGCTCTCTGTGTATTAGGTACGATTGAACAATATAAAGAAAAATAGTCCATGGCCCTCTGTCCCTAATGGGTGGTTGTATGAGAAAATCTATCTCGCTCTATTCTCAACATTGCTAATTATTGATCTCTGTCAGCCCTAATATTGTCCAATTGTGTATCTATCATTTCTAAAAAATATTTTAAGGTAACAACCTCAAGGCATAAGGCTTCTTGATCCTTCTCACACTATGTCAGGGGATCACCGTCACCTCCACCTGTAGGAGGACCTCTAGGAGGCTGTTGTCTACCTCATCTATCACTACTCTCACTAGGTCCTCTCTAATATTGTGCTTGCTACTAATTCTAATCTCAAGGAAATAAAGGACCTCTATCTTGATGAGGAGGAAATAATCTAATCCTCCTTTGTCAACCATGTTGGTCACCACTCCCTCTAGGTACTCATTGTCTCTCATCTCCACCACCTCCTCCACCATCTCCTCCACCACCACCACCTCCTCCATCACCACCACCACCCCTCCATCTCCTCCCCCAACATCATAATCATCTTTTCCTCTCCCTCTCCCCTACTTCCACCACCTCTTCTAGTGCGGCCTCAACCAACACCATCATCAGTAGGGTCATAATCAAGAGCATCCTTGAGGTGAGGATCAATCTCATCAGGAGAAGTAAACTTAGAAAATGGATGCTGAGAGTAATGAGCATGAGACCCATCAATGATACCCCCATTAGAGACCTTAGGAAAATAATCCCAAGCAACTGGCACCATCTATGATATCTCATGGAGGGAAGTCTCATATATCAGGCTCAACCCTCACTGTGCCTCCTCATCACAAATTTAGGCATATATAGCTAATTCCTGTGGCATCCCCTGAAAGCACCCATACTTCCTCATAACTTAGGTGACAATGACTGCTCAACAATATAACCCAATAAGATACCAGTTCTAAAATAAATATGACATCTATTGCACATCAGATCTCCACTCCTACAATCTAAATATGTTCTCCATATGACATCAATGACATCATCAAGGACACAATGCCAATAATCTAGCTTACCCGGGTGGGGCTACTGAATCATACCTGAATACATAAAGATGTAAGGGAGTTAAAGGTCCCTATATTTCTCTATAATGGGTTGTGTCATTGGGATATGCTCCCAAGCCTAGATCTACAAAAATAATATGCCAATAGTCATTGTCTGTGATTGCTAGTAGACAATCTCATGTAGCTCCCGATATATGTGAGCTAAAATATGGCTCCCTTAAGAAAAAAAATGAGGTAATCTAATCATATCCTTGATAACTTGTGACTAGCTGTAGATGAATCCATGCTGACCATGATTAGGCATCATAAGGATTTCAATTAGACCTACAAGATAAACTAGTAGTCACTCATAGTGTGCTACCATATGATCCCAAGATGGATACCGTCAAGCGATACCATCATCAAAAAAAATGGTGCATATCTACCATCTCTACTATAGCTCCAACCTCATACTCCATGCGTACTCCCATCACTAGTACATGCAAGATCCTCTAGATGTCATCTGACATCACTGTCATCTCACTAGTGGGAAGGTGGAAAGTGTTGTGCTCTGAATGCCATTTCTCAGCTAGAGATGTCAACAAATTTTGATTCACCTAAATGTTGGGAAAATCAACGAGACTCTATAGACCAAAATGTGCAATAACTCGCTTCTCTACAATAATAAGATTCTCATACAACTCCAAGACCTGGGTTAGACTATGAGAGTGAAATGAGACTACCCTAAAATATGAATGCACATTAAAAAAAAAAACTATGTCAGTATTAAACATGAAAAATTGAAGTAAAATTGCCTAAACAAACCAAGCAGATAGGTTAATTTGACAAAATTTACCAAAAAAAAAAACACCAAATGTGACCCTACTCCCCAAATGTGATTCAAAATACACATCATGTGACACCTAACCAAAGATGACAGTTCACGTATGGGATGTGAGCAGAATCAACAGGCTACGATCCAAAATCTAGATGTAACTCAATTTCAACCAGAATCAATAATCTTGTCGAGAGACTTCAAAACATGACTCCAAAGACCAGATGCGACTTGACATGGTGCAACCTAGAAACTTCAGGATGCAATCCAAAATTTGGACAAAAAGTGGAAGCAACAAAGGACTGACCAGATGTGAACTTCCTTGTGGGATGTGATTCAAAACTAAAATTGTAATAAAAAAGCATTAAATGCAGTAAAAATTTAAATTAAAAACTTGAATGGAGGCATTATCGACTACTCACCGATGTTGCATAGTGGGCTAGCCAATCGTGACATCGTGAAAGGTTAAAATAGTGACGCGCAACATCGACCACCATTTTTCTGACCAAAGCTATGAAATTACTGAAGGTAAAAGGTGAAAATGAATAGTAAAAGGACCCTTTTTGCCCTATTTAAGCTTCTCAGGGACCTTGGTGACGTAGGAAACTTTCTTGATAGGATATCACAAAAACTTCATTTCGGTACTAAAATCAAAATAAGTGATTTATATCACTTAAATGTAGTAAAAATAAAGTTATAGAGCAAGGTGAACCTTCAAAAGTAAAATTCAACCATGGTCAAAATGTAGTTGAACAGGGGTAGAATGAGCAGAAATTACAACACAAAAATGGAAAATACATTCAGTAATAATTATTATTCAAAGGTACAATCAATAAAAGTCAGAATTCAATCAAACATAAGTTACAAATGCTGCACAAAGCATGAATAATACATGAAAGGCTTATTAGAAGTTGTACAAAGTGAATATCTCACTCACACATTGAGTTTACAAACAAGGGTATTGGTCAAACATTAGTCAAACTTGGTCAACCCCCATATTTTGTGAGTCAAACTTGGTCAAACAATGTTTCTTTAACACAAAAATCAATCCTAATTGAATTTTGACAGATTCTAAATGATTTTTACTTGATCCAGAATCATTTTAATCAATCCCATATATCTTAAAATGCTTGAAAATATTGATTTTATCAAATTTCTATTCTGATTTTGGTCCTGAGTGGGCATTATTATACCAAAACTTAACCATTTAAATCAAATATTCAAATGCCAAGGGCAAGATAATTATCTTCAATCAAGTCGACGATGTTAGTCTTTCTGACATTTATCAATTTCATCACTTCAAATCAAATTGGTTATTTGTCATCATCATTTTTTTTGTCATATTTAGTTGCTGCAGACCAAAACTAAACTAGATATTTGAATTAAATCTTATTAGTTTTCATCTAATCAAGCTTGAAATCAGTATGGTTAGTTCTCATTCAATCAAGTTTAGAATTGATGACCTTCAAATCATGTGAGATTTTGTTTGATCGAGCTCTAAATTCTCAAAATTCATAGTAGTTTTTCTTACTTCTCTCTAAATATTTCAGAGTGGATTCACTGTTCTCTAAATTTCCTCAAAATTAGAGTAGTTCTTTCCCACTGCTCTCTAAATTGATTAAAGTCAGAGTGGTTCTCATTTCTCTCTAAATCTCCTTGAAACTATCAACTCTAATAAATCAATCATTGAATCAATGTTATTTGAATCCACGTGTTGTTCGTAAAGCAATTCAAAGAGGGGCAAATGTAATCACCTAAAATCGGGCTAATAGAACCTAAGGCCCTATTTGCCCTAATTCAAAATAATCTCCTAATTATGTTAATTTAATCCTCAATTATTAACATAATTCAATAAATTTGATAAAATTTATAAGCTTCACAAATCAAGCATTAATTATCGATAATCGATCAAAAGCTACATTAATTATGTCTAAGCCTGATTAATTAAATTATTCTCATTACATACATGGCTGGAGTAATTAATTAAAGAAAATTAATAAAAAGGCTTAAAACAAATGTCACCTTTCAAGGGACAACAAAGACAAATCCAACCAATGAGAAAATATTCACGTGGATCACTCGCATGGATCAAGCCTAGAGGCATCTCAACCACTCTTCCTAGGATGCATCTCAACCATCTGAATTCAATAGAGTTCTATAAAAGAAGGATTTCTAAACCTCAAAATAAGAGTTAATTACATTTTACATCTACATGTTGCACATTTGATTTCTTAACTAATTAGAGAATATTTCATTTTCATAGCATAAGTGTGAAGGATTAATGGCTTTCTTAGTTTATGGTTTTTATCATTTCATAGCTTAGAATCTCTCATTCTATCATTGTATTGTCATTGTTTAGAGTTTAAGGCTGAGAGAAATTTAGACTTTAAACACACTCTTTCTGGTTAGAGAGCAATAAGACAGTTTTGTTAGTATGTTTATTGCTTTATTTCTTTGATTTGTTAATAAGCTAAGGTCTTATTAAAGTGTTGTGTTGCAAGCTAACAAGTACCACAAAAGACACACACAATAGGATGTGTAATAAAAAAATTTACTCATCACTTGTGTTGGTCGCTCAATTGTCTTTAGAGTCTTATCAGACTTTTTCTCATATTTCTCTTTTCCCTTAGCAAAGGAAACTATTGACCACTGCATTACATTTGTTACATCCATGTCCTCTAAGTTGGTTGGAAATGATTAGGATCCACTTGCCAACAAACTAGGTGTAGCAAAAGAAGTTATCGATAGAAATCCTTGTGCACTAGGAGTACTAAGTGCCTGCTCCTCTCCCTTTTCTTGTTCCTTCTTTTATTTTTTATTTTCCTCACCTTTTTCTTCTATTTCCTACTCTTTTTTGAGTTTTTTCTCCTTTTGTTTCTTCTTCTCAGCTTATTCTTCTTAAGCGATCTTGGGAGACTCAAGACTCTTTACTATTACATCAATTTTGGTTAATGTTTCCGTTATCTGAAATGGATCATATGTATCCTAATCTGTAGGTAGTGAAATTCCAACATTGTCAATGTAAAAATCAGGTAAGGTTGTATCTACTACCTTTGGCTCTTTAGTAATTGCATCTTCTTTTCCAAATTTAGCAATTTTAGGCTCAATAGGGGTGATCACTGGGGTTGGGGTCCTTGTAGACTTGCCAAGATCAAGTCGCTCCTCAAGGATTAACTATTGAACCTTGTCATGTGTTTCCTTTTCAACCTATTCATACTTTTGGGCCATAAAATTAATGATTCTAGTTTTGGTACTTAGTTTTGGCCTTAATTTCTCAAGCCAATCTACCATATCACCCCCTGTCATAGTAAGAATATTCTATAAAAGGATATCATATCTCATCTTGGTTTCTTCATCCAAATCTCTCTTCTTTCTTTCCTCTAATATCTCAAATAGGTCCTTAATGAATTTACCTTCTATTTCAATTAGATTCTTTTTGAAGGAGAGCATGTGCTCCACAACTATATCTTCTATCTTATTTTTCTCTTCCTCATCATATCTATCAAAATATTTTTCAATAGAGGCAAGCTTACCATCATTCACTACTCTCTGCTCTAGAACTTTTAGGAAGGATTTGAATAAATAACTTTGTGCTTCTTGGACTTTCTTATGTTCCATCTCTACTGCTTTCTTCTTGTCTTCTTCAATTTCCCTTAGGTTGGCCTCTTGAAGTTTTCTATCTTTTTCATCTTCTTTCTCCTTCTTTTGTTCCTCAATCTTTTCTATATCCATTACTTGGATTTCCTCTTTTTGTTCTTGTTCTTCTACAATCTTTTCTTGTCTATCTTTCCCATATGAAGATAGAAGAGTATCAAATTGTTTCCTCTTCATTCTTGGTCCACTAGCCATGGCCTTTGGTCTAGCTTTGGGAGATGTTTGACCTTGTGTAGCTACTTGAGTAACCTGCCTCTATGATGTTCTCCTAGTGGGTGTAGGACTGTCATCCTTGTCCTTTTCTTCATCTTCTTGGACCTCTGCCCCTTGAGGTGCCTCAATATTAGGTTGAGGAGGGGGAATATTATATTTCTCTCCAAGTTCTGCCACTTTTTCTCTGATAGTCTTCCTCTCTTCTTTAGTTATTCAATGTTACCCTATTATTTTATCGACAAGGGACTCAATTTTATTTTCCCTTCTTCCTTTTACCAACTCTTCCTTCACTATTGTGTATTTCTCTTCATATGTGCCCCATATAGGAGCATTGGGGTCTTTAGGAGACTATAGGACATGTTGAATATGAAGCTCCAAAATGGTGTAATAAAATTTATAGCCCTATCATGCCCAAAAAATACTACACAAAAATGCACAGTTATTTTTGAAACACCTAAAGTAATACGAAGGGAGTACATGTAGGGTTAGGACAAAAGTGATGACATGCGAGGGGCATCATGGCCAACAAAGTCATGTGGTGATCCCACTCACATAACCGGGTTGACTAACCTCCCTCATCAACCTAGTTAGGGATAGTTGACCCCAAATGATATGACATAATAGGTTTATCTGATGGTACAAACATGAATAAGTTTAGGGTAGGGTTTATAAGATGGTTTTGTAACACATGTATGCCAGTCTAATAGGAACATCGTAAATGTCAAATGCTACGCAACTGTGAAAAAGGTACTAAATGATAGCACAAAAGGAAGCTCAATGTCTAGATGATTACTAGAAATAAAATAACCCTAGAGGTTCTTGAATGTTGAGAGAAAAATTTGACGCGTTCCCTAGGAAATACATTAGTTTACTAAGTTCACAATATGACACTTAATAAAATAATAATCATTAAGTTTTTTTTGATTCATAAAGTTAAATGTGGATTTTAACATTCCCATTGAGTTCATATAATTCGTAAGAAAAAACTTATGTGAGATCAACACATAAAGAAATCAAATTGATTTATTAAATAAAAGGGTTCATTTAAGAAACTTGTGATATAAATATATATACATATAATTGGACCATATACAAGGGAGATAAATGAATATAAGTCGAATCATAAATTAATTATTCACAACATATAATGTTAGGTCGTTATAAAATTTAATTTGAACATCTTAAATACATATCCTTTTGTTACCCAATTAATAAATCCAATAATAATAATATATATTAACTACATTAAATAATACTTACTTAAACTATACTATTAACTATTTAATAATTTTATTATTAATAACATATAACAAATTAATTAATAAATATAATAATAATATTGTATCTATAAAAAAATATTTAACAAAGTTTAATTAAATAAAAACAAATTAAAATTTAAGTTAAAAAGTTTTTTTTATTTTAAAACTTTTTGTTTTAAGTCCCTAAGTGACTGGCACATGTGGGGCCCACATTGACTTGGCAATGCAGTACCCTCCCTTGGCAGGGCCCATACTGCCTTGGCAGGTGGGTACCTTGTCATGGCAGGGCCCGTGCTACCTAGGCAGGCAAGTACCCTACCTTGGCAGGGCCGCAAGCCTGCCAAGGGCAGGGCCCGGAGGTTTGGGCACCCCCCCCCCCCCCCCAAATAATTCAAACAATTTTTTTTTATTATTATTTAATTTTTTTAAATTACTTTTTTTTTGTTTAATATCCTTTTTTAAAAGGTATGCCTTCCACCTTTTTGGTTGTTTGTAAATTTTTATTATATATATATATGTTTGGTGTTTTTTTTCTATCTAATTTTTTTATGAATTTATTAGTATTATATTATTATTATTATTATTTAAAGCCTTTGTGGCTTCTTGGGTGGCGACCCATATGGGTCCCACCCAATTTGACTTCTCCTATTTTGCATGTTTAATAAGTAGACTTTTTTTTTTTCTTAATTGCCAAGTGGGTTGGGATATTAGTTTTTTAATGACTGTATAAGTTTTGGAAAGTGTATGGGAAATTTATATTTTTCCCCATAAATTTTCCAGAGACCTATAGGTCTCTATTTGGGACTTTTTTTTGTTTCACACTTATTTTTTCTTCTTTTTTGTTTTTTGTTTGTTGATGACATTAGGATTAAATTTATAGGTTCATCTACACTTCTAACATAGCCTAAATGTCTCTATTGACTAAATAACACTATTGAATCCTTTAAGTCAAATTTCCTTAATGATAATAAATCAAAACTAAGTTTTTTCTACATTTTACCTCTCTACCATTTACAACATGAAATTTATTTACACATTTTCAACATTCTTTTGAAATCAAACACCTCTACCATCCATTACTTGATGATTCAATACTAAGATACAATAAGGAAATTGTTGGTGTCATTAAATATTCATAATTACACTTTACTTAATCTTACTTAAGATAATGCATTGCATAGTAGTTTTTCATTGAGACACCTAGGCATTTGCACCTCAATTAAGCACATGGTGTAGAAGAATTTCCACTTTAGGTGTGAGATCAACCTTTAGTGCTCTTATCACATTATTATCCTTATCCCATTGCACACACTTCATTGCATAATGGAGGATGATCCACATTTGGTGGACATGTGATTACACCTAGCATAGGTGATAGCTTATCAACTCTTTATCATTCTCTCTTATCATCTTTCCTATATAAGGAGGCCTATTATGTAATCATGTAAGGTGAATTCATTGGATCAATTCAGTATCAATAATTACATTCATATCATCTCTCTTGTGCTTTTCTTTAACCTCTAGATCCTTGGTTCAATCTTTGTTATTTGAAAATTCTTACATGGTATCAGATCCATTGGAGTGTTTTGATTAACCTATTTGGAGAGATCTTGGTACAAGCGTTGAAGGTCCAAATCTCAGATCTGAAGACCAACGTGTTGTAGAAGTGTCTTGGGGTAGATTTGACCTCACCATTATGTCTTGGAGGTTATTTCAGTTAAGATCAACTATAAACTCACCTATATTCAATGAAATTCCAAATCAAGGCAATTGTTTTTTTGCAAATCGAGTCGTATGACCCGATCTACAGCTCTGCAGTATGATTTTTCAAATTAATTTTTTTAATCTATCTATCTTAGGTTTTTTTAATAAAATTTTGCATTTGGGCCTGGTACGTGTCTTGCATTGATTACTGCACATCTAGGAATATTCTATGGTTATTCTAGCATTTTCATCATGCAATGACATCATCACTGAATCAGTCGACATCATCAATATAAAGCCAAATATCAGACCCAAGCTCCAAGCTGAAGCTGAGCCTAGGCCCAAGACCGACTCACATATTTGGTTTGTATACTATGGCACTGCACATATAAATAGGTGCTCTCAGCATCCCTGACTACATGTGGGACTAAAGTCCCAATTTCTTTAAAAACTTTGTAGCAACATCAACAAACTAAGGATGCGTCATAATTTGAGCCTAGCATCCCATTGACCAAAGTCAAAAACCAACCTCAGATTGCAAACTTGACAAGCATGACAATACCATTGAGCTAGATCTGGATCCAACAAAGCATGGGACCGAGCTCGGCTAAGTTGTTTTCCTTATTCCTAGATACTTTGATATAAAAATGGTGGTAGAGATATACCCACTGACAATGTGGGATTAATCCCCACATGGCCACCCTCCAACTTTGTTGCTTGAGTGGCTATTTTCACTGGCCATCCTCTAGCTCCACCATCCGTCCTCCCTTGGCTGTGTTGCATGGCATCCAAGACTCCACCACGTGACCCAACCATAGGCCACCACATGGTAGCCAACTCATCTAACCAACACCTCAATGACAACCAGATGGACCCCTAACACCTTTCCAAATCAACACACCATTAGCCGAAATATGCAGCTATGGAATCATCACCATACAATGCTGATGTCATCCGTACAACTACCTGCATAACCATCTAGTCAACAGACACATTAGCAGGGGCTTTTTTACCATGTCATCAGTCCTTGAGCCTAAATTTGATGGCCATTCAACTGTCAAAATAGGCCAAATTGGGATTTTTGGTGATGTCCATATGACCATCAAATTTAACATAGTTTTTTTCTAATGTCAGCAAGGATTTGATTTTCTCAACCTTCACCATTTGAGTTTTCAATTTTGTATTCCAACTTCAAAGGGCATGATATCTTGCTCAATTTTGCTCCTTTTTTTGGCAATTTTTATTTATTTTGGGTAGAATTTACTGAAGAATGTAGTGGTGGTATCATTTCTGCAATATGGCCATGATATCTTTCTTAATTTTACTCCTTTTTCGAGCAATTTTTATTTATTTTGGGTAGAATTTACTGAAGATTGCAGTGGTGGTATCATTTTTTCACTTTGGTGGCCATATTTATCAGAAATTGCACATTTTCATGACTATTCATGCCTATTCCTAATTTTTGCAACTTCCAAGGCTTCGTTTGGGCACATACAGTAACATTTCGAGGTGATTTTTTTTTTAAAGTGCATGATTTTTTGTCTACTTTCTAAATTTGTAATCATATTTCAATGATATGGGGTGGATATATCACTTTAATAAATAGGCTATTTTGAGGCTATATTTGCACTTGGTTAATCCTTGGATTTCAATTTTTTGATTTGCATCAATCTTTTGAAGGAGTTATCTATTGTTATTAGTCATTATTTGGTTGTATCATGGATAATTTAAAGGTCAAAATCCTCACTCCATATAACTACCATGAATGGAAAGTATCTTTAAGTGATCATTTTTTGAGTATTGGATTCCTTAGAATGACTCTTAGACAGGATCAAGGAATACTTAAAGGTGTTGTAGAAAGGAGAAAATGGTTTGATCGAAGGGATAAAGTACTTGGCTCACTTAGATCATCCATCTCTCATGATTTACAATTTCATATTGCATCTTGCACACATCCTCATGATACTTGGGTCATATTGGAATGACTCTTTGGTAAACCTGATAGAATGAGGAAATTTAGATTAGACAATGAGCTCATAGGTCTAAATCCTAGTGATTTTGACAATATTCAAGACGTTTTCTCTAAGTTCAATTCTATTAGATTGGAGCTTTCTACTTGTGGCATTGTTAAAGGGGATGAACAATTGATCTTTTCTATTCTTTCTAAGCTAGGTCCTGATTATTCTATCTTTGTTTCTACATTCTATCATACTATGGATTCTCTTTGTAGTGCATACAAATTTCATTCTCTTGATGAATTTGTAGCTCAACTCACAAGGGAACAAGAAAAGTTAGGACACATAGGTCAATTGAATCCTTCCACACATTATGCATTGATTGCAAGTGAGTTTACATAAAAGAATTCTCATGGAAAAGGAAAGAAACAACATAAGGATCCTAAGTCTCATGACAAAGGTAATGAATCTCCTTCACACAATACTACTAAATCCAAGTCCTCTTCAAGAGAGGAATCATCTAGAAGAAAGAGGGATAAATATGCTTATTGTAAAAATCTAGGACATGATGAGCATAAGTGTTTTCAAAAGAATATTGATGAGCTAACTCACATTATTTAAAAACACAACATCAAGTTTCCCTCATCAGTGTCTACTCCTTCTTCTACACATTTGGTAGCTTCTACATTTCCATCCTCATCCAAAGATAAAGGTAAAGGACAAGCACTCTTGGCTTCCACACATCTTGAGAAAGGTAAATGGCTTCTTGATTCAGGTGCATCACATCATGTGGCATCATCTATGGATATGTTTTCTTCTATTGAGCCTTGTAATTCTCCTAATATTTTGATGGGTAACAATACATTCATGAGATTTTATGGGAGAGGTTCTATTTCTATGGGAGAGGGAACATTTAATAATGTTCTTTGTGTACCATCCTTGACCACTAATCTCCTTTCTATTTACCAAATTACACATGGGGCACAAGGTAAAAATTTTGAGTTCACTCTTGATTTTGTCTACATTCGGGACATGGAGACTCGAGATGTCATAGCTATGGGAATTATTGATCATGCATCATGCTTGTATTCTTTTTCACATTTTGTTGATGATGATGATATTCATGATGTAGACATCTATTTGCCAAGGGATAATTATGTATATGAGGAGAAATTTGGACAATTGAATCATTTTTTTGTTGAGACAAGTGTTGAGATTCCTACTCCTCCACCTCTCGCTTCTTTAGAGATGGGCTCTACTATTCATGAGGATGATCATAATGTTTCAGGGCTTGCAAAATGTGATGAATACTTGGAAGCCTCTTCAACATTTTTTGATTCTCATGATGCAGATTTGGAAAACATACATTAGGGGGTTTCTCTTTCCTTTGATGATAGCATCATATTTGGGTATAATTCTTCACCTTCTTTGAATATTGGCACTCTTTATTCTTCTCCTTCTTCACTTGACTTGTCACCTAAAGTGATAGATTCTTTGACCTTGGAGATACCTATTTAGTTTTCAAATATTCATGCATAGAGACCTTCATCCTCTTCCTCATTCCATTTGTACATGGATTGGACTCTTCATCATTTGATGTATCTATTTCTTCCTAAGGGGAGACATGTTTCTTGTAAGCATTAGCTTATATATTGTTTTTAGGTACTCTTCATCAACATGGGAGCTTTATCATTATGGGGGGATATCATGTCTCCAACTCTCCTTCTTATGGGGGGATAATTCTTTGCATAGACATGATGTATGTAGTTCTTTTGGGGTCTTGAGTACTCCATCCATCCATACATCTTGTTTTCTTCTCTCTTTTTGGGGGAGATTTTTTCCCATGAGGTTTTCCCTCTTTCTCCACTTTATGAGAGATTTTGCATTTCATGTATTGCATTGCTTATCATACATGGGTACCTAACATGGCCTTGTAGTTGAGACCCATCTCACTTTGTGAGTTTAAGTGCATTCCCCTAAGTTGCTTTTAAGGGGGGGTGTTGGTGTTATTAAATGTTCCTAATTACACTTTACTTAATCTTATTTAGGATAATACATTGCATAGTAGTTTGTCATTGAGAAACCTAGGAGTTTGTACCTCAATTAAGTACATGGTGTAGGAGAATTTCCACTTTAGGTGTGAGATCCACCTTTAGTGCTCTTATCACATTATCATCCTTATCCCATTGCATGTACTTCATTTCATAATGGAGGATGATCCAAATTTGGTGGACATGTGATTATACCTAGCATAGGTGACAACTTATCAACTCCTTATCATTCTCTCTTATCTCCTTTCCTATATAAGGAGGCCTATTATGTAAGGTGAATTCATTAGATCAATTTAATATAAATCATTGCATTCATGTCATCTCTCTTGTGATTTTCTTTAACCTCTAGATCCTTGGTTCAATATTTTCTATTTGCAAATTCTTACAGAAATGAAGCAACTATTTCTTTTCATTGATTCCAACATGAATTCTTTACAATCATCTAAAGTAAATGTAATATACAAAATATGGATGGGGTCCTAGAATAATGGTTTGCACATAAAAGAGACCCCAAAACTGATATTTTACACTTACATAGAATTATTTTGATATGGAAAGTAAATATAGAAGATTAATGTTGAAATGAAGATATAAAGGTACTCACCTCTGAAAAAGAACCTGCTGAAAATACTGTCAAACTGTCTCAAAAACCATTGATTTTCACAAACATGAGTTGAAACTATGAGATCAACAAAACCCATAAATATTTTCCTCTTATGAGGGAGGTCATCCTTTCCCTAGATAGCAGGGCACAATTGTACCCCCCATTGAAGGTCGACCTTGACCTAAAACAGCCCCGATAGAAATTATGTTCGTGGATCCTGAAAATTTGATGAAAAGGGTATCCAGATCTGCACTTTAATTCATTGTCCCATACGTATACCTACGAGAAAAATGGTTTTGTTGTTTGGATGAGGGGTTTTCCTTAGTCAAACCTTGGACTGGAATCGACCTTAATAATGGAATTGAAATAGAGAATGTTAGCAAGTTGTAGAAGTAGATCTAACAATTAAGCTATGATATTCAATAGATATGCAATTGTATTTGAAATGTAAACAAGTATATTGATATGAAAGCTTGAACACAACATTAACAAATTTAAATCAAAACCTCCATGATTGTATGCTTGGAATCTAAACATTCATGATTGAATGGATCTTGAAGATGAACAAAGGATCTTGAAGAAAGATCACACCACCATGATGGATAGATTTAGGGTTTGAATGATGAATCTTGAATGCTTGAACCAAATCCCTTCAAAGGCTTGAATGCTTGAATCATTGATCTTCAATGGAGAACTTGAAATCTTGAATGGAAGCTTGATTGAATAGAATGCTTGCTTGATCTTTCCTTGAGAGAACCTTGAACACTTGATCTCAAAACTTGATGCCTTGATCATGAAAGTGGATGATTGATTGCCAAAAAGAGATGATGCAATGAGAGAGGAAGGCTTCCTTTTATAGTGATCTAGGGCACAAACTTCCAGAGAGGCCAACATTGGAAAATTAAATCTCAATTAACCTTAACCCCTAGAAATGGACCTAGATTAAATGCAATTTAAATATTTACCATTTTGAAATCTGAAACAGTCAACTCAGAAGTGGGAAAATGAAACTTTTCAAAGTTTGACATCCTGAAACTTCTAGAAACTAAAATTTGGACCTGGGGTTAGGGATGAGGTCAACTCTACCCTAGGTCAGAGTTGAGGTTGACCTTGACCTAGGTCCTTGACCCTTCAAGTCATCCTTGACCTAGAAAGTCAAAGTCTCCAATTTCTTAGAGAAAGTTGCCAGAAAGAGGCTAGAAATAGGGGAGAGAAACTAAATAGGGGGAAACAGCTAGATCCATGCAAAGACCCAATCAAGGTGCTTGAAATGACCCCAAACCACTTACTCAGAGGGCTAAACACCCTTAACATGGAAGTGCTTCAATTTTAAGATGATACATTAAGCCCCCACTTTAGAAAGAGTATGTATTCAATGCAAACTCTTGGTAAAGGAGAAGAAAGAAGAGATCCAAGTGGATTCACAATGAGATAAAATAACACTTAGCTAAGGACACAAACCCCCAGGCTAAGGATTCTAACTCAAAATACATGCATGAGGGTGTGAAAAACAAAAAGAAAACCAACATACAACAAAAGAGGGGTTAGTACTAAACAAACCCAAATTAACTAGCATAAGAAACCTTGCTAAGAAATATTTCTCATACTAATATCATACTTGTAAAGCTATCATAAAAGAATAAATGATTACATAAGAAAGACAAGAGCAACACTATAAATAACATAGCTTCATGATCCGGTCCCACTAGCATGAAAGCAAAAAGAGAGAAAAGAGAAAGTGATTACCTCACCCAGTAAGATGTCCACCTTACCATGAAACACCAACGGAGGGAGAGCCAAACAGGTGGGCAAACTTTATAGTTCACCCATAAACTGTGTTGTCTTCTAATGGCTTATGGAATACCCATAGATCCACCTTCTTGTATCACTATGAATATTAAATGTGTGTCTCCTCAGGATTTAGCAACTTATGTGCATTACCTTCAAAAGATTTAATATATTTGAAAATTGAAAAATGTGTGTCTCTTTAGGATTTAGAAACTTATGTGCATTACCATCCAAGATTTAGCATGCTACAAAACAAAAGGTTAGAAAAAAAAATGCATAATATAGAACGAGGGAGGCCATATATATGCCCCCCACCTTAAGATGGAAAAAATATATTATTTTGACATGTTAAGGAAAGAACACCCAGTCCAAGCCAAGAAGGTCACAGCTCCTACGAGGCCATGGAAGGGAAGAATGCAAATAGATATCATGCAAGAAGTGAAAAAGTAACCCTTGTGAGGGATAGCACACTATTCAACTTCCAAGGTGAGAGATTTATCAACCATGGAAACCCAATGTCCAAAAATGAAAGAGGTTGTGATCAAGGACAAAGATCCTTAATGCAAACCAAAATATTCATGAATGATTAGATATCACATAATAGATAGATACTACTTAACCAAGGAAAAGTGGATCCCAGAAAGACATAAAAGAAGGAGATTGCATCCTTTTCCCCCAAGTGCTATTAGGAATGAATGCTAAATATATCCTATGGGAGTATTGGCAGCCATTCTATAGCAGTTGTTGTTGCATTCGTGATTGTGATTGTCATTGATGTCAACACAGTGATCTACTGGAGATTAGCAGAGGAGAAAACAATGTTTGGATTAGCGCACATGGGATATTGCAGATCAAGCTATGTGATGTTGAGGATTTACTCTTTTGTATGTTATATGTTCATGGTTAAGAGTGTAGATGATAATTCTTTTATTCATGAAAGTTATGAGCATTTTGGTGGAAGCAGTATTCAAATATTGTTCCTAAGTAGCGGTTTATGGAAATCGGATGATATTTCCTAACCAGGATGGAATCTGGTTTTGTGTAGTTAGAGATAATTTGAAGACATATTGTTAGTGACATGGATGATAGTGAAAACTTTGAGGTCACACGAGTGAAGAATTATTCTAATTGGAAACTGACAGTTTTGTGTAATTTTTGATGTAGCGTGTGGAAACTTTTATTTTGTAATTAGATCCTGACTCATTTGTAATTACTCAAGTGTGGTATAAATGAAGGAATTTTTTTCCTTGTTTTATGATGGTTGTGATGAATTATGATGAAGTGAATGAAGTTGTGAAAGTGAATTTGAAGGAAGACATGCGAGGTACAAAGATCTAAAATTGAGATCTAGTGTAGCAGTGAGTGCGGTTTGGCACAGTCAGAGAAGAGGTAACATATTGTTGAGATCAGTAATGATTTGATATAATTCTATTGAATAATCTAGAGATTAATTGGATAGTGTGTTCATTGATCTTTCCTTTGAAGCTATTTGGGCATTGGGTCCTTCTGTCTTCCATAACTCCTAACAGAGTTAGAATCTTTTAGCAGGAATTCAAAATCTCCTAACAAGGATTAATATGTATTGAATGTATTTCATAAGACTCCTAATAGAGTCCATCCTTTCATAAGGAATATTCATATTAGTGCATCTTTTGTGTGCATCATTCCTACCGGGGTTTACTCTTTGATCAAGAGGTTCCCTAGTCAACATATCTTGTGTCATTGTGTTAATTGTGTATGAATATCTTTCTATGGTTGGTAATTCCATTTCTTATATGGTTACATACTATTGAAGTTGATAAAAGTTATAATTATTAGATAATTGATTCACCCCCCCCTCTCAATTATCTTGGTGGACTTTAATTTCTAACAATTGGTATTAGAGCAGTAGGTCCTTGAAAGAAAATTTTAATAGCTTAAGGAGATCCATGGTGAATTTTAGGAAAGAAAGCCCTAAGTTTGATGGAGTGAATTTTGACAGCTAGAAAGAAAAGATGAAAACACATCTATTGTGTTTAGGACCATGTTATTGGTTGATTACTAAGAATGAGAAGACTATCATTGATGAGGATAATCTTGAAACATGTTCTAGTGATGAGAGAGATCTATTCATGTGTAACATACTTTCCAGAGAAGCACTTTTGAAAGCCCTTCTAGAGAATGAGTATAGTTAGGTAAAATATTTGAAAACATCTCATGAAATTTGGAAAGCTTTACAATCTACTTTTGAAGGTGATGAACATGCAAAGAAAGTTAGATTACATAATTGGATATGTGCATTTGAAGATATAAGAATGATAGAAGATGAATCTGTTAGAAGTTATATTGGTAGAATGTTAGAAATTGTTGCAGGCATAAAATCTTGTGAGGAACAAAGACAAAAAATGAAGTGATATGGAAAATTCTGAGGACATTGACTCCTGTGTTTAAGCAAACAACATAGATGATTGAACAATGATACCTTGTACCTTGAACTTTACAAGAGAGACTCTTCTTGGAAGATTGGAAGCAACATAAATGTACCTAAGGTTATTAGGAGACTTGCCTAGAATGGAGACAACATTCAGTGTTCTTAGTGTTTGCCCTACTTTGTCAAGAAGCATCAGTGTGAGTGGAGATTATGCTGGTAGTAGCAGATCTAGAAATGAAGAAGATAGGAAGATTGAAGAAGGTATTGCCTTACTTGTGAAGAGAGAACCAGACGGTAAGGAAATTTTTTAATGTTGGACCTGTCAAGAATATGGTCATTTTGCATCTAAATGTCCTAAGAGAGTTAAAAAGTATAGAAACAATTTCAAGCCTAGAAGATCTAAGGAATGTTATTATGCTAATGATGAAGATCTTGAAGCTAGTATAGAAAGAACTCTAAGTGAAAGTGATACTGAGAATAATGATGAGATAGGATTTGTAGCAATTAAAGAAGAAAATCCTGAAATAGATGCTAAGGAAGAAAAGGCCCTAGTTATTCAAGTTGAAAAGAAAGTTGATTGAATCATAGATAGCAGTTGTTCACATCATATGACTGGAGACATGAAAAAGTTCATAAAGTTTAACAATTATGATGGAGGAGTTGTTAGAGTTGGAAACAATGCACCTTGTTTGATTAAAGTTATAGGATCTATTACTCTTGATGGGAAAACTAATACTGATGATGTTTACTTTGTGGATGGTTTGAAACATAATCTTTTAAGTGTTGGATAATTAGTTGATAAGGAATATCAAGTTTGGTTTACTAAGAAAACTTGTGTGATAAAGGATAAAGATGGAAATTTGATTGGAACTAGATCTAGAACCAGAGGTAATGTATTTCAGTTGAATCCTACTGAGATGACATGTTTGATTACTAAGATTGATGATAGTTAGTTATGGTGTAGAAGATTTTGTCATATAAATTTTGATAACATTGTGAAAATAAGTACTTCACTTGCAGTAAGAGATTTGCCTAAGATTATGAAGCCTACTAACATGATTTGCAAAGAATGTGTGATGGCTAAACAGAAGAGAAGTTCATTTCCCAGTAAGAAGTTTACATCTACAGAGAAGTTGGAAATTGTTCATACAGATTTGAGTGGTCCTACCAAGACTAGAGGATTCTATGGAGAGAGGTATTTTATGATTCTTGTTGATGATTTTACAAGAATGATGTGGATTGCATTTCTTAAAGAAAAGTTTGAAGCATTTGATAAGTTTAAGATCATTAAAAATAAGTTGAGAATGAATCTGGAATGAAGATTAAATGTTTGAGATCTGATAGAGGTGGAGAATTTACTTCTAGAGAGTTTAACACCTTTTGTGAAGTGAATGGTATTAAGAGACAATTTTCAACCCCTATAACACCTGAACAAAATGGTATTGCAGAAACAAGAAAAATATTAGTGACTGAAGTAGCAAGAGCTATGCTATTTGAGAATGATTTGGTGAAGATATTCTAGAGAGAAGCAGTGAACACAACACTGTATACAATGAACAGAGTATAGATCAGAGAAGACACAGACAAGACACCCTATGAGTTATGGTTTGGATATGCACCCTCAGTTAAGTATTTCAAAAATTTTGGAAGCAAATCTTATATAAAGAGAGACGATGATATTGGAAAGTTTGATCCTAGAAGTGATGAAGGTATATTTCTTGGATATTCTTTGAAGAGAAAATCCTATAGATGTTATAACAAGAGAACTAAGACTATTGTTGAGAGCGCAAATGTTAAAGTTGATGAAAAGTTTAAAATTTAGGAAAGAATGCCTGATTATGAATCTGATGAATGAACTCATCCTAAACCTAACACTGAAACTACTAAATTATTCTATGAAACTGATAGTGACTTGTTGAATGAAAGCCATAGTGAAATCATTTAAGAATTGACACCTAAAGTGAGATCTGAGACAGTGACACCTAACAAGAATTTATCAAGGAATCATCTTGTTGAGAAGATTATTGGAAGCA
Source organism: Chamaecyparis obtusa (assembly GCA_027943335.1). Classification (NCBI taxonomy): domain Eukaryota; kingdom Viridiplantae; phylum Streptophyta; class Pinopsida; order Cupressales; family Cupressaceae; genus Chamaecyparis; species Chamaecyparis obtusa. The sequence goes on from BSBK01000964.1 coordinate 877,343, forward strand.
TAGATAGAGGAGTTCTAACTCAAAATAAGGTACAAGAATAGTTATGTTTAATTTCTCAAATTCAACCTAAATCTACTAGTGAAGCTTGTGAAGATGAACATTGGATTAAAGCTATGAAAGAAGAACTAGATCAGATTGAAAAGAACAAGACATGGGAATTGGTCCCTAGACCTAAAGATAAGAATGTTATTGGAACTAAATGGGTATTCAAAAACAAGATGAATGAACAAGGAGAAGTAGTAAGAAACAAAGCAAGATTGGTATGTAAGGGATACTCACAGCAAGAAGGAATTGACTATGAAGAAACTTTTGCACCAGGAGCAAGAATTGAAGCAGTAAGAATGTTTTTGTCCTATGCAGCTTTTCAGAAATTTAAAGTATATCAGATGGATGTGAAGTCATCATTTCTAAATGGTGAATCAGAAGAAGTCTACATTGAGCAGCCTAAAGGTTTTCCTTTGACTCAAGAAAGAGACATGGTATGTAAATTGAAGAAAGCCTTATATGGACTAAAGCAAGCACCTAGAACTTGGTATGCAAGATTGGATAAGTATCTGTTAAAATTGGGATTTAGAAAAGGAACAACTGATAGCAATCTATATACAAAAGAAATTGAAAATGGTTTGTTGGTTATAGTTATTTTTGTTGATGACATTATTTTTGGAGGAGAAAATGAAGCTAGTGATAAATTTTCTGATGAAATGAAGACTAAATTTGAAATGAGAATGATTGGTGAAATGAAATACTTTTTGGGATTACAGATAACATAGAATAGTGATGGTATTTTTCTAAGCCAAACAAAGTACTTGAATGATTTGTTGAAAATATTTGGAATGGAGAATTGTAAACTAGTTGGAACACCTATGGTAGCTGGACATAAATTATCTAGCACAGATGAGACTCCTACAGTTGAATAGAAGAAGTACAAATCTATGATTGGAGGATTATAGTACTTGACATGTACAAGACCTGATATAGCACATTCAGTTGGAATTGTAGCAAGATTTCAAGTTGAACCTAGAGAATCACATTATGCAACAATAAAGAGGATACTAAGATATTTAAGAGGCACAATGGACTATGGATTGTGGTATGAAAATTCTAATGATTTTACCCTATGTACATATATTAATGCTGATTTGGGAGGTAGTGTTGATGATAAAAAGAGCACCAGTAGTGGAGCATTTTTCTTTGGAGGAAGATTGGTTTCTTGGTTAAGCAAGAAGAAGAATTGTATTTCACAGAGCACAGCAAAAGTAGAATATGTAGCAGCAGCAAACAATTTTAACCAGATAATTTGGATGAAGCAGATGCTGAAGGATATTGGAATAAAGTTTTTTAAACCTATCGTTATACATTGTGATAACACCAACACAATTAGTATGTCTAAGAACCCTACATTACATTCTAAGAAAAAGCATATAGAGATTAAGTATCATGTAGTAAAAGAAAAATTTGTTGAGAAAGAAGTCAGACTTGAGTACATAAGCACAAAAGAGCAGATAGTAGACATATTTACAAAACCTTTTCCTAAGGATACATTTGTATCTAAGAGGTATGCTTGGGGTTATGCCCCAACCTACTTTTGAGAAGTGATGTAGATTGGTTACATCCATTTAGTGGTATATGAGCCTTATTTTTCTTTTGGATTGGATGTTGGTACTTCTTCTATGGGGGAGTATGTGTATCTGAGCTGAGTCATGAGGACTCTAGTGAATGCATTTTTTGAATAGTGTCTTTTGACATTAGAATTTTTTGTTGACATAATGATGAAATTTATATCATTGATGTCAATGGGGGAGAAGTGTACATGAAAAACCATTTGTACCATCTGTTGAAGCAAGACTTGATTAATGAAGAGGATTCAAAAATATTTTTTACAACAGCAGTGTTGCAGTATTGGATTCATGGAACATTGGATGTTTTTCATCTATGTTGCCATCAATTCCAATGGGGGAGATTTTTAGGAATGAATGCTAAATATATCCTATGGGAGTATTGGCAGCCATTTTGTAGCAATTTTTATTGCTTTCATGACTTTGATTGTCACTCATGTCAACACAATGATCTACTAGAGATTAGCAGAGGAGCAGACATTGTTTGGATTAGTGCACGTGGGATATTTTAGATCAAGCTATGTGATGTTGAGGATTTAATCTTTGGTATGTTATATTTTCATGGTTAAGAGCATAGATAGTAATTCTTTTATTCATGAAGGTTATGAACATTTTGGTGGAAGCAGTATTCAAACAGTGTTCCTCAGTAGCGGTTTGTGGAAATTAGATGATATCTCCTAATCGTGATGGAATCTGGTTTTGCATAGTTAGAGAGAATTTGAAGACATATTGTTAGTGACATGGATGATAGCACAAACTTTGAGGTCGCATGAGTGAAAAATTATTCTAATTGGAAGCTGACAGTTTTGTGTAATTTTTGATGTAGTGTGTGGAAATTTTTATTTTGTAATTGGATGTCGACTCATTTGTAATTACTTGAGTGTAATATAAAGGAAGTAATTTTTTCCTTGTATGATGGTTGTGATGAGTTATGATAAAGTGAATTAATCTGTGAAAGTGAATTTGAAGGAAGACATGAGAGGTACAGAGATCTGAAATTGAGATCTGGTGTAGCAATGAGTGCCGTTTGGCACAGTCAAAGAAGAGGTAGCATATTGTTGAGATCGATAATGATTTGATATTATTATATTGAATAATCTAGAGATCAATTGGATAGTGTGTTCAGTGATCTTGCCTTTGAAGCTATTTGGATAGTGGGTCCTTCTGTCTTCCATAACTCCTAATAGAGTTAGAATCTTTTAGCAAGGATTCAAAATCTCCTAACAGGGATTCATATGTACTAAATGTATTTCATAAGACTCCTAACAGAGTCTATCCTTTCACAAGGAATATTCATATTAGCACATCTTTTGTGGGCATCATTCCCACCGGGGTTTACTCTTTGATCAAGAGGTTCCCTAGTCAACATATCTTGTGTCATTGTGTTAATTGTGTATGAATATCTTTCTATGGTTGGTAATTACATTTCTTATATGGTTAAATACTATTGAAGTTGATAAAAGTTATAATTATTAGATAACTGATTCACCCCCCCCCCCCCCCCCTCTTAGTTATCTTGGTGGACTTTACTTTCTAACAAGCATAGGAACAAAGATGGAAGGGGGCCTATTATATTGTTCACAACACTATGTAAGACAACAAGCCCCCAATGATTAGGCTAACATTGTCTACATAATGTGGAGCTTCATAATAGGAACATAAATGTTATTTAGAGAAAATGGGATTGAAATACAACTCATTGCCACATGATATATAAATAACCTTACTATCAATGAGCTCCCTAATCTTATAATGTAAAGCTTGACATTCATTAGTAGAGTAGTCATGAAATCTATGATACAAACAAAAAGGAAGAGTCTTCATGTGTGGACTACATTTCTTTTTGTGTTTAGGTCTAGTAATAATCTTAGCATAAAGGAGTTTAGGCAAAAGAACTTCTTGGTCAAATCCCTTCATAGGTTCATCATGTTTTGAAGTGTTATTTGAGATGTTGTTAACATTGATTTGTTGAGGATTAAATCCCATTCCATAAGAATACTCATGCCCCCCATTCTGTAAGGGCATTTGAATTCCCTATTTATGCTTACCACATCCCTGACCATTAAATCCTTGTTTAACTAGGAAATGATAACCATGACCATAACAAGAAGCCATATCAGAAAGAGTCAATGGAACTTCAGTAGTCACTATATCATCATTAGCAAGTTTGATAGATTCATTGTGGGTAGAAGCAGTGATAAATGTATTATGAAGGGCATTAGAAGTAGAAGTAAAAAGTTGTTGTTCAAACTCTCTTTTTTGCTTCATAAAATCAAGATTAGAAACCTTATACTCTCCAATAAAGGTAGGATTAAAATCCAAGGTTCCCTAATCATCACTAGGAAGAGCATTAGAGGAAGAAGGATTACTATTAAGAATAGGAGTAGTGTGGGTTTAAATATTCAAAAAAGGATTTAGCGCATCATCTGCATGAAGTGTATACATCTTTTTGTTATGTATAAACTTGACTTTATGGTGAAGGGTGGAAGGAATAGCATGCATCTCATGCAACCAAGGTCTACCCAAAAGAAGGTTATAATTGAGAGGTCTAGGCATAACATGAATAGGTGTATTTAGGATGACCATACCTACTTTGATAGGTAAGGTAATGATGCCTAAAGTGTTCTTAGTAATGTTATCAAAGCCACATATAGGAACATTATCAAGTTGAATAGTTGAAAGATCAACTTTAATCACTTTGAGCATGTCCATGCTATAAACATTAAGCCCAGATCCATTATCAATCAAGGTCCTATGAATGATACTTTTATTAATAGTAACAACAACCATAAGAGCATCATATTGATTCTGAACTTCTTTAGAAGGTAAATCCTTTTGAGAAAATGCAATGTCAAGAGGACTTAGGGTAGCATGCATGAATTGTAAGAAGTTATTGATGTTCTCTTGATTAGGAGGTGGAGTGGGAAGAGTTGCTAGAGATTTTTGCAAGGCTTCATAGTAAGTAGGTGAAGTTTGAAGAAGCTCCCATAAATAAATCTTGGCAGGAGTATTTTGCAATTGGTTTATTGAATCATACTCCTTTCTAGGAAGATGGGGTGGAGGAGGAAGAATGGGTTGAGAAGGTGGAAAAGAAGTAGAAACCACCGGATTATGTTTAGGGTTATTCCTTGTATGATAAGTGTGAGCTATTGAATCTTAATCATTGAAAGACTCTAAAGACTCCATAGGTTTACCTTTGATAGTAATGTGAGGACAACCTTTGACAATCAACAAGGGTCTGGGATAAACCATGTTAGTTGTCTCAACACTACAAATAGATTCAAAAAAAGGAAGAAAAGAAGACATCCTAGGAGGAGATGAGATAGGATCTTGATTCTCCTTAAGATCATCACTAAGAGGGAAAGCATTAAGGGAATTTATATCATTCTCCACTAATGCCTCATCACTAGAAGGAATCCCAAATGGAGGTAAAGCATCTGTAATATCATCTTGTTTCGCTAAAATGTCTTCTTAAGGAAAGTGTGTTTTATAAAAAGAGTCACCATCATGTATGAAAATGTCATCCATTAATAAATAACCATCTTGTATCAAAGATTCTTCATGAGGAGGGGATAAATCAATGTCTTTATCCAAGGGATCATCCACAATGGTTTCATGAGGAAGAGAGTAATCAACATCCAAATCCAAAGGTTCATCCCAAATAGGAGGATTATCATCCCTACCAATAAAGCAAATTGTAGGATCATCATAAATCACTAAATCTTGATCCCTAGAGGGGAACGAAGGTAAATTATATTCTAAAGTAGGCTCATAGAAAGGACATATATTAGGAGAAGAATTAACATCAATCCTCATCTCATCTTCATAAAGAGAAATATGGTGGAGAGATAAATTAAAGTCATCTTCTTGCTCTAATATATCCTTACAAGGTAATTCGAAAGAGGACAAAGCAACATCATACGCACTAGATAAACTCTTTCTAGGTGTAACATCATGCAATGGTAAGGTAAGAGGAGGATGTTGTGTAATCCCAAAAGTTATAGAAGAATGTTTGGAAAACACTTGAAACAACTTGTACAACATGATAACGAATAAAGAAATGCATAGAAAATAGATCTAGATATATCCAAATGCATTCAAATGAAACTTATAAAAAGGAAATCAAACACAATAGGGCATCTAATTCCACCAAAGATAAGAAATTTATATGCATGTAAGATCTAACATAAAATGTAAAACTAACACCACAAAAGAAAGAGTTGTATATCGCAGGTTCACCAAAATGTAATGATATGAAGGTGAACACATAAGATGATACAAAAAACATAATAGGGTATCTATATCACAAAAGATAGGGGGTAAGATTGTTGGGTTTAGCAAAATGTAATATATAAAATATGGATGGGGTCCTAGAACAATGGTTTGCACATAAAAGAGACCCCAAAACTGATATTTTCCACTTACATATAATTTTTTTGATATGGAAAGTAAATATAGAAGATTAATGTTGAAATGAAGATATAAAGGTACTCACCTCCAAAAAAGAACCTGTTGAAAACCCTGTCAAACAATCTCAGAACCTGTTGATTTTAGTGACCTTCATTTGAAACTGTGAGATCAACAAAACCCAAAAATCTTTTTCTTTTTTGAGGGAGGTCATCCTTGACCCAGATGGTGGGGCACAATTGTAGCCCCAGTGAAGGTCGATCTTGACCCAAAATAGCTCTGACAAAAATTCTGTTCGTGGATCCTAAAAGTTTGATGAAAAGGGTATCCAGATCTGCACTTTAATTTTCTATCCCACACTTGTACCTGCAAAAAAAATGGTCTTGTTGTTTGGATGAGGGGTTTGCCTTAGTCAAACCCCAGTTTGGAATCAACATTAATAATGGAATTGAAATAGAGAATTCTAGCAAGTATTAGAAGTAGATCTAGCAATGAAGCTATGATATTCAATAGATATGCAATTATATTTGAAATGTAAACAAGTATATTGATATGAAAGCTTGAACACAACATTAACAAATGTAAAACAAAACCTCCATGATTATATGCTTAGAATCCACCTTCATGGAAGAATGAATGGATCTTGAAGATGAACAAAGGATCTTGAAGGAAGATCACACCACCATGATGGATAGATCTAGGGTTTGAATGATGAATCTTGAATGCTTGAACCAAATCCCTTCAAAGGCTTGAATGCTTGAATCCTTGATCTTCAATGGAGAACTTGAATGCTTGAATGAAATATTTCTTGAATGGAATTCTTTCTTGATCTTGCCTTGAGAAAAACTTGAGCACTTGATCTCAAAACTTGATGCCTTGATCATGAAAGTGGATGCTTGATTGCCAAAAAGAGATGATGCAATGAGAGAGGAAGGCTTCCTTTTATAGTAATCTAGGGCACAAACTTCTAGAGAGGTCAACATTGAAGAATTACATCCCAATTAACCTTAACCCCTAGAAATGGACCTAGATTAAAAGAAATTTAAGAATTTACCATTCCGAAATCTGAAACAGCTGACCCAGAAGTGGGAAAATGAAACTTTCTGAAGCCCGACATCCTAAAACTTCTGAAAACTAAAATTTGGAACTAGGGTTAGGGACAAGGTCAACTCTATCCTAGGTTAGAGTCAAGGTTGACCTTGACCTAGGTTAGGGTTGACCTTGACCTTGACCTTTTAGGTTGTCCTTGACTCAGAAAGTCAAAGTCTCCAGTTTCTCAGAGAAAGTTGTCATAAAGAGGCTTGAAATAGGGGGATAGAAGCAGAATAGGGGGGAATAGCCAGATCCATAAAAAGACCCAATCAAGGTGCTTGACATGACCCCAGACCACTTACTCGAAGGGCTAAATGCTCTTAACATGGAAGTGCTTTTATTTTAAGACGATGCAGTAAAATACAATTTATGTTTTCAAAACAATGTCATTCTAGAATTAAGAAAAAAATCTCCTTCCATAAATTGATATACCTCCAATATTACAAATATACAATAAAAAAAGGAAGTGTTTCCCATTTCAAGTTACACAATGCAACACTACTCTTGCTCCCACAAAGACACCAAAATGAAGGCCTTCCAAAAGCTTTTCCCACATGAACATGGCCACCAAAACCTATAATAAAAGAGCATAACCATGGAGTGCTCACCTCCCATCCAAGGTCTCAAAGAGACCACCCCCAAGCTTGGAGAACCAAGGCTAAATGGGTACACTCATTCAACAACTTCACAAATACATTTACACAAACAAAACAATAATTAACTCCCTCAAAAGACTTGGCTTCAGAAATGGGTCACCTATAAAACCATTGAAATAGGGTGAAGGTGGGCTTTTCAAAGAGGATAATTCCAATCCAATATAAATTAACAAGCAAGATATTTCCATGCCTTCCAAAGGGTACATTATAACACTTTTGATATTCAATACTTCATCCTTATCACCCCCAAATGAAAATTTCACAAGCATGTCTTCATGGAGTTGATACTCCATGAAAATTTGCCCTCTTCTCTAAGAGAAGAGACTCTTAACCACAATGGAAAGCCCAACTAACCCCTTCACCCAAGGTCACTACTTCCCTCCCAAGGGTGAGTGATACCTTATACACCCACGAACAACATACCCAAAACAACAAGAAAATGATGCAAAATCCATATTTACACAACCCAACAACAAAAACAATAATATACATAATAAGGAAAGCATACGAATCTACATATTCATTCTATATAACAACATCTAAACTAAAATTACAAGAAATATCTCCCCCATGGTAAGAACACCAACCTTGGTCAAATGTAAATGGAAAATAAGGTTGAGAAGAGCCCTTTTCCATTTTCTTTGACTTCATTCCTCCATCTCCAAAACCCTAAGTGTCTCTAAAATTAGAGAGTGGGTGAACAACCACTAAGTCTCACAAAGCCCTCTAAAAAAATCTTGAAATCCTACTCATCCTCTAGCAATAAATGTGAGCTGACTACTAGTCCTTGGCCTTATTTCTTGTTCCCCCCCTCATAATGGTGAGTTTAGAAAGGAGTGTGGAACAAGTCAAGGGCATGTGGCCTTCTCCATTTTTTCCACTCTTGAATAGTAGCCTTTTTGGAGTGTCATAATTGTGATCTAGGCCTTCCCATAGGAATAATCTAGCCCTTAACTCAAGGTACCCCCACATGGTTAGCTAATTTTGACCAAAAATGCACCCTAGGGTCACTTTTAACCCCTCTAAATTTCAACTTGAGTTTGAATTCTAAATCCAACTTGATGGGAAACCCTACATAACATCTACAAGCAAGTGGTTAGGCTAGGTAACTTACTAGGTTGGATAGTTCTTGCCAAACACTAATTGGCATGTCACTATCCACATGGACATCACAAGTGTCAAGTGAAACCATAAAATACACTTCACATTTACAAGTGACATATCCAAATAATAAAATTAATTTAATCTAATAACATCCATACAATTTACATTTACAAATAAAAACACATTATAATAAGGTTTCAATCTCTTCAATAGATTAAACTTTGGCTTTCACAATTGCACATAGGTTTAGGCCTGATTCTCTAAATAGTTCCATGGTTTTCTTTCCTGCACACTTAACTCAAGCATCAGTAGTCTAAGGAAACAAAATCACATATAAATATATACAATTTAATATTACATAATTGTAGAAATTATTCAATATGAATAATTCAATTTCTAGTTAAAATTTCCATTAAGGTAATGCTCATACATAGTACTTGTAGAATTCTAACATCATGACATATCATCAATACTATTTCTTAAACTTTAAAGCATAATCCATGTAATAATTAAATCTAACCATGATTAAGTCTTTCTCATCAAAATACATAACTAATCATGTATAAAAAAATCAACAAATATGATCTAGGTTCTAATCAACATCATAAATAGAATCCACATAGTATAATCATCATAAGACATAAATAACACAAGTCACTATCAAATCGATCAAAAGTGCATCAAAATCTCAAATCATAAAGTATCAAAATACGAATATCTCAACAGTGCTATGTTGGGTCGGGGTGAGGCCTCACAAGCCTATAGGGGTAGTCCATGAAATTCTAGGTTCTACTACTTCAAAACATGTGCTGTCAATTTCCACCATGAAACAGATGTCATTTTTATACTTATCAACTAGTCTCCAAGGGATTCTATCCATTTCATGCATTTTCTTTTGAAATAGTTTCATCATGCCTGCAATCTCAGCATACATGTTTTTCTCATCACTCCTCCTGTAACAATCACTAATCATCTACATGGAGCATCTATCAGATCTCCTTAGGTACATGTTAGGAAATCTTCTCATAGCATGAAAGACTATGTACATAATTAGTGATCCAAACATAAAATGTGTTGTCCTTTTCCATTTTATTCCTATAATATTTTCCATCAGCTATTGTCTTAGGACCTCGCATAGGTCATACTCTTCATCCTCCATTACCATATTTTATAACATGTGAACAAAACTATCTAACACACTATTTAGTCTTCTGCTATATTCGAATTTGTATCCCAATATCATTTCTACTAGTTTGACATCTTCTTGTGAAATGTCATTTACAGTCATGGCTCTTTTGTTGTATTTTCTTTTTATCAATTTTTCTACTTTAAACCTTATGTTCTTCTCTAGAGTAGGTATTTTACCAGTCATAGGTTATCCAATAATTTCATGTAGTAGTTCTTTTCTAATCTTAGTGGGAGTTCCACCAATCCATATGAATTCATCATGTATTCTACTTAGTACAATCTTAATTAGTCTAATTCATAAAATTCAAATCTCTCCATGAATTTGACCACTGGCAACCCATGAAATTTCCTACATCCTTCTCTTAGGGTTTTTTCTGCATTATATAACTCTATCATTTCATCATAAATCTCTATTGTGCTTATGAATTCAATCTTATTGTGTATGTATGTCATGATGTCTTCAACATGAAGAACACCAACTAGAGTGTGTGAAAATGCACCCTCTTGACCCTCTTCAGTATATTTGAAGGAATGACTCTTAAATTTGTATATATTCCTCTCAAGTACATTGAAAACCTTAGGTGTATCCATACTAATTACTTTGTTACTACAATTGACAAAGATTTCTTGAGATAATCACAAATACCTAGCTTGCGCAGCTGTGTGAGGTTTTTGCGAGCATAGTTGCAAATACTTCAAGCTCCAACTACTACTCTAGACTCTTCAATAATCTCTAATCTTAGTGTAAATGGTAGATAATTCAATCGTAGTATTAACCTTATAGACAATTTGGAACAAGTCCCAAAAACTACCCATAAAGCTGCAAGAAACCAGTGTAGGCTCAAACTAGTAGACCTTCTCACAAACATCTCCAAAATTGATGCAATCTTGTCCAAGATCACATAACATGGTAACTAAGATTCCTTCAAGTTCATACAACTTAAATCATCCATATAGGGGCTTTGTATCTAACTGGTGTTAATTTTTCATTCTCCCCATAAGGCATACATTGCCAATCATAGTAAAAATGATCTTGAAGGACAAGGAGCTTGATCAAACCATGGTGAGCTAGGAATCGAACGTGGCCTTTCCTTAAGGCTTGGCAAGAATGCTTTAGGGAACAATACAAATAATAAGGTACATTGACTAGTTTATGTTGTCAAAGATGGAACAATAAATGAAAGCGATGGGAAAAGCATAAGCATACTATCCTTCATAGGTGATATATTGTATAATAAATTTGGCCACCTCATCATAAGGTGGAGGAAGTGATTTTAGAGTTGTCCTTTGGCCTTCAACAATAATGACTTTTTCACCTTGCTGCAAGAATTATATTTTATATGTTTTGAGATCTGCATTGTGAGCGTTTGCAAGGGGAAAGAAATTTTCTTCAACATGTGGAAGCCTAGTAACATGCACCACCATTTGTATATTAATGAGAAATTCCATTCCTCTAACACTCACCTTGTCTTCCCAAAACCCATAAGAAAAATCTATTGTGATTTTTTCATCAAATCCCTATAACCTCTTGAAATACGTCATCCATCCTGCATGCTAAAATATTTGTAAGCCTCTATACATGTACAAAACCTATCCATTTTCATGGGTTCATGTAATTTATGAGCTCCTCCCATGGTGGGAGAATGCAGAAAACTTAATAACCACTTAAACAGGAATGATGGTAAATAGTAAAAGGGAAAATGACATGTAAAAGCAAGAAACACAGGTGTAGAGGATGACAAGGTGTGAATGATGACAAGGTAACTTATGAAAAGTTTAGACATACTGCCTCCTCCCAATTGTATGGTGACACATCCCAAGTCGCTAATTAAACATATAGAAAAAAAAATTAAAGAATCATTAAAGAAAAGAAGTACTCCCTGCATTAAGGTGAAATGATGGATGGAGTTTGTAATCATTAAGAGATGACAAAGGTAGACATAAAAAATAATCACCAACAAGAAACAAATCCATGCAAAGAAAGAAAACATAAAAAATAGAAGGATGTGGCAATGAGGGAAACAAGTGGGTCGATGTGGAAAAATGAAGGAGAAGGCACATAGCCAAAAAGCACAATGGATAGAAGGAGTGGGTCCCACAAGAGGTAGGGAAAAAAATGTTTTGGGTGGTGACAAGATAGAGAGAACATCTTGTCATAAAGCACAAAATCCTAGGGAGTGGCATGGTGTTGGAGAGGGAAAGAGGGGGGCATGAAAGAGAGAATGTCTTGTTGCAAAACATGAGGGCATGATAAACATCATATTCATGTTTTTTTTTTCTAAGAATAATTTTGATAACAACACATGGATGTCGAATCAACATTTTTCACCCAAATGTCTCTTGGATTACAACTATGAGCTGCTGAAACAACTAGGAATTATTACAACTACGAGCCGCTGGAAAACCACTTTTTAGCTAGTAGTCAGCCAACAACGCTAGAAACTGGTTTTCATTGTTGGATCTTTTATTGCAATTTTTTATATAATAATAATAGTTTTTATGTCAATGTTGAAGAAGGCCAAAGAGAACCATGGTGGTTTCCTTAGCCATATCCACAAAGAAACCTTCCTTTGAAAGATGCTTTTGGTATCTTGCGGTGTTTAGAATCCATAGTGTAGACTTCAACTACACTAGTATCATATGCATGCTCAACTTTGTAAGGCCCGAGCCAATGCATATGAAAATTTCCTTTGAAATCTTGGAATCGGGAGTCATACATAAGTGCCCAATCCCTGGGCTAAAAATAACATTGGCAAATATGTTTGTCATGCCATAATTCATGCCTCTTTTTTACAACTTCAATGTGGATAAGTGCATCCTAACAAAGTTCATCCAGAGAGTGTAATTGAGTAAGGTGCTCTCACTGAGCATTAGAGAGACTCAAATCAAGTTTTAATGTAGTTTTTAAGGTATTGATATTGTGTTGTTGTGTATGTATATCTTTCTATGGTTGTTGATTATGTTTCTTACATGGTTAAAATTTGTTAAAGGTGATAAAAGTTGTATTTATCTAATAACTGATTCACCCCCCCCACCCCTCTAGTTATCTTGGTGAACTTTACTTTCTAACAATTGGTATCTGAGATAGGTTCTTGAAGGAAAAGTTTAACAACTTGAGGAGATCCATGGTGAGTCATTTTAGGAAAGAAAGCCCTAAGTTTGATGGAGTAAATTTTGACAGCTAGAAAGAAAAGATAAAGACACATTTACTTTATTTAGGACTAGGATATTGGTTGATTACAAAGAAAAAGAAGACTATCATTGATGAAGACAAAATTGAAGAATGTACTAATGAGGAAAGAGATCTATTCAAGTGTAACATACTCACCAGAGAATCACTCTTGTTAGCCCTTCCAAAAAATGAGTACAGTCAGGTAAAATATCTAAAAACATCTCATGAAATTTGGTTAGATTTACAATCTACTTTTGAAGGTGATGAACATGGAAAGAAAGTCAGATTACATAACTAGATATGTGCATTTGAAGATATAAGAATGATGGAAGATGAATCTGTTAGAAGCTATATTGGTAGAATGTTAGAAATTGTTGCAGGTATAAAATCTTGTGAAGGAATCCAGATAGAGAATGAAGTGATATGGTAAATTCTAAGGACATTGACTCATGCATTTAAGAAAAAAACATAGATAATAGAGAAATTTATAACTTGTACTAAGAACTTCACCAGAGAAACCCTTCTTGGAAGATTAGAAGCAATAGAAATGAACTTGAGGCAATCAGGAGATTTACCTAGAATGGAGACAGCATTTAGTGCACTTAGTATTCACCCTACTTTGTCAAGAAGCATGAGTGTGAGTTGAGATTATGATAGTAGTAGTAGAACTAGGAATGAAGAAGATGGGAAGATTGAAGAAGTTATTGCCTTACTTGTAAAAAGAGAACCAGACGATAAGAAATTCTTTAAATGTTGGACTTGTCAAGAATATGGTCATTTTGCATCTAAATGTCCTAAGAGAGTAAAGAAGTATAGAAATAAATTTAAACCTAGAAGATCTAAAGAATGTTATTATGCTAATGATGAAGAATTTGAAGCTAGTATGGAGAAATCTCTAAGTGAAAGTGATAATGAGAATGATGATATAGGATTTGTAGCAATAAAAGAAGAAAATCTTGAAACAGAAGTTAAGGAAGAAAAAGCTTTAGTTTCTCAAGTAGTAAAGAAAGTTGCTTGGATTATAGATAGTGTTTTTTCACATCATATGACTAGAGACATGAAGAAATTCATAAAGTTTAACAATTATGATGGAGGAGTTGTTAGAGTTGGAAACAATGCACCTTATTTGATAAAAGGTATAGGATCTATTACTCTTGATGGAAAGACTAATACTGATGATGTTTTCTTTGTGGATGGTTTGAAACACAATCTTTTGAGTGTTGGATAGCTAGTTGATAAGGGATATCAAGTTTGGTTTACTAAGAAAACTTGTGTATCAAAGATAAGGATGGTAATTTGATTGGTATTGGATCAAGAACCAGAGGTAATGTATTTCGGTTGAATCCTACTGAGATGACATGCTTGATTACTAAGAATGATGATAGATGGTTATGGAATAGAATATTTTGTCATATAAACTTTGATAATATTGTGAAAGTAAGTACTACACTTGCAGTAAGAGATTTACCTAAGATTGTGAAGCCTACTAACATGATTTGCAAGGAATGTGTGATGGCTAAGTAGAAGAGAAGCTCATTTCCCAGCAAGAAGTTCACAATAGCAAAAAAGTTGGAGATTGTTCATACAGATTTGAGCAGTCCCACAAGGACTAGAGGGTTCTATGGAGAAAGGTATTTTTGTTAGAAATAGGGAATACTGAGAGGGGGTGTGAATCTATATTATACAAACTTTTCTATTTTTCCAATTATGGATATAGAAAATTAACTTGACACTTTCAAAACAAAGTAAACTAAACAGCATGCATAGAAATAAAGCAAATGAACTCATAACACCATGTTTTATTCTTGGGGAAACCCTGGCCAATGGAAAATCCTGGTGGGGATGACACCCACAAGTGATCCACTAATCAAAAGTATTTGGTAAAGGATGTTGACCCTGTTAGGAGTCTATTACATGCATATAGTGTCTCTATCCTGATTAAAGGACTCTAGGTCTTGTTAGAAGCCTCAACCTTGCTAAGAGTTGGTAGTACAAATAGAATGATTACAAGATGAGCTCACTACCCAAACATGTAATATACAATGACTTCTGATTACAAAAAGGGTAAGGTATATAACCTTTCACTACTTTCGAATAGCTTTCCTATTCTAATCTATATCTTTGCTTACATTTACAAAGTCTGCTTGCTTGACTTTTACAATTTACAACTTCACATCAATAACTTTCACATTTATGTGTCATACTACTTCTTCACATTACATATGTCTTACAATTATACAAGTTATTAAGAATAATAAATTTTACAGTCAGCTTTACAAAACACAAAGCACTTTATAAAATACATATTAACTTGTGCTACCCAAGGGTTAACATCTAGGATATCATCCCTTATATGATTAAGTTATTATTTTGATAAACAAAATAATCCCTTAACTATTATACTGATTCTATCTTATTTCTCTATCTTGTCGGCTTCAACTTTGTCTTCAGTAATTTTGCAATAACTTCTTCATTACATGTCATACATACTTTCACTCTAAGGTAAGTCTTCAACATACATAGAAGTATCCATGTTCAAGTGCACAAGCACTAAACTTACTTCTATCAACATCGCCATCCAAAACTATCTCTGGTTAGACTGGAAAATGTTGCTTATACTTAGACAATTTTACTTGCACTCAGTCATAACTGCTTTCTATCATATTGTGATCTTCATACTAATTATATGTTTCCATAATGACAACATCATGATATCCTACTCAGCCAAATTGCCAACAATCTCCCCCTTTTTCATTGGTGGAAATATATAAGAAAATTGGCTAAGTCATATAAAACTTCAAAATTGTGGCCATCCAAAAATTCTTTACTATCCTTATATCTCCAAAATATCTTATATCATCTATACTCCCCCTAGGAATATGCCTCCATATATAATATACAAAAAAAACTTTCTATACATCTTACAATTTTCTGCTATCACTCCCCCTTTGACAATAATAAGAAAAAGGGTGTCAAAATTGTGTAACCAAAAATGTTTACCTTTGATTCAAAATTGCAAAGCTGATAGGCTTGCAACACAATATGCAAAATTTACCTTTATGCTTTCTATCTCCTTCTCCCATGGCTTCTTAATGGTATTTGAAATACTGAGTAGTGCACATAAACCATAAGATGTTATTTCACATGCATGAAGGTTTGCATAGTTAAATTTCTCATAAGATGTCTTGGATGAAAGACATTATTCCAATTGGCCTTCAATGATGCTTATCTTAATTGAAATGTGCTCCCTTAGTAGAGCGAATCTTCTCAATTTATTTTCTCTTTCTTCACTAAGAATTCTTATTTCATCATACAATTTACTGGTTTTCTTCTCAAGATTCGATATCTTCATAGTTGGACTGGATAAAAGATTTTCTTATGTTTGAATTTCCATCTCTTTTTCTTTTATCTTCTCTATCAAATCTGATACATGATTCTCTATTTTTGTACACTGAATGTATAAGGCTTTTCCTCTATCCAAATTTCTTCTAAGTTCCTTGATCATACATCTAGGTTATTAATATCATTTCTAATATTCTGACATATATCTTGAAATATTTTGGCCTCATAGGCTGCTTGAGCCTTTATTGTAGCTATCTCTAATAAATTTGTGAATTCATTATCAAATGCCTTCACAACTTCTTTTTCTTTGACCTGTGGATCTACCTCTGATATCTAAGTAGTTACAATACTTTGCAACTTTTCTGTCACTTCAAGAAATGATCCTTCAAGGATTTTCACTTTCTAGTTTTTACCAATGATTTTTTTTAAGGATGAGATCAACTCAATTTGATCATCATCATGAACTTCTTTTCCAAGATTAGCAAAAATAGATTCTAACTGTGGTTTCTCTACTGCTAACTTAGGAGTGGGACTGATTTCTGTTTGTCCTTGTGTTCCTTTTTGTCTTGCTATCTCTGTGTTTATTTTAATCTCTTCTTGTTCTTTCTCTTATTTTCTTGTTTCCTTCCTTTCCTCCTTTGCAATTGTTGTGTCATGTTCTTGCATAGCCAAATTGTCAACAATGTTTTCAAGGTTGTTGAAGGGATTGTCATCATTGTCCAGTATAATATGTGTTCCTTCCACATTCATTGTTTCATCTTCAATGTTAATTGATGGTGTTGGAGAGGGACTTTTCTAATACTTGGTTTCCAAAGCTTTATCTACTACACTTGTGTGCTTACTAACACCTATGGTCATTACCTTTACAACTGCCTTTTCAGTTTCCTTGTTAATTTCTTCATAATTTCCTCCCATTATCAAAATTGTTCTTCTTTTTGTTCTTAAGTGAATACTCAGATCTTTCATTGTTTCCTTGAAATGGTCTTCATCTTTAATATCACAGAGCTTTCTCACAAAATTTTCTCTAATCTTATTGTCTTCTTTGGTTTCTCTCTTCTTTTTGTTCACTAATTTCTCAAACAATTCATCTAGTATCTTCCCTTGAATACTATCAAATTTCTTATTAGCCAATAACATGTGTCTAACAACTGCATTCTCTAAGTTCAATTTCTTTGAATAGTTGTATAAATCATAGTATTTGTTCATTTTTGAAAAATCTCCATCATTAATGATTGAAGCATTTACTTTCTCTATCTTTGGTTTTCATTTTCTCTTGTTGCTTCCAATTTCTTCATCATCTTTTACTTCAGATACGTACCTTGGATTAGGGGTAACAATAGTCTTTTATCTCTTTTATGGCCCAGTTTCCATTTCCTTAACTCTTTTTGCTAGAGGAGAGGTGGAATTTCTAGTTTATTTCCTTGTTTCCTGTGCCTCTTCAACTTTTATTACCTTTTCTGTAACTTGTGCTTCTTCAGTTTGAGTTGCAACTAATAATAGGGGTGGAACAAACAAAACTTATTTCTATCCAATGTCTCTTATTACTGATGCGGTCTGCTTTGCCATTAGAAATTCTTGTTCTGACATTCATGTATCCTTAATAATTTTCTTGATAGTACTTTCCACTCTTTTCTTTGATAACTTCTCTTCTTGTAGAGACTTTGCAGAGTTAAATTTCTCCTCATAAGTTCCAAATCTAGAACTGCTTGCATCCAATTTTCTTTTAAGAAATCTGTTCACATATTCTTCTATCTCATTTTCAGAGACTTCATATCTAAGTGGATCTATGAATTCTACTCTAGGTTCAACTACTTCAACAAAAGTAAAGTCAGTGTCAATCATGAAACATATTCCATCTTTGTACTTTTCCACTATAGCCTGAGGTATCCTTGATCTTTTTCTTATTTGATTCTAAAATGTTTTGATTACCAAGGTTGTGCTTTCATTAACCTTGTCTATAAGGTGTCTCAAATACACCTTGTTGATTCCATCCATAGTGGTCCTATTATTAGTCCAATCTTATCCAATAGTATATGGGAATCTTCTCAACAAATGAAAAAACATGTATGTGATCAGAGATGAGAATTTGAATTGTGAGTTCTTGGTTTTCTTTATCTTTTCAAGGTTCTCAAACAACTGAATTCTTAAGATTTCACACATATCAACTTGTAATTTTTCTACACACATCAAATAAGCTGCATGAATCATACTAGCTACCATGTCATCTTCTCTAGAATTATCATAGAATTTAGATGTTAAGATCTTACACACATATCTGACATCATCTTGAATTATCTTTCTAATTACTATTCCTCTACCATTATAAGATGATTTGGTGTTGTCCAGTACTATCTTCTTTACATTCTTCTCATTAAAAAGTATAACAAATTTTGACAAACTAGTTACCTCATGAATTAGGTCTACTGTGATGTCTATAACTTTGTCATCTAACCAAAATTTCCCATTGTGAATTCTGCTTAAAATTATCTTTGTGCATTCATCATCTTCAAATTCATAGTTCAATGAGTATTTCACAATTTCATTTTCCTATAAGTGTTCAAACCCTACTTTCACTAACATATCCTGATTATATATCTTTTCATATTCCTTAATCACACTACTGTCACTGCTAGTTTCAAACTTGCATTTCAAATAACCATTTACATCTTCCAAATGCAAAACTCCATCTAGAACGGTCGATAAAGCAAGACTAGGGTCTTCTTTTAAGGGTTCTACTGGTTCCCTTTTTACTCTAGGTCTAATTGTATCTCTTATGTTGTGAATAAATGATATATCCATGACTTCTACAAATGCTTTAACTATCTGATAGATTTTCTTAGTAAAATATCTCAATTCCACGATTTAGGGCTTTGCATATATCCGGCATGCAATTCTTTTACCAAATCTTGCAAACTACTTTCAATCACTGCTACATTGATCTCCTTATCACTTGTAGTTTCTTGAATGATTAACTAATACCAATCATAAGCTTTTAACCTCAAGATTTTGACATTGCATTCAATTCTTTTGTCACTTCTTTACCAAAATTTGTTCATGCTTTCTGCAAAACTTTATACTTCTCACGAACTCCCATATATTCATATTAGCTCATGCACTCTTAACCATAGCACTAATACATCACATATTACCTTACATTAACTACAAAAGACTCAATTCATTCTACTCTAACTTCTACATTATCCAAGTTCCTATTCTAATGCATTCTTTATGAATTAAGTATTTTGAGATGGGTTAGGAAGAGATTCACACTTACTATCAAATACTTCACCTGTCTGATTACCTTATGTGATGAATGTATCCCCTTGATCTATACCTTTAACAAATTTTATTTCTTCTGAATTACTACAGCATCCTTTCTGACTATTTCTTGCATTCTCATCTCTACTTGTGTAGTTCCTATTGTTGGGATTTCTAATGTTGTTCATTCTGCAAAACCTTGCTATATGACCAAATTTGTTACATATTTGACAAACTATTCCATTGTTTCCATATCTCAGTCCTATCTGGTTGATTTGTGATCTACAATTCCTAGCAATTTGTCCAATCTTGTTGCATTTATAACACACAACTCCATTTCTTTTGTTCATATCTTCAGTAGGTCTGTTATCTACATGGTTAGTATCTCTAAACATTCTACTACTATTATTATCACTAGATCTAGGCTTATTACATTTAATAGCTCTATGTCCAAAACCATGACAATTATAACAATAACCATTAAGAGGTTTGAATTACTTACCTATACAATCTTTCTTCATATGACCAAAAGTATTACATATAAAACATCTAAATTTGAATTCTCTTTGCATACCTTTAGGTTGGTCATCTTCTTTAGGTTGATTAGGTATGTCTTCAGATTTGTTAGCTTCATCAAATTTATTTTCATCTTTGTTCTCAGAAACTTTCAAATCCGGTTCCTTGCTTTCTTCACTTATCTTAGATGAGTTAAATCCAAGACCGGTTTTATCATAGAATGGATTTTGATAAGACATTTGTTCATCAATCTTCTCACTGGTGGAATACAATTTCTCAAGATGTTATTTAGACTGAGTCAGTTTACCTTTCACAATTGTACTATACTTTTCAAGTTTAGCATACTATAATTTGGTTTTCTCAAGTTCAGATGTCACTTTACAAAGTTTAGACTTTGTATCTTCATTTTCAGATTTTAGATTTGTTTCATTCTTGTTGTTTCCATCTTTCAAACTTAACTTTAGATCTACCATCTTTAGTTCATGTTTAAGGATCTCATTTTCTTTCTTCGGATTTGAAATTTCATCACAGTCTTCAATTTGAATTGTAGGTTCCTTCTTTGATTTTAGTTCTTCAAGCTTTTCTTTCAGTTTCCCAATGAAGTTCTTTGAATCATCATATTTTCCTTTTAGAGTATCTCTTTCTTCAGTAAGCATATCAATCTGTTCAAGAGCTTCTTCAAGATTTTTCTGTAGTTGATCCATATCCATAGAGATCTTACTCAAGCTGCTAGGCTTTCTCTGAATGATTCTTTTCTGAGTAACAAATCTTTGATACCAATTATTAGAAATAGGGAATACTGAGAGGGGGGGTGAATCAGTATTCTACAGAATTTTCTATTTGCCTAATTATGGATATAAAAAATTAATTTGATACTTGCAAAACAAAGTAAACTAAATAGCATGCATAGCAATAAAGAAAATGAACTCATAACACCATGTTTTGTTCTTGAGGAAACCCTAGCCAAGGGAAAACCCCGATGGGGATGATACCCTGAAGTTCCACTAATCAAAAGTATCTGGTAAAGGATGTTGACCCTATTAGGAGTCTATTACATGCATATAATGTCTCTGTCTTGATTAAAAGACTCTAGGCCTTGTTAGAAGCCTCAACCCTGCTAAGAGTTGGTAGTACAAATAGAATGATTACAAGATGAGCTCACTACCCAAACATGTAATATAAAATGACTTCTAATTACAAAAAGGGTAAGGTATATAACCTTTCACTTCTATCAAATAGCTTTCCTATTCTGATCTATATCTTCGCTTACATATACAAAGTCTACTTGCTTGACTTTTACAATTTACAACTTCACATCAATAACTTTCACATGTATGTGTCATACTACTTCTTCACATTACATATGTCTTACATTTATACAAGTTATTAAGAATAATAACTTTTACTGTGGACTTTACAAAACATAAAGCGCTTTACAAAATACATATTAACTTGTGTTGCCCAAGGGTTAACATCTAGGATGTCATCCCTTATATGATTAAGTTATTATTTTGATAAACAAAATAATCCCTTAACTATAATACTGATTATGTCTTATTTCTTTGTCTTATCAGCATCAACTTTGTCTTTGGTAATTCTTCAATAACTTCTTCCATACATGTCCTACAGACTTATGCTCTGAGGTGAGTCTTCAACATACATAGAAGTATCCATGTTCAAGTGCACAAGCATTGAACTTACTTCTATCAACATTGCCATCCAAAATTGTCTCTGGTTTGACTGGAAAATGTTGCTTATACTTACACAATTTTACTTGCACTTGGTCATAACTACTTGCTATCATATTATGATCTTCATACTGATTATATGTTGCCATAATGACAACATCATGATATCCTACTCAGACAAATTGCCAACAATTTTATAATTCTTTTTGATGATTTTACAAGAATGATGTGGATTGCATTTCTTAACGAAAAATTTGAAGCATTTGATAAGTTTAAAATTATTAAGAACAAAGTTGAGAATGAATTTGGAATGAAGATTAAATGTTTGAGATCAGATAGAGGTGGAGAATTTACTTCAAAAGAATTTAATATTTTTTGTGAAGCGAATTGTATTAAGAGATAGTTTTCAGCCCCTAGGACACCTGAACAAAATGGTATTGTAGAAAGAAGAAACAGGATAGTGATTGAAGCAGCAAGAGCCATGTTATTTGAAAATAATTTGGCGAAGATATTCTGGAGAGAAGCAGTGAACATAGTAGTGTATACAATGAACAAAGTACAAATTAGAGCAGATACAAACAAGACGCCTTATGAACTATGGTTTGGACATGCACCATCAGTTAAGTATTTTAAAAATTTTGGAAGAAAATGTTATATTAAGAGAGATGATGACATTGGAAAGTTTGACCCTAGAAGTGATGAAGGTATATTTCTTGGATATTCATTGAAGAGAAAAGCTTATAGAATTTATAATAAAATAACTAAGACCATTGTTGAGATTGCAAATGTTAAAGTTGATGAAAAGTTCAAAATTCAGGAAAGAAAGCTTGATTATGAATTAGATGAAGGAACTCATCCTAGAACTAATCTAGAGAATGTAGAATTATTCTATGAAACTGACAGTGAATTGTAGAATGAAAGCTTCATTGAGGATATCATAGAAGAACTAACAATTGAATGGAGAACTGAGACACTAACACCTAATAGAAACCTATCAAGGAATCATCCTTTTGAGTAGATTATTGGAAGCATAGACAAAGGAGTTCTGATACAAAATAAGGTAAAAGAACAATTGTTTTTATTTTCTTAAATTGAACCTAAATCTACTAGTGAAGCCTATGAAGATGAACATTGAATTAAAGCTATGAAGGAAGAAATAGATCAAATTGAAAAGAATAAAACTTGGAAATTGGTCCCTTGACCTAAATATAAGAATGTTATAGTAACTAAATAGGTATTCAGGAAAAAGATGAATGGACAAGGAGAATTTGTAAGAAATAAAGCAAGATTGGTATGTAAAGGATACTCACAGCAAGAAGGAATTGAATATGAAGAAACTTTTGTACCTGTTGCAAGAATTGAAGCAGTAAGAATGTTTTTATCTTATGAAGCCTATAAGAAATTCAAAGGGTATCAAATGGATGTCAAGTCATCATTTCTGAATGGAGAGTTAGAAGAAGAATTTTACATTGAGAAGCCTAAAGTTTTTCCTTTAACTCATGAAGGAGATATGGTATGTAAATTTAAGAAAGCCTTGTATGGACTGAAACAAGCACCTAGAACTTGGTATGTGAGACTTGATAAGTATTTGATAAAATTAGGATTTACTAAAGGCACAATAGACAGCAACTTGTACACAAAAGAAATTGAAAATTTTCTATTGGTTTTAGTTATATTTGTTGATGATATCATCTTTGGAGGAGAAGATGAAGCCATTGATAAATTTGCAGATGAAATAAAGACTGAATTTGAAATGAGTATGATTGGTGAGATGAAATATTTTTTGGGATTGCAGATAACACATAACAGTGATGGTATCTTCATAATTCAAACAAATTACTTGAATGACTTGGTGAAGAGATTTGGAATGGAGAACTATAAACCAGTTGGAACACCTATGGCAACAAGAAAAAAGTTATCTAGCACAGATGAGACTCCTACAGTTGAACAGAAGAAGTACATATCTATGATTGGAGGATTACAATATTTAACTCATACAAGACTTGATATATCACATGCAGTTGGAATTGTAGCAAGATTTCAAGCTGATCCCAGAGAATCACATTATGCAATAGTAAAAAGGATACTGAGGTACTTAAGAGGCACAATTGAATATGGATTGTGGTATGAAAAATCTGATGACTTTACCTTATATGCATATACAGATGCAGATTGGGGAGGTAGTGTTGATGACAAAAAGAGCACAAGTTGTGGAGCATTTTTCCTTGGAGGAAGATTAGTTTCTTGACTAAGCAAGAAGCAGAATTGTATTTCATAGAGTATAACAGAAGTAGAGTATGTAGTAGCAGCAAACAATTGTAACCAAGTAGTTTGGATGAAACAAATGCTGAAAGATATTGGAATAAAATGTGTTGAGCCTATTTTTATACATTGTGATAACACCATCACATTTAGTATGTCTAAGAATCATGTACTACATTCTAAGACAAAGCATATAGAGATAAAGTATCATGTAGTGAGAAATAAAGTGGAAGAAAAAGAAGTCAGATTGGAATATATAAGCACAAAAGAGTAGATTGTAGATATATTTACAAAGCCTTTTCCTAAGGATACATTTGAGTATCTGAGAGGTATGCTTGGGGTTATGCCCCAGCCTATTTTTGAGAAGTGATGCAGATGGTTGCATCCATCCAGTGGTATATGAGCCTTATCTTTCATCTAGATTGGATGTTGGTACTTACTCTATGGGGGAGTATGTGTATCTAAGCCGAGTCATGAGGACTCTAGTGAATGTATTTTATGAAAAGTTTCTTTTGACATTGAAGTTATTGTTGACATAGTGATGAAGCATCTATCATTGATGTTAATGGGGGAGAAGGATACATAAAAAAAACTATCTATAAAAGATAATTTGAGGGAGAAGGCTACAAGAAATATAAAATGGAAAACTAAAAAGAGATGAATAGGAAAACAAAGAAAGATTTGATTGATGAAGAGAATTTGAAAGCATTTCAGAGCAGCAGTGTTGCAGTGGTTGGTATTCATGGAAATTGGATGTTTTTTTTAATCTTGGTTTCCATTAATACCAATGGGGGAGATTGTTAGGAATGAATGTTGAATATATCCTATGGGAGAGTATTCATAGCCATTCTATAGTAGTTGTTGTTGCATTCATGACTATGATTGTCATTGATGTCAACACAGTGATCTACTGAAGTTTAGCAGAGAAGCAGACAATGTTTGAGTTAGCACACATGGGATATTTAATATCAATCTATGTAGAGTTGAGGATTTATTCTATGATGTTCTATAAGATCATGGTTAAGAGCACATATAGAAATTCATTTATCATGATAGTTATGTGTAATTCAGTGGAAGCAGTATTCAGGCAGTGTTCCGTAGTAGTGGTTTTTGGAAATCAGATGATATCTCCTAATCGGGATAGAATCTGAGTATGCAAAGTATAACTAATGTTGAAGACATGATGGTTATGATGTGGATGTGATAGAAAGGTTAGAGGTGACATGAGTGAAGAGTTATCTTAATTGGAAGCCAATAGTTTTATGTAATTATGATATTGTTATGTAACATGTGGAAGATTCTATTTTGTAATTATTTGAGTGTGGTATAAAGGAAGCAATATTTTCTTTATTGTATTAAGTGTGTGAAAGTGAATTGCGGAATTATGTAATACTTTTTGAAAGAGGATATATGAAGCATAGAGATCTGGTATTGAGATCTAATGAAGCAGTTGGTGTGGTTTGACATAGTCATAGGAGAAGTGTTAAGTTGTTGAGATCAGTAATATTTTAGTATTATTTTTTTGAGTAATACCTGAACCTTTTTGGGCAATGGGTCCTTCTATCTTCCATAACTCCTAACAGAGTTAGAATCTTTTAGCAGGGATTCAGAGTCTCCTAGTAGGGACTGATATGTACTGAACGTATTTCATAAGACTCCTAATAGAGTCCATCCTCTCACAAGTAACTTTCATATTAGTGCATCTTTTGTGGGCATCATTCCCACTGGGGTTTACTCTTTGATCAAGAGGTTCCCTAGTCAACATATCTTGTGTTATTGTGATTTTGTGTATTTATATATTTCTATGGTTGTTGATTACATTTCTTACATGGTTAAAATCTGTTAAAGGTGATAAAAGTTGTATTTATCTAATAATTGATTCACCCTCCCCCCCCCCCCCCCCTCGCCTCTTAGTTATCTTGGTGGACTTTACTTTCTAACAAGTGTTTATACACCTTTTAAGAACTTTCTCTAAATTATCCTTAGCCTCTTCAAAAGTGTTGCCATAGATGGTAAAGCCATCCATATAAACCTCAACATAGTCATTAATTAGATCAGCTAAAATACTCAATACTTCTCTCTGAAATGTAGTCAGGATATTACATAACGCAAAAGGAAGAACATTGTAAGCAAAAGTACCCCATGGAAATCTAAAGGTGGTCTTATCTTGATCCTCTGGGGTGATGTGGATTTTGTTATATCTACTAAATCTATCCAAGAAAGAGAAGAATTATTTCCCTACAAGAGTATTCAAGACTTGATCAATGAATGGTAATGGAAAATGATCCTTTTTAGTTTCCTTATTTAGTGCTCTATAATCTACACAAATATACACTTACCATTGTTATTTGGTACCACTACTAAAGGAGATACCCACCTGCTATCTAAGATAGGATAGATGAACCCAACATTCAACAATTTTTTAAGCTCCTCTTGGACTATATCTTGCAAGGAAGGATTAAGTATTCATTATGGTTGTCAAGCAGGGTGACTCCCTTCTTCTATGTAAATATGATGGGTATAAGTATCTAGATGAATATCATGTATATATTGATATTCCCAAGAAAATGCATCTATGTGTTCCTTAAGCATGGCAATAAGGTCTTTTATTTGGGCGGGTGTTAATTGTGGGTTAATATTAAGGGTGTGTCTTGATAGGATCTCCATGGCTTCTGATGGTGTAGGAACATCAAGAGTGACCCCTAGTATGGGATCTAACTTGTCTAATGGTAACATGGGACTATATAAATATCAATGCAGCAATAACTGATGTAATATGAGAAAATGTTAGATAGACCAAAAACCACCTACCAAAGGAAAATTCCCAAAAGGACAATTAATAGTTACATGTAAAGGAAAAACCATGGATTCTAAGACATCATTAGACTCATACCTATTTTGAATAAAATTAGCAAGGATATTATCCTCCCTAGGCTCCTCAAAAACTTTTGTATTCTCGATAGTAAGGACCAACAAAGAATCTTCTACATCACTATCAACCCAAACATGATCTTTTGTATCTAATAAGGGTCGAGAAGGGGTATATAATGTCAATTGTTTAGCTTGTTCTCCATTGGAAATAACCATCGTACCTGATAAAAATAGATGAAAACATTAGCAGAAGCTAACTAGGGTCTCCCTAAGATTAAAGGATACCCCCCCAACTTAACTTTGGACTACAAAATCATAAAGTCGGTTGAGTAATCACAAGTATCTATGGAGAGAACAACTTCTTCTATAACTCCCTTAGGTTTAACTAGGGACAGATCAACCATTTGGAGTATAGTAGGGGTAGGCCTAAGTCCTTCAAGAGATAACTTTATCTTTGTCTCAATGGTCATTACATTAATAAAAACACCCAAATCTACAAGCGTATTAGGAATAACAATTTTACTTATGCTTACTTATATGATTGGGCTGCCAGGATCCGCATATTTTAGAATAGTTAAATTCCCCAACATCAAGTCTACCATTTGTCTGATAACTTAAATAGTATTTGGGTCCTTTTTTGGTCATTGTGTGCATAATTCTCAAACTATTTTATTATACACTAGAATATCCTTGATAGCCTGCAAAAGAGGAATCTTAATATTAACATTACATAACTCATTCAAAAGGTCAAAATATGTATGTGTTATATCCTTTGGCTCTGGTTTAGGAATGAAGTGGTCAAGAAATGGTGGTTCTTTTTCTAGCTCTTCTTTAGGTTCATCATTGACTTTCGCGATGGTAGGTCCTTGGAGAGATTTTCCTAATCTTAGTTGTACCGCATCTAATCCTATTGTATTTATAGGATAAGTAGGATAGTTTTCCATCTCATTATTGTAGATGGGATGGGATGGTTTATTATTAGGGTTTGGATTTGGTTGAGTAGGCATAAATGTGGGTTTGGTGGTTGAGGTTGATTTATAGCTAGATTAGATGATGATGGAGGTATAGGAGGAAGAAATTCTTGTGGTTGTTGATAAGGACTTATTATGGGTGGTGATGGAAATGAATGTTGTGGAGGATAAGGTTGTGGGTATGGTTGTGGAGGTGGATAAAGAGATTTTTGTGGTACATGTGGCCTCCACACCTGATGCCATAGTTGAGTATTGAATTGGTCATTTTGGGACCATTGTGAATAAGGCTGAGGTTGTTGCCAACCCCCATACCATGGACCTTAATTAAGAAAATTATGAGTTGGTCCTGTGAAATGTTCACTTGGGAAACTTCCTGGTTGGAATGGATGTCTAGGAGCCATAAAGTAAATTGGTTCCTCTATATACTCCATAGGTACCATCTCTTCAGGAAAAGGTCTCAATGTAGAACTTTCACTGGCCTCTTCTAAGGATGCCACATTAGTTCTGTTGTAAGGATAATTTTTTGGTCCATACTTTTTACGATAGGTCAGACAATATACTACTAGATATTTTTCAGCCTCCTCTTGTTTGAGTATACAAAGTGTCAATTTTCTTTCCCATATGACTTAATAAGTCAATTTTAAGATCTTCAATCAAGTTACCAATTTCACATTTTGTTATACCCATGGCACTCCCCATAGAAGGAAACTTACTTGGATTTCCTTGCATTGAACTTTGAGACTAAGAATAGTTCCTACAAATGTCACCAATATTATCAAAGGTTAATTTTGAAATATTACCTTTTCCCATCAAATTTAGAGTGTCCATAGTCTCATCCCTGATCCCTCTAAGAAATAACATTATAATAGTGTCAAGGGTTAAGTCAAGATGTCAGGACCACTGGAAACTAAAAGAAAATCATTCCAAGAAGTCCTCTATTGATTCATCTTCCTTTTGTACCATACAAAAGATATCATCCCACACTTCCTTTATCTTACAATATTCCTTGTATTTTTCCAAAAATTCATCTTTCATTTGTTCCCAGGTTTGAATATCTTGAAGGCTCATAAACCACCAGAGTGCTACATCTTTAAGTGTTGCTAGAAACAACTTGAGCTTTTGAGCATCAATTTGTTATTTTTAACTATGATAAAGAACACCAAATTCCAAGAGAAACATATCAGGATTCTCAACAGTTAATCCTCTAAAAATAGGTAAGGTAGAGTGCGGTATATTTTTCATTGGTGCATTATCTTCATGATGGTGGGTAGGAGACTCAAAATTTGTGGGATTATGTGGCACCATGGCCCTTTCTTACCTAGGTTTTCCTCCATTATCTTGATTACCCCCACCCACGTTTATTGCATTGTTATCACCCATAATTTTCTAAAGAATTTTGAATGCCAAAGGAGTATAAGAAGTTTCGAATGGATTCTCAAGGGGTATGATACTCCTGGATTTAAAGAACTCTTTAAACTATTTGGATAGCTCTAGAGAAATCGCAAATGGGAGTGAACTAGATGGATTTGCATTTGTATCAACTTTAGACTGGTTTATCTTAGATTTTGTTTCCTCAAGCAATGGATCTTTTCATCTTTGTATTTTCTGGGGTTTTGAGCTACCTACTGAATCTTTTTTAACAAAATTTCCTTAACTATCTCTATTCCCATTCATGCACTTAGATGAATTATTGCAATGCAAAACTGAGGTACTAACTTGAGCAAGGTCAAAAATTTCTCAGGATTTCTCTCAAGCGCACTGTTCCTAACTTAATTTCTAGAGTTCACGCCTTTAAGACCTTTCCCCAAAAAATGACACCAAAAATGTAGGGTGAAATTGTGGTTCAATTTAACTTGATATTTAGCCTTGTTTGGTGGTTCAGTTTACTCCTTATCAATTATCAATCCGGGATCATATACTACTGAAAGATATCGTGGCAGTTTGTCAAAGGGATGAAGGTAGCAGGTTCAGTAGGGATGAAATGCAAATTATAGAAAAGGTAAATCTAAATTTAAGGATATTTATTCAACCTAATTTTGTTTCTAATTCTATTATAACCACAACCCAATAAAGCCTTAAGAAATTAACAATCAAATCTTACCAAAACTATAAATGAAATTACAAATAAAATTCCCAAGATTATAACCATGAATCTTATTTGAAAATGAAACTGCAAGTGTATTCAATGAAACCACACATCTATTTATAACTAAAAGTGCAATCATATTCACAAACACACAAATATGTTTATATTTTTTCTTCAGATTCAATCCACTTCCACAATCTATGTAAATGAAACCTTATTTAAATTATTCACACTCTTAACTATTAATACCTAGATGATATGTGTCCAATGCCTTCATGAGATATAGGAGAAAAGGGTTCCGATCTGAGCAAGAATAGGTAATAATAGAGAATATGAACTGGTGATAGGAAGCAATTGTGTTGCAATAGGATAAAATGGAGTTGTGATGGGAGAAGATGGATTTGTGATAAGAGATGAGGATTTGGTGATAGGAAGGAAATAGAAGCACAAAAAAAAGAGAATTTAGTGGATCAATACATAAGGGAAATGGTTCAAAGGAAATCACAATAGAAAGGGAATGCTCTTAATTTTCTAGACAGAATAGATTCCTTAAACAACAATAAATAACAATTATAAGAAGATTTTAAGTATATCTCAAAGTATTGAAAATGAATTACCATGACAAGATAAAACTTATAAAACATGAAACATAAATCTTAATAACTTATTCGATGAATTAATGAAACACAAAACATCCACAACTAATCTATTAAACACAATGATCTCACTGAATGTGCCAAGAGGGGGCCCTTCCTTTGGTCGACTAGTGAATTTGAAATTGACTCGATCACACGCTTACACTACATCGACCATTACTTCAGATTCAAAATATTAAAAAGATAATAATTGATTTTGGATAAAAAATAGATGAATTGACTATTCTCTATCTATATATATATTCTTTGATTACATACATATATATAGGCAACTAGAAGTCTTTTGTCCACAAAATACAAACTGTTCATATAGAATTAGTTTTACCCGATCAACACAAATCATAGCAAACTAAGAATATGGTGTTGGTCATAGGCCACAAACCATATTCAGTTTAAACAAACCAAACTACAACCTTAGAATTAAACTAGATTCATTTAATAGGATAAAATCCAAATCATCAACAATCCTACACCATCCATATCTTTCAATCATCTTTACCTATGACCTCCTTGTAGAGGTTTCCTGCAACACTTAACACAATTTGTCATATTTGAAACCCATGACACAAGGAAGAACATTCTTACCAACTTTATAATAAACCAAATATTTTCCTTCATTCCAACTGATTAATTAGCAACTTAGGAACTAAGGATGTGTGAAAAATAAAAGATATATGGTCATGAAATAGGTCATTTTGAACCCCCACCAATCCTTCAAGTTCTCTATCAACTTCATCCCCAATAAAATACCAACATTTTTGAAAGAAGACCATAGGGAACCCATCTAGTCCTGAGGCCTTGTCTGGATGCATTTGCATCACTGCTTTCTCAATTTCTACTTTGGTGAATTTTTTTGTAAGGATTCTATTCTTCTTTTCCATGATAATACTAGGAATATTGGCTAGAATATCCCCTTATTTTACATTATTAGAGCCTTTCCAGTTTTTCAGAATACCTTCATAATACTTAACTGCTTCAATAGAAATTAATTTAGGATCTTCCAAACTAGTACCATTCCTATACTAGTAGACTTTGGTAAATATGTGACTATGCAACTAAAATTTTTAGTCACATGACTAAAACTTCTAGTTACATGACTAAAAATGACTAAATTCTACTAACTTTTTTCAATGCATAAGTATAAATGACTAATTTGGTCATCAGGTAATCATAATTAAATAATTAGCTAGAAAATTAAAAATGACTACATAAATTACTAAATAATTAACTAAATAAATGATTATTACTCCTCTATTATGTTTTCTTTCAAATTTGATCATAATCCATAGAGCTTAAGCCCCCCTCATGGGACCCCTTCCTGAGTGGCCTATTTGACCACCCAAATTGCTTGATGCACCAAAATTACCTATTGTGTGAAAGACAATGCCTCTCAATGCAGTCTTAAGGTCTTTACATATTTTATTAAAAAAATTTAAAATTTACATTCTTTAACTTTTTTTTTTCTATTAAGATAGTTAATCAACATTTACAAGAAAGGGACAAAGTCCAGAATTTGAAAGAAAAAGGTACTACTTACAAGCCCCATTACATATACAGTTACAAAATTAGGGGAGTGAATTTAAAACTTGAAAAATATACTACTAGGAATATAGTACTAGCTAAGCATAATAAGATATGTTTTTTTTTGTATTTACAAAAAGCGGGAGTTATGAAATCTATTTGTTGACTATTCCCAGCCATTATTGTGGCTGGTTGTGTCTCTTGGACCATATGGAACTTCATTTTTTGAAATTTATTCTTCGTGGTTGAATGTTGATTCCCATCCTGCGAGCCCCTCCTACATATTGGGAGTAGTAGCAGCATTTACTCAATCATTGGCATCTACATGGCAGTTTTTAGAAGGTTGTTTAGATCCTCCACCTCCGTGGGGGAAATGAAGCTTTGATAATCAGCAATATACTACACTTCCTATACCTCATCTTTGTTTATAACCAAACTACCCTCCTGTACCAACTTCATGAATTCACTCTTTGTGATGTTGAGCACCAAGGAAACCTGTGTCATAATATTAAAATGGGTGAGTTTAAGATTAAACTCAGTAAGTTTCCTTCTATCCGCCTGAAAAACCTCTATGTTCTTGTCCTTCCAAAGAGTCCAGAGATCTTCAATTGTCAGTGTAAACCAAAGATTATTAAGTTTGGAATCAAATTTTTCAACATAGCCAGCCAGGATTTCACTCCAAGAAATATCAGAATTAAAATTCCAAAGACAAGGGGAACCAAGAAAAATAGAGCAGATCTTGCAAGCATAAATACATTCAAATAATAAATGTTTAAAAGATTCAATAGAGTTACACAAACTACACAAAATAGGAGCAAGGTTAATAGAAGACAACACATGACCAACAAGAAGTTTTTTTTATCAAGAGAAGCCACTTGAAACAAATCTTTTTAGGTTCAGCTTTGCCCTTCCACAAATAATTTAAAAAAAAAAACAATTAGAAAAGGGATTAATCTGCCCCTAGCACTGAGACACATGTGTGATTAGAGATGATTCTGTCTTCATATTATGGTAGAGCTGTTTAGTAGTTGTATCTAAAATTAAACTCCCATTAGTCCACTTACAGTTATTAAGAAATGTTGTAGAATCAATTATATCTCCTTTAATGTTCCCATTGACTTCTTTCTTAATGAGTGTATATGTTTTCTTCTAGGAGTCAGGAATACTAAATTTGGATGTGATATAGTCGCACGACCCTAATTGCCCATCATCCAAGATATCATGTATCATTCTTTAACTTTTATTATTCATTTATATGTTAATTAATTATTAATGTTTTTTATTATGATTTGAAGCCAGTTTGATTTCTTGTTGTGTTAGCATGTCGAATGTATCAAAGAGTAATTATTGTCAATTTCACTAATAAAATATGATTTAAATAATCTAATTGCATTTTAAGGGCTATCTTGTAGACACTTTCATTTCAAAAGATCAAGTAGTTATTTTAAGAAGCAATTATATTCAATTTACATAGATTATAGAAACGCAATGATCAAGACTAGTAATTTTAGGAGCACACCATGCTTATCTTAATTTTTACAACATATATTAAAATGACAATATAGATAGATGAATTCTTTTTCTCTAAAAATGAAGATTAATTTTTGCATGCCTTCCTGCACACAATAGTTTTTTTTTTGTGCATTTTAGCAATAGGTATTTTTGGTGCCTTGGTTGGGTCGTGTATGCATTTGGAGGGAGTTCTTTTATATTGAATAAAGAAAAGAACAAATTACAAAATAAGAGGAAATTAGAGGGAATTTTAGGTAATTGATTTTTGGCATAAAATGTCATTTTGATTGCACATTGGTTTCAACTCATATGTCTTAAGGTTTTCCGTCTGGTTTTCCAACTAATTATTCTACATAAACACTAAAATTTAGCATTAAAATACAAAATTAAATACTTAAGAATTTTTTTCCACACTCACTTTCTCAGTAGGGACTTCAAGTAAAGATATTTTTTATATTATTTATATTAGAAAAATAAATAACGAGATGTTAGCACTACTACATAAGAAAACAATTTAAGACATCTCATAAAGATAAATTAATTAATTTATCTTTATGAGATGTCTTAAATTGTTTTCTTATGTAGTAGTGCTAACATCTCATCATTTAGTTTTCTAATATAAATAATATAAAAAATATTTTTTCTTGAAGTCCATGCTAAGAAAGTGAGCATGGAATAAAATTCTTAAGTATTTAATTTTGTATTTTAATGCTAAATATAGTGTTTATGTAGAATAATTAATTAATATTTTATCTTAAATAATAATTAAAATATTTTAGATTAAAAATTAAAACTTTTTACTATTAATAAAATTCTACTTATTATCGACCAAAAAAAAAAGAATTAGATAAATAAACATGCAACAAAAGGCAAGGAATGACAGGAATGAATTTTTTATATGACTTTTAATTTTGGATGTCGTTGTAATTGTTTGTATGTATCCCTCCACAAAGCCTCCAAAATCTCATAACCTATAAAGATCAATTGGGACGAAGCTTTGATATTCATTGTAGAGACTCCAACATCATTTTATCTACATTTCCATCAATTGTTTTGTAGGAAACTCTGGATGCTAATGTCTTCAAGGTTGAGCTTGTTGGTATTTATTTATTTATTTATTTTAGGTTTTAGTTTTATTTTTATTTTTCTTGGTGGAAATTTTTGTTTATTCAAGGTTTCATTTTGATTTCAATTTTTCTTGAAGAAATTTTTAGTTTACCTAGGGTTTCATTACCATTTCAATTTTCCTAAAGAAAACATCCCTTTATCTAGGGCTTCATTATGATTTTGATTTTGGTTGAATAAATTATATGTTTATTTAATGTTTCATTTTGATTCATAGAGAAAAATAGAATATGATTTTTCCTATGTTATAGGAGTGAAGAAAGTCGTGACTCACACACTCCCACCTCAGCCTAGATTAGAGAGGCCCACCAAGGTCGCCATGATGTGGAAATCTTTAAACTAGTTTAATTTGCTTGACATTGAGAATGCAAATTTTTAATTATTTTCATTCTTTTCAATTTGGAAAGAATAAATTTTAATTATTTTCATGCTTTTCAATTTGACAACAATATATTTAAATTCTTTTCATATTTTTCATACTTTTCAATTCAAGATGAATACATTGAGAATGTAACCTTTGTGCTTAGTGATTGCTTACATCACCCTTTGTGGGTCCTTGATTGATTCAAATGTAGTATTACTCCAAACTTAGTATCACTCCATCTATCTATTGATTGAATCATTATCATATCTATGTGATATGTTTCATGGGTATCTAGGGTTGTTGAGTGTTCATTTAATAGTCAAGCTTTTTGGAACACTATACCACTAGGCCACTATACAAGTGATCTCTCGAAATCATCATGTAAGAAGAGAAACTAAACACCACAAGATCTTGGACAACACCTTAGCAAATTGCTCTTCATAATAAAAAATCCATGATAACATAATAAAAACATGAGAAAAATAATGCTAAGACCCCCATTGTCAACACCTTGCCCCCCAACTTATGGATGTCTTTAAGAAGTAATGTGTTATCCAAAACATAAGTGCAAGCTAATAATAAGAAACAAAAATTATTTGGTGTCAGAACACACATCCAAAATAGAGCTTGATTAGTCAAACTTATAATTCCCTCCATTCTAGGCCATAAACTAGCCATGAAAAGTGATTGAATGGACTAATATTGCATAGATCCATAACTGTTAAAAGTCTAATTTTTCAAAATACATCACTTGAGAAGAAGAACACCACTTTTATTCTTAAAATTCTTGGCCAAAATAGGATTTCTGATCACCTAAATGGCTGAAAATATCTTCCAAGAAGTGACAACTAGAAGTGTACTAACTTTTTTCTTAAAATCTCCCTCCAATCCACTTGTATTAACACAAATGGAATCATAATGTTGGTATACAAATTTTCCTTCCTATCAAAATTACAAATATCTTCTGACTTTCTTGCCCAAATAGAAGGAAAAACTAACACAACAGTTGAGTTAGTCACTCGCGACTAAAATCTATGTGATTGAAGGATAAGCTACCTTAAATAAAAACCAATCTTGACAATCCATTTATTTGAAAAGAATGAATTCAATAAAAATATATATACTTTTGACCTGAAAGTAAGAAAGGCTATTCAATTCTCCATATAAAAATGACTTAAGAAAGATTTATTGTTCCAAGAAAGATCCATATCCATCTAAGCCAACTGACTAAGATTAACATAAAAACATTCCCAGAATGGTCAATTCAACATATACTAAATAAACGTGAAAAATGGAAAATAACCATAGAACACATATACATATTATAGCAACATGCATTCGATTCCAACTAAAATCAAGATAACATGCAACAATCAGACCAACTGATCCAAAAGAAATACTATTATCTATTATAAACCAACTGATGTTATATCTTATCTTTTGGCTCAATTAAACCATTCACAACAAAAGTATTTATAGAAAATATCAAATAACTAAGTTTCTGAAACTAGTGAACCGACCCTTTCAAGGTCACTCAAAATTTAATATATAGCCATGCAGGGCCTGATCAGTTTCATAACTAATTGCCTATTAAAAGGAAAATAAAACTAAAGCCTAAAACCACTTGGAACTGCAATATGAGAGACTAGTTGACCGATTGGCCTTTCTCAGCATCTGTACTTGTGGTTGCATCAGCTACTTTGTGCGTAGAACTCCACTCCTTGAAGGCTACTATGAATTTCTCAAGAACCACTTGGTTCGGTGAAGGGGCTAAAATTAACCTCTACTCCCAGATGTACCTACAATTTTGTAACTATCCCAGTTTGGTTTCTAGTGTCTTCATCTGCTCCTCACCAAGAAATATAAGTGACTCAACTCAGGCTAAAACCGAGCACTCCTTAGTCACAATCTCTTTAGCCTCTTTCATGTTTTGAACTTGCTCTACATAGGATTCTTGCATTACTATCACCTCAATTCTAGTTTTGGTTTCATCCTTGATCAATTTGTAAAGGCAATCAATATGATTGATGAGGACTTCTTTGACACATGACACAGTCTTTAGAACTTGACTAGATTCTTCCACACCCTGATCATAAAGTGTGCACAACCATTCCTCATTAACCTTGGTAGAAAATAGTAGATTGACATCGACCTCAGGCACCATTTTCTCAGCCAGAAATTTGTCTATTCCATAGACAAAAGCTTCATCTGGGTTAGTGATTTCAATTTCCAATCCATCTCTTTTCTTTTCCTAGAGCTTAACATTGCCTTCAATAGTGGATACCAAACTGGAGGACTTCTTGGTCATATCTTCGTAAGCCTGTGCAAACTAAGCGACCTTTCCACCAGTCTCTTCCATCCAACTGTAAATGCTTTAGAGAGAGACTTTTCTTTGTAAACCTAGTCAAGAAATTTTTGGTTATCTGGAGACTTAACATCTTGATTCATGGGAACCATTGCTAGGGCCTGAGGGACAAGATTTTTCAACTACTGAATATACTTAGCCATTTCACATAGATCCTGTTTCAATTTTTCCTTATCCTCTACATCCTTTAGCACCCGATGATTGATCTTTTTATTCATAGAGTTCAAAATCTTTAAGTCTGTTTCCCTGGAGGCTACCCCTAATTCTATCTTCTCCACATTGAAATCTTATTTAGTAACCTCAGCACTAACTTTATCAGAATTGGGTTTGAAAATTTCTCCAACCCAGTGAACCCAACATAAAGCAATTTAAGAGATTGAAAAGAAACAAAGCCCCAGCCATGGATTCAGGATCAACAAGACCTTGTATTAGGGTCTAAATCCAACATGGACTCTACCTTTTGTTTCTTTGACTATGGAGACTTCCCAAGGTACACACTAACCAAATCTCCAATAGGGATTGAAGTAGGAACAATATTCCTGTTTTTTCTCACTGATAAGTCCAGCCAGTTCAAAGTTCTTGGGCTTGCATTTTGTAAAGAAATGTTAGTGCCTAGATTATTTAGAGCTATTAGATCTTGTTGACCTGAATCTCCACTGAGTCTTGTTGATCCTAAATCCATAGCTGGGGCTTTGTTTCTTTTCAATCTCTTAAATTTCTTTATGTTGGGTTCATCTATATCTAAATCAAGAACAATGCAAAAGGTTGGATCTATCTTCTCATTCCTTTTACTTCTATTCCTTGTAAACTTCATTGTACTATTAGAAACTAGTTCTGAGTCTTCAATATTAGTGGCTTCTCTAGGACCTATATCACCTATCATTAGCAATGATTCAATTTTATTAGTTGAGATAGACGACGGTTCAAATTTGGGGACTCTTGAAATCCTTCTGGTTTTCATCGCAGGGGCTTCCTGATTTTTATTCCACTGAGATTTGAGTCACTCTTCTATCCTTTTGAAGACTTCTTCAATTAAGGACCTCACATCTTCCTCTTCCTTTTTCTTCCAATCAAATTTCCTAATTACCACTTCTACATTTGACCCCAAGCATCTAGATTTCAACACATCTTCAACATCATCTTTTATGTTTTTAATGTTAAAGGGAATCTTTAAGGTAGCAATTTTCCTTGAAGAAAATCTAGAGAGTAGCCTCTTCATGACTTCGAATTCATCTATTCAATCATCCTAAAAGTCTTCCAGCTCCGGTTGATGTAAGAACATAGCATCAACTCTAAAATGGTTTTCCACAAAACCCCTACTATCATAATAGTTCTTA
Organism: Chamaecyparis obtusa; assembly: GCA_027943335.1. Taxonomy (NCBI): domain Eukaryota; kingdom Viridiplantae; phylum Streptophyta; class Pinopsida; order Cupressales; family Cupressaceae; genus Chamaecyparis; species Chamaecyparis obtusa. Next base: position 916,452 of record BSBK01000964.1, read on the forward strand.
GACTGGTATGGGTTAAGATTCATCTCCTTTAGTTCATTAGTCAGGAAAGAGAAATCATGCATTAACCTGAAACAATAATGCCCCAATTCCAATGGAAATAAGGTGCCAATTCCTCTTTTGACCCTATATTTCCTTTCAACCATCAAAAATTGTCTGCCCACTTCTAGCAAAATGCATTTGTCTAAGTAGTACCTTAGTAATTTTAGAGGTTCATCACTGAAACTTCCAACCCTCGCATAACTAAAAGTAGGAAATTGTATGTAAAAACTACCATATATTTTAACAAACTCTATTGCTTCCTTAGACATCCTTGAATTGTTTTTCCCTCTTAACTCAAAGACAAGCTTAGACATAAAGGTATCTTGTACCCTTTTGAAACCTACATGATTCTTCCTTTTCTGCAATAGGGGATGATACTCATAAATGGTCATGTTACTATTCCATTCTTCATGCGGTAATCCATCCCAAATTCTACAAATAGCAAGGACATAGAAAAGATATGAGGACGTGTAAACGTTAGAAACCAAGGCTGGTTGGGATAGGCTCTCATGCAGTTGTTCTACAATTATTTTAGCCCAATCAATAGAATTACCCACATCTAAAATGGCTTGCACAAAAATATACCTCCAGTCTTCCCAATTAGTATCTATGAGATTACCCTTAATTCTGTTTAACATCACAATTATGTCTCTTACCTCTCTGAACATATGAGCCTTCCTAAGAGGTCTAGGAAAATGAGATCCTCCTTTTTCAAGATTTAATAGCCAATCCCTGGCTATATTGTTTCTATATTAATTCCTTCTTATTTTGGTCAAAATCAACTAGGCCTCTTTTAATACTCTAGTCTCCATATACTTCTGTTGACAAAATCCTAAACGCATCCATTATCACCTCTTTGTTTATGTTTACCAGCATGTCACCACTTCTAGTATTGATACATCTCTCAGACCTATTATACCGGTTACGACATTCCATCACTAATTCTGGACATGGAAATACCTCTAGAAAACTAGCTGCTTCCAATAGACCACTATCTACAATCCTTGTGGCTATCGCCTCACCTTCCATTTTCCTCAACCTTTGCACAATCTCCCTAATATCATCATCCACCAACATTGTATCTTTCATTTTAGCTAGGCAACTACTAACAGGAGAAAATTTATTCTCCTTTACAAATTTCACTTTGGAAGAAGACATGGTGAAATAATATTGCAAAATTTTTACAGACACTGGATGTATGCAGAAAAGAACCCAACTCTTCGCTTACAAAAGAAAGAAGCTAAAGAAAACACAAAGCCAAGGTTTTCCATAAAACTCACCATTCTTCTTCTCCTTGATAAATTACCTCACCTCTCCCAAATGCCTCCAGAAGACAAGAAAAATAGAATGAAAAGACAAAGGGAGGGAAACTAATTATACACACTTTGCTTCTATTCCCAGCACCTCAAGAGAATTGTCATGCAATAAATATTTCTACCACAATAACTACTATCAACTTGTTACACATGCTCCATTTTAGTAAGGAAATCACTTGAGCTGATCTAGCATCACTCTTTGGGTCTTGTCAATCATTTCGACATCAATATGCAAGGATTTAGCATGTGCCTTCTTATCTTGGCAGTTATTGCATCTCAAAATCTGAACTTTCAACCATAAGTATTCAGTTCAAGATACAAGATTCATGATGCTTTAATCTTTGAACACACTTTACAACTGTGGTGGACCCCTAGGATGATTACGACAAGCTTTGAATTTTTTGAACTATGATATTAAGGGCTCAACATGGAAGGTTTTAATTTAAAAATTGTCAAAGTGCATATTGAAATGTGAACTTTCAACCATGAAAGAGGAAGTTCAAAGTTCAAGATTCAAATTATCGATTACAAAGAGACACGCAACCATGACCAATCAACTTGGTTTATCGTGATAATGCTTTTACATGATGCTCTTAGGGAAAATGCATTTTGAATTTTGAACTTTGAATCGGCAAGTTCAAGTTCAAAGTTCAAGGTTCAATATACAACCTGAACTTCTACAAAGGAAAAAATTGCTGCGCAAAAGAGGAATAGAAATTATTTGACTGGAAACAAATAAGATGGGTAAAAAAGAGGAAATACTAGTATTTTTTTCACCCTTTTGATCCACAATCTCATGTGATATGCCTCCTCCATCATTTATAATCCCCCACAACCCATGCATATGATCCTAGATATAGACACTCACCCCCAAAGTGGCTCCATGATGTTGATGCCCACTAACCTCTAAATCACAATAGTACTCTCCTTGTGGTTAATCCACAAAGTTGTCCATCATTCCATATTGATCCCATTGATAATAGTAAATCTCCAATCTACCCAATAAGTGAATCTTTGGACAAATAATGAACAATGAAATAGCCAACTCCATCATATTGCATATCATGATTCTATTCAACATATCATCTAGTGGTAGTGTCTTCATGATGACGAAGCCTTCACACCACATCCATTCAAAATTAGTGACATCAAAGTGTGTGGAGGTTATAATTTTCTTAATATGAACATCACTAATGATAGCTCCAAATATTTGAAACATGAAAAAAATCATTCCTTCACAACCAATTTCAAACATAATGTTACCGAATTTGAATTTTGCAAAACCCTCAAATATAGTTACCTTCTTAACAAACAACGGACTGCTAAAATGAACCAACCCCTAAAAATTATCCACAATCACCAGGAAACATTTCTTCAAGACTATGCTATTACAAGGTAATTTTGGAGCTATTAGTCTAGTAATTTCACTTATATAAAAAGAAACATCATATGTCATGCAATGCTGAGAAAAAGAAACTTAATGGCATGACAATATGATATTTTTTGTTTTCTTAACTTACAAACTATGATTCTAGTATGGTGGACAACCCTCTATTATTGAACCGGACAACATCCTAGTAGAGCCCTTGGATCCCATAATCTTATGTTTGAACATGCATGGACTTTTCACCTTCGTTGTGATGCATCCCTTGATGAAAAAAAAATTGTAATGGAAATGTACAAGGCATCAATGAACCATTCTCATAATTTCCTCAATACATTGGATTATAATCTAGAAGATGGTCAAAATTCCCAAAAAGAGTTACTGATTTGAAAATTTCAGCATTATAAACTAAAGGTACATCATCATAATGATCAAAAATATCATCAAGAGTTGCTGATTTGAAAATTTCAGCATGCTCCATACCTTCATAAATTTTATGAGAGGGACCTTTCTCCTGCACATGACTCTTGAAAAGATCATCTTGGTATTCTACCTCATAAAGTGGGTTATCAAATGATATATTTTCTTTCATCTCAAGGAGTGGATAGTCACAACCTTGAAGACTACTTTCAACATCTCATTTTGGTAATGTTGCATGGAGAGGAGGGTACTTGGGCACTTCAAAGATGGGCATGGGTACAAGTACAACTATTTTTCAAAATAGGAGATGGGGGTACTTTGGGTGTGCCAATTTATTTTTATATATAATTTAATATTTTATAGAAATTTTGAAAATATAATGACATTAACTTTTCAAAAGAACAAAAAGGATAAATTTTACTATCAAACATTAACTTTGAAGATTAAGTACAAAAATTGAAATGTCATACAATCATTGTATTAAAGTTTCAAATTGATTAGTGATTACATATTGAAATAAGCTAGATGAACAAAACTTTGATACACAAACAAAAAATAAAAATAAAAATCAGATATCTTAATCAAGGTCCTTAGCTATGATGTTCTCTACTAAGTACCCATTGAGTACCTAGTACTTGGATATGTGTACCAGTACTCATTATGTATCAAAGGGGTATGGGTACAAGTACCCATACAACTATTCATTTTGGCCAATCTTTCCCATGATCTAATTCTCCTTCACAAGGATTTTCTATGTTATCTTCTTTAGGAGGGCTCGCTTACTCTTCCTTTAGTACATAATTTTCTTTTGAAATTTTAGGTTCATTCAACTATTAACTCTTTGCATTCAAATTTCCACTGTAACAAAAAATCTTTATTTGTGGTTGATTTTCCATTAGAGACATGGCCTCTTATGAAGGGTTCATTTATGTAATATCATCCTTATTTGTTTGGTTCTTTAGCCATCTCTTCATCTTCACTTTACATTTTTAATTGTTGCACCTCACTTGTGCTAGGAACTAGTTGATTTTTAGATACAATAAAAATCCTCCTTTGAATGTTGCAATTTAAGCTAAACTATGTGTAAAGAATCTATCAATATAGATACCAAAATATGGAAAAGGAGAAAAACTAATAGAAAAGGCTTTATTCTATTTTTTTATGGTGCTTTTAAATTAAATCCTAGTGTTTTTGGAAGTGGATGTTTTATCACCATCAATGGTAGAGAAATCCTAGAATTTTCTTTGGGTGTTGGAAATACTACAAGTAATATTACAGAGGCTTGGGCTTTTAAGCATGGCCTTTTATTGGTTATAGAATTAGGAATTGAGGTTTAAATAGTTTGTAGAGATTATGGAATAGTAATCAATACTGTTAAATTTTTCCACTACCTATTATCTACTTGGTGAGATTTATTCATGTTCTCACAATTCAGTTCTTGCATATTAGAAACCAGAAATTTAGATGAAAGTGTGTACAATTTTAAATGGAAAATTATTTAATGTGGCATACAATGCAAGAAATATGAACCTATTTGGGCTCTGAGAGGCATGCAAGATCATTTGACTTGAAGCACTCTTAGATGGGTTAAATGACTATATGATCTTAAATGAAATCTCATCCATAGAAAATATTCTCAAATTTCCCAAGTGATCTAGTTCATGTTAAGGTATTCCATTACTTTGTGGTAATACGGTGATAGTCTCTATAGTTAACAAGTACATCTTGTTGTTGGAGATTTGCCAGCAAGCTAGTACTAACTGTGTGTTTGTCATTGATGACAACATATGGAAAGTAGCATGCATGGAATTATGATGTAGTAATCTTTTAGTATATGATGCATGGACATGATATCAGCATGATATCATGGGTGCATAGGTTAACTATTAGTACAGACATTTATATGGAAGCTTGTGTTAGCAGTTTTCCTGATAGAGTTACAGGCAGTGTTTTGTGGATGGTTGTCCGTATAGTTATCATGGATCCTTGCACACTTGGAATTATGTTGAAGACATGTCAGTGATGTTAATTTCATGGACACATGATCTGATGATGAACGCAAGTGAAGTTATGTAGTTGCTATTCGCCAGTAGTAGTTTCCTATGTTTGTTCAATGGAGCCGATAGAGATTTTATTGGTTATTGAGTTGCACCTATCTTTAGGGTATGCACCCTTGGAGTTAAGCTTAGAGATGAGTTATTAATGTTTAGTTAAGAGTGCATGAGTTAATTCTTCTTGTGGAGAAAGATCCAATTGTTTTGGTAGAGCCGACAGTATGTAGTGTGCATCTACAATTATCTTATTAAGACAGGTCCCAGAATATGTTGTGTGCATAATAGAGCCAAAAAAATGTTTGTTAGAGTTTATTATGGTTTCTATATTATGATTTCAAGGTGGTTCTAATAGGCTGAATTGATTATATCATTTAGAGGAAAGATATTTATAGGTAGTCATTTGTGATTGTTGGACTGTGGTGCATGGTTGATTAAGAAGAGCATAGCAGAGTGTGCGAGTTGTGGAACCATTAGAAGAAGGTCTATGTGACCAAGTAGAGTATTTGTGCTATAAATTGAACCTAATCTAGACAATAGGTCAAAGCGAAGTTCACCAAGATCCATATATATTGTGTATTTGTTATTCAGAAGGTTGTAGCCTTTGCCCCTTTGAGTAGTGAGCTCTCAGATAGTGTGTCCTCTCCGCTAACAGGGACAATTGTAAAAGACTCCTAATAGGGTTAGACCCTTTACCAGGTCTACTGTACTTCATATATTGTAAAGCTACTCCTAGCAGGGTAAATGATCTTCTAGCAAGGATCATTATACACTAGTACAAAATATTAGTGGGTATCAAGTCCCACTGGGTTTTTTACCTATTCGGGTTTCCCCATAACCAAAATATTGGTGTTGTGTTCATGTGTTCTTTCATTGTGTTTATGTTTTATGTTTAAGTATACTTAATTGGATAGAGAATTGAAACTTGTAGATAACTGAATCACCCTCCCTCTTAGTTATCTCTTGGGACTATTCCTAATAATTGGTATCAGAACCAAGTGCCTCAGAGAGAAGTTTAATAGCTTGAGGTTGATCAGATGGAATACTTTAGGAAAGAGAGTCCTAAGTTTAATGGAGAGAATTATCTTGATTGGAATAATAAGATGGTGACCCATTTGCAGTGCATTAGTTTTGAAGTTTTTAATGTAACTATCAAAGCAGCCAAGATACCTACCCTAGAAGATCTTGGAAAGGATGATGCTACTGAAACAAAAAAGGAATTGTTTCATCAGAATGCTATTTCCAAAGAAGCCCTTATCAGCACACTATCAGATAGTGAGTTTTCAGAGATAAAGAAGGTAGACACCGCAAACAAGATATGGAAGTACCTAGCAGACATATTTGAAGGAGACAAGCAAGAAAAAGATGCACATAGAAAGAATTTGAAGAAAAGATACAATGCATTAGAGATGCTACCTGAAGAAAACATTAGATCTTATAATCAAAGGATCAATGAAGCAGTTGTTAGAATCAGGAACAATGGTGGAGAGATCTCGGAGGAAGACATTATGGACAAGTTGATGACTACTCTCACTCTAGAATATGAAAACAAGATCAACATCCTTGATGAGAACATGTAGCTTATCGCCAATTTCAAGAGAGAGACCTTGATCAACAAAATCTCATCTTTTGATATTTCAAGATTGAAGACCGAACCTAAAAGTGAGACAGCCTTCAAAGCAACAGTTCATGGTAAGAAATCTGCAAACACTTTTGGTAATTTTGATGATGATGATGAAGATAGAACTTTAGATGATTTTATTGCTATGATTTCTAAAAGAGAAAAGAAAGGAAAAGGAAAATATGAAAGTCAATTGCCATTTAAGTGCTTCTCATGTAATAAGATAGGTCACTTTGCATCTAAGTGTCCTACTAGAGCTAAAAAGTTCAAGAAGGATTACAAGCCTAAGTACTCTAAGGAATGTTACCTTGATGGAGATGGAGTTTCAGATGAATAATTAGGTGAAGAAGAAATTGGATTCATTTCTATTGTAGACAAAATGAATAATAAGACTATTCATAAAGATGTGAAAGAGAAACAAGAACTAGCATTGATTTCCCAAGCAGATATAAGGATAGATTGGATTATAGATAGTGGTTGTTCACATCACATGACAGGTGATAAAGGAAAATTTGATCATCTAGACAAATACAATGGAGGTATGGTCAGATTTGGAGACAACACTTCAGATGGAAAGAATAGTACTGATGATGTCCTCTATGTTGATGGTTTGAAACATAACCTTCTCAGTGTTGAACAATTACTTGGAAAAGGATATTAGTTGGAGTTCAAAGATGATAAATGAATCATTAACAACAAGGATGATGTTATGATTGCATCAGACTCAAAGACAAGAGGTAATGTCTTTCAACTCAATTCAGAAGCAAGTTGTTTTGTTGCTAAAGTTGATGATAGTTGGTTGTGGCATAAAAGACTATGTCATATCAATTTTGATAACATAGTGAAGATAAGAAATGTTAAGGCAGTAAGAGATCTACCTAGCATAGCAAATCCAGTTGATACTATATGTAGGGAATGTGTGATGGGAAAGCATGTGAGGAATCCATTCGGGATCAAGCACAATTCAGCAGAGAACAAGTTGGATCTGATTCATATAGACCTATGTGGACCAACTCAAACAAGATCATACTATGGTGAAAGGTATTTCATTTTGTTTGTTGATGATTATACTAGGATGATGTGGGTTGTGTTATTGAAAGATAAGTTAGAAGCATTTGATAAGTTCAAAATATTCAAAACAAAATTTGAGAATGAATCTAGATTAAATATAAAATTTTTGAGATCGGATAGAGGAGGAGAATTCACCTCTGACAAATTTTACGAGTATTACGAAGAACATGGCATAAAGAGACAATTAAGTGCACCTAGAACACATCAGAAAAATGGGATTGCAGAGAGAAGGAATAGGATCATTCTAGATACAACATGCACCATCATGATAGAAGGAAAAGTTGCACACACCTATTGGAGAGATGTGGTCAATACAGTAATCTATACCATTAATAGAATTTAGCTAAGGCTAGGTGCTAACAAAACACCTTATGAGCTATGGTTTGGTAATGTTCCCATAGTGGACTACTTCAGAATCTTTGGAAGCAAGTGCTACATCAAGAGGGAGGAATCAATAGGCAAGTTTGATGCAAGAAGTGATGAAGGTATTTTCCTTGGGTACTCTACTAAAAGAAAAGCTTATAGATGTTTCAATTTAAGATTGAAAAAGATAATTGAAAGTGCTCATGTTAAGATTGATGAAAAGTTTATGGTTTGAGAAAGATATCATGATTACTCACCCATGATTGAAGAAGAACCCAAACCCTCCACTAGTGAGATAGTTATTGAAGAAATGTTTGACAGTATTGATGTGTTGTTCAATGACCCTGAGACAAGTGAGGAAGAGACTCCTAAGGCTGATGAGTCAGCAATAGCTAAAGCTCTAAAGTTCACATCTAGAAACTATTCCAAGAAGGACATCATTGGAAATTAGACCCGCAAAGTCTTAACAAGATCACAAGCAAAGAACATAGCTAGCAGTGATGTGGTATGTTTATTATCTCAGATTGAACCCTTAAGTGTTGAAGATGCTTGTAATGATTTAGATTGGCATGATGCTATGAAAGAAGAGCTTGATTAGATTATTAAGAATGACACTTGGGAACTGGTCCCAAGACCCAGTGATAAGAATGTGATTGGTACAAATTGGATATTCAAAAATAAGATGAATGAGGATGGTACAGTTGTAAGGAACAAATCAAGATTAGTATGTAAAGGATATGTGCAAAGAGAAGGCATTGACTATTCAGACACATTTGCACCTGTGAGAAGATTAGAAGCTATTAAGTTATTTCTAGCTTATGCTACAATTAAAAACTTCAAAGTTTATCAGATGGATGTCAAGTCAGCATTCCTAAATGGAAATCTAAAAGAAGAAGTATACATTGAGAAGCCAGAAGGATTTACCTTATCAGATAGACCTGATATGGTATGCAGATTGAAGAAGGCCCTCTGTGGACTTAAGAAAGCCCCTAGAGCATGGTATGAGAGACTAGATGGATACTTAACAAAGATTAGATTTAAGAAAGGAGCAATAGATTGTAATCTATTCATTAGAGAGACATCTGAAGGTTTGTTACTTGTAGCTATATGTGTTGATAACATTATCTTTGGAGGTAATGACAAACTTAGGGATGAATTTTCTAAGGAGATGTAGAATGAATTTGAGATGAGTATGATTGGACCTATCAAATACTTTTTAGGATTGAATGTGCATCAAATAGAGAAAGGTATATTCATTAATCAGTCCAAGTATGTGAAAGAAATATTAAAGAAATTCAAGATGGATGATTGCAAGCCAATAGGGACACCTATGATTAATGGATGCAAGCTTACAAAGGAAGATGACTCACTAGTAGTTGATATAACATTGTATAAGTCTATGATTGGCAAACTGATTTATCTTACTCAGAACAGACCTGATATTTCAAATGTAGTTGGCATAGTTGGAAGATTTGCAGCAGAGCCTAAGCAAAGTCACCTCATGGTAGTGAAAAGGATATTCAAATACTTACAAGGCACTATAGACTATGGTCTATGGTATCCTAATTTAGAAAATGTTAAGCTCCTCCTAAGAACAATTCAAGGTTGTTGTGACATACTCAACAACAAAAGCGGCGTATGTTACAACAGCCTTGAATTGTTCTACAATTTTATGGATCAAGCAGATGATAAAAGATTTTGGAATTCAAATTGATTATCCTATGTTATTTACTATGATAACACTAGCACTATCAATATGTCAAAGAACCTTGTGATGCATGCAAAGACAAAGCACACTGAGATCAAGTATCACTTCCTAAGAGAGAATGATGAAGGGTGCTCCCCTTAATACCACAAACACATAACAGAAATAGAGAAACAAAAACAACATGCAAGAACAGAAAATTGGCTTCTTATTATCTCCACAAATGTGGAATTACAAACTTTCAGAATTACAATATGCAAAGCCACATGGGCATTCCCTTACAATATTCTGTAGGACAAAGCCTCGAATCAATACCCAGATCTACTACCCAGAACTATTCTGAACTGCCTAAGACAATAATACAGCCTTCCTTATATAGGCAATTATCCACCGCCTGGGAAAGTTCCAGAATTTTAGCCAATAAGGCCGACCAAACTTAGAATTATTTTATTTTACATTTTATTACATCATAGTCGGCTCAAGATAACCTTTGAAACCCGAACAGAAATTTTGAAGAAAATTATTTTTCGCCATTTCAGGTGGCCCAACTTCCGAAGACCATAAGTCATCACCAGTTGACCCGCTCGGCCACTATAACCCCATTTCGGAAACGCCACGAAGCGCTCTACAGGCTTGACTCGCGCAAGCGCCTGTCACGCAAATTTTTGACCTCATCCGGGGCCTCTAAAGCCTTCAAAACTGAGTTCAAAGTTTCTGTAGTCTGCTGCCAATACCGAAAATCTTCGATATCTTCCAATATACACTTGATCTGGCAATGAAACTTTACTGGCAGACTTATATGACCAACATGAACCTCCAAGAAAGAAATCAGATCATTCTGAGCACATATGAAAATTACCAAAAATAGTAACTTTTCATAAATAGCAGCTCTGCACAAAATAGCCCTTATTGAATACAAAAATAGAAATATTTTTGGGTGATGCAAGATTGCTCTTACACCCAGGATGCTCCTGCATCAGACACCCGGGGTAATTGGAGAAGTGACCCTGTCACGACTCAGGTGTGCAGAGGAAAACCAAGACGGCTAACCTCCTCCTTTCTCAACCATGATGAATCTTCAACAGGTCATCCTTTCCACTTGACCAGATATTCTTCATATGTCATGTTCCTTGTGCTTCTACCAACACGACTGTCCAGTATATCTTTGATCTCCTTAGTGTCTGAACTAGTTGCTGGAATACTCCACTGTGCTGCTGTGATCTCATCTTCAACACCTCCTTCATGATACTCTGTCAGATCTAAAATGTTAAACACTGGTGAAATATTTAGCTCAGTAGGCAATTCTACCTCATATGCATTTCCTGAATCATGTTTCTTCAATATCCTGCATGGTCCAAACTTCTTCATTTTCAGCTTGTTATATGTACCAATTGGAAACCGCTCCTTCCGCAAATGAACCATGACTTCATCACCAACCTGAAATTCCTTATGCCTCCTTTTCTCATCTGCCTTAGCCTTATACTGTGCGTTCATCTTGGTAATATGCTTCCTCACCTCCTCATGGATGTTCTTCAAATGTTCTGCAAAATCCTCAGCCTCAGCACTACTTATTTCTCCTTTATCTATCTTCCTCAATTCAGATGCATTTCTTGGACTACTTCCATATACAATCTGGAATGGTGATTTACCAGTGCTCCTGTTGACAGAATTATTGTATGCAAATTCTGCCTGTGGTAAAATCAAATCCCATCTTGTTGGCTTATCTCCAACCAAACATCTCAGCAAATTTCCCAAACTCCTATTCACCACCTCTATCTGTCCATCAGTCTGTGGATGATGTGATGAACTGAACTTCAAATCTATCTTCAACTTCTTCCACAATGTACGCCAAAAATATCTAACAAACTTAGTGTCCCGATCTGAAACTATGGTCTTTGGCAAACCATGAAGTCTCACTACTTCTCGGAAAAACAATTCTGCTACATGAACAGCATCATTAGTCTTCTTGTAGGGAATAAAATGTGCCATCTTTAAAAATCTGTCAACTACTACAAAAATTAAATCATGTCCCCGCTGTGTCCTCGGTAAACCAAGAACAAAGTCCATGTTGATATCCTCCCAAGGCTTCTCTGGTACAGGTAATGGATGATACAATCCTGTATTCTGCTTCACTCCTTTCGCCATCTGACATACTCTGCAACTCTGTACAAACTTCTTCACATCTTGCTGCAACTGTGGCCAATAATAATTCTCACTAACCAAAGCAATAGTTTTATCACGACCAAAATGTCCAGCCAATCCTCCACTATGCTTCTCCTTGATGAGATTCTCCCTCATAGAACTTCGTGGAATGCACAACTGATTCCCTCTGAATAGCATATCATCCTGGATGATGAAATCCAACCATTTCGTCCTGTCTAGAGTAACAGGTTCTGTACAAGCTTTCCAAGCTTCACCAAAATCAGGATCCTCTGGATACAAATTCTTGAGTTCCTTGAACCCAACCACTTCAATCTGCATTTCTGTCAGCAATAGTTGCCTTCTGCTAAGGGCATCTGCAACCCTATTAGACTTTCCACTCCTGTGTTTCAAAACAAATGTATAACTTTGCAAAAACTCAACCCATTTCAAATGCCTCTGGTTCAACTTTCCTTGACTATTCAAATATTGCAAAGCTTGATGATCAGTATACAAAACAAACTCCTTAGGAAGCAGATAATGTCTCCACTTCTTTAATGCTTGAACTATAGCATAAAATTCCTGATCATAAACAGAATATTTTCTCTTGGCATCATTTAATTTCTCACTGAAATAAGCAACAGGTTTACCTTCTTGGCTCATAACAGCTCCTATTGCAGTACCACTAGCATCACAATCTACTTGAAACACCTTATTAAAATCTGGAAGTGCTAAAACGGGTTGTTCTGTAACTTTTTGTTTCAACAATTGAAAACTCTTTTCTGCCCCATTAGTCCACTTAAATTCTTTTCTATCCCCTCTCATTGTTTCAGTCAAGGGTCCACAAATACTGCTAAAATTTCGGATAAACTTTCTGTAAAAGCTAGCCAAACCATGAAAAGATCTTACCTCAGTAGCACTCCTTGGAGTAGGCCATTCGAGGATAGCCTGTACCTTCTCTGGGTCCATTTTTAGACCTTCTGCTGAAACTACAAATCCCAAATACACTAACTCTTTCTTCACAAAACTGCACTTCTTCAAATTAATCAACAATTTCTCTTCTCGCAGCTTCTCAAATACCATACGAATATGCATCATATGCTCCTCCAATGTCTTACTAAAGATCAAAATATCATCTAAGTAAACAATGACAAACTTACCCAGAAATTCTTTCAGAACCTCGTTCATGAGCCGCATGAAAGTGCTCGGTGCATTGGTTAGCCCAAAAGGCATGACTAACCACTCATACAGTCCTTCCTTTGTCTTGAAGGTAGTCTTCCATTCGTCTCCTTCTCTGATCCGAATCCGATGATATCCACTTTTCAGATCTATCTTTGAAAAATACACAGCTCCACTCAAACAGTCCATAATATCATCCATTCGTGGCAATGGAAACCTGTACTTGATTGTGATCTTGTTTATTGCCCTAGAATCTGTACACATCCTCCACTCTCCATTCTTCTTTGGTGCTAATACCGCTGGTATAGCACAGGGACTCATACTCTCACGGATCAATCCTTTCTGTAGCAGTTCATGTACTTGTCTATTCAACTCCTCACTTTCTGCTGGTGTCATTCTGTGTGCTGCCTTATTCGGAAAACTCGCTCCTGGGATCAAATCCATTTGATGACTGATCTTCCTGACTGGTGGTAATCCATCAGGCACGTTATCGGATACAATATCCTGAAACTCATTCAACAAATCTGCAACTTCTACAGGGACATCTTCTACTTCCTCTTTACCAGCTTTTGGAATTAAAGCAAAACATACATGCTCATGCCTCATACCATCTAGGAAATTTATTCCATCAACAAAAGTTATCCTTGCATTACCACATACCTTTTCTTCAGTCTCCTTCAATGGTTTTAGCTTATGTCGCACTCCATCCTTTGTCAGGGAATAGGTATTCGCACGGCCATCATGTACAGCACATCTGTCAAACTGCCATGGTCTACCCAACAACATATGACATGCATCCATAGATATGATATCGCACAATACCTCATCTTGGTATCCGCCAACCTTGAACTTCACTAGGCATTGTTCATTGACCATGACCTTGTGGTCATCCTGTACCCAGGCAATCCGATATGGATGTGGGTGTTTCTGTCTCTTGAGCTTCAACTTTGTCACCATCTCTTCTGACACCAAATTGTCAGTGCTTCCACTATCAATAATCACATCACAACATTTACCTTCACACTTGCACCTGGTGCGAAACAGGCTCCTTCTTTGCTCAGGTTCATTCTCACCACTCAATAGGACTCTTCTGTTAATCAACGTTTTCTCCTCTTTCAGCATCTTCAGAATTTGATGATCTGGGCATCTTCATCGACATGTGCAACTCTGGCTGGCCTTCATTTCTCCTGTCTGTTCTGCCTTGGCGCTGAGGGACATTCAAATGCCCTATGACCTTCTTCTCCACAGTGAAAAACATGTTCCACAGAAGCCACCTCTTCCAGATCCTTGTCCTCTTCCTCTTCCTCTCTGATCTCTATTATTCTGATCCTGGAAGCGATTGGAATTATTTCCTCGCTGATTTTGACTGCTACTGGCCTCATCCTTCTTTTTCGGATCTTCATTTCGGCCACCATATGATCGTCCACCAGATCGTCCACCGCGACCTCTTCCATTTTATCTTCTCTCGAACTTCTTGTTCAGCTTTTCCTCCACTTTTAGGGCAAACTGGTATGCCTCTTCAATACTGTTCATTCGAACCAGATTCAGCTCCTCCTGAATGCTTGGCCTTAACCCATTAAGGTATCGGGCAACTTTCTCTTTATCAGCTTCTGCATGGCCTGTTCTGATGAGAAGTCGATAGAACTCCTCTATATACTCCTGAACAGATCTTCCTGCTTGCTTCAAACTCTGCATTTTCTTTAGTAGGTCAAGCTCATAATCAACAGGAATGAACTGTCGCTTCAATTTATCTACCATCCGATCCCATCTTGTGATTTTATCTTTCCCTCTTCTATTTCACTCTAATTGAATTTCTTGCCACCAGATCTTCGCGATGACCTTTCAGTCTGGCCTTCGCAAATTTGACCCTATCAGGATCCTCAACATCTTCATACTCAAAATATTCTTCACACTCATTGATCCAGTCGATCAGTTCCTCTGGGTTAAGATTTCCAGAAAATGTAGGAACCTCAATCTTAGGTCTTTTCCCAATCTTGGAAATCGCCCGAAAAAGTCTTTCTTCCTCCTGGGTTCACAATTTCAACTTCTCCTTCTTGATATTCTTCTTCGGCTTCATCCTCACTTTCGTCTCTGACATTAAGATTCATTCCTCTACGAATCTCTTCTTGCAATGCTCGCACTTGTCTCTGCAAACTCTCTAACCTCAGGGTGTCACAACACCAGGTCTTCCGCCACGTTCTCTTCGTGGAGGCATTTTTCGCGATGCGCGCTGAAACCCTAACCACGGTCCTGGTGCAAACTGCCTCACAGTCGGCGATCTGTTTACACACTCAAGAAACTCCTGCTCTGATACCACTTGATGAAGGGTGCTCCCCTTAATACCACAAACACATAACAGAAATAGAGAAACAACAACAATATGCAAGAACAGAAAATTGGCTTCTTATTATCTCCACAAATGTGGATTACAAACTTTCAGAATTACAATATGCAAAGCCACATGGGCATTCCCTTACAATATTCTGTAGGACAAAGCCTCGAATCAATACCCAGATCTACTACCCAGAACTATTCTGAACTGCCTAAGACAATAATACAGCCTTCCTTATATAGGCAATTATCCACCGCCTTGGGAAGGTTCTAGAATTTTAGCCAATAAGGCCGACCAAACTTAGAATTATTTTATTTTACATTTTATTACATCATAGTCGGCTCAAGATAACCTTTGAAACCCGAACAGAAATTTTGAAGAAAATTATTTTTCACCATTTCAGGTGGCCCAACTTCCGAAGACATAAGTCATCACCAGTTGACCCGCTCGGCCACTATAACCCCATTTCAGAAACGCCACGAAGCGCTCTACAAGCTTGACCAGCGCAAGTGCTTGTCACGCAAATTTTCGACCTCATCCGGGGCCTCTAAAGCCTTCAAAACTGAGTTCAAAGTTTCTGTACTCTGCTGCCAATACCGAAAATCTTCGATATCTTCCAATATACACTTGATCTGGCAATGAAACTTTACTGGCAGACTTATATGACCAACATGAACCTCCAAGAAAGAAATCAGATCATTCTGAGCACATACAAAAATTACCAAAAATAGTAACTTTTCATAAATAGCAGTCTTTGCACAAAATAGCCCTTATTGAATACAAAAATAGAAATATTTTTGGGTGATGCAAGATTGCTCTTACACCCAGGATGCTCTGCATCAGAGAAAGTGGTAGAAAAAATAAGTCAAGTTGGACTATGTGAATACTAAAGATCAGTTGGTAGACATATTCACAAAGCCCTTACCTAAGGATACTTTTGAGTATCTCTGGGAGAAATTGGGAGTAATTCCCTTCCCTGATTCAGCTTAGAAGAAAGAAGGAAAGCATCAGTCCTCAGGGACTGATGGAAGGTTGACCTACTCTACCTTAGGAGTAGTAACCAGTGCTTAAAATGAATGGCACCCTTTGCCATTGATGTCAAAGGGGGAGAGTAGTATACATAGTCATGATAAATAGGAGTAATATCTAAGGGTGAGAAATATTTAGTTGTGATAGTACGTTTAG